>PVJL010001418.1:0-266379 GCA_004026885.1 Lyroderma lyra
CCCCCAAACTGCGCAGCTCCGAATAGTCAGCAGGGATCTTGTCCCGCGTTGTCGGTCTCTGCTCCCTTCCCTCTCCCCGACTCGCCCCTTTCTCGCCAGCCTTCAGGTTTACTTGCGATTTGTGGATTTCTCAGCAGCCGGTTTGTCACTCAGGGTCCGCTTTCTTGGCTCCTGGACGGCCGTTCAATTGTGTTTTCTGCGAGAGGCTTTAGGAACCTCCTCTCCAGTCGCCATCTTGTCTTCTCTCGCCAGAATATGATTTTAGATAAAATACTGGATATTTTGTATTTTAAATTTTATGGCTTGGAATACTGAATCTTATGACTGAGTTATTTCCCAGAGACTGTAATTTCAATGCTTGATACAAACAAGCTAATATTCTAATGAGGACAAAGTTATTTCACAAAACAGAAAATTAGTAAAGAATGCTATATCATTCCTTAGCACTTTATTTATTATTTAATTATTTTTTAGGCCATCATCTTCTCCATCTTTACACGTGTAAAGACAGTCCTTGTCATTCCTGATCTGATGACTCACCCAATGAGGAGTGAGCACTTCCCATCACAGTGCAGGCAGAAGTCAAGAGGGTTCGAAGGACACTCGTGTCTGTCTGCCAGGCCCAGTTTACTGCTGCCTGGCGAATCCCAGTGAATCATGGTTACATTTTAATTTTATAACAAAACAAACAAAAAACCTCCTCAGTCCATATCAGAACCTTAAGCAAATCTGACTTCCCACGGTTGGGACTCTGGGTTGTTTCCTTGGCTTTGGAACACTAGATACCCTAAGCAATTACAGCAGTAAAGCAAATCCCCCAAATGTGTGTCAAGGACATCATACCCTACCTTGGTGTTGAAGTCCAAGGCATTCTGAGACGTTTTGTATAATTCAGGATACTTCAACATATTTTCTTTTCTGCATGATCTCTCAAATATTCCGAGAGTTAAGGGAGGCATTGCTGTAAACATCTAATGAGCATAAAGTGGTCATTATACTCAGCAGCCAAAGGCAGGGTGAACCTTAATCTCAAAGTATTCAATAAAACAGGAATAACCAAATATCCTAAACTTACCACATTATAAAGACCTATACACCATCTCTCAAAGAGGATCTGTCCAGAAAAGCCATTAACAAAGGCAAACCAGATCTAGGAAAAAACAACCCAAGATCCCCAAATTAGAAAATACAAAATATAAATGCATTGCGTAGAATGTGTTATATATTCACTCATTGCATAATAGCAGCATTAACATATTTTCATGACTCTAAAAAAATGGTATTTTTTTGCTTTATTTTTTAATTTGAAGGGATACTTTCATAAGGTATTTGTTACTTAAGTCAAAATTGGTACTACTACTACTATATAATAGACAGTCACAGATTTAAAAACAATAAACATAACCTGTTTTCTAAAAGGCACTTCAGGTAATATATTTTATGCCATTAAATATTTAGAACTTTAATTCCCCTTTAAAATATCTCCTGACAGTTATTTAAATATTGCTTTTATAATAAAAGAACATGTTTATTTGAAAATAAAATAATTTCCTGTGATAATTAAATCATCATTTATTTTCTTCTGCATTAGTTATATTCATATAGTTTATTTTTATATATTCATAAATTTACCCGACTGGAAACCTGTACATAGGATTTTGTCCTGTTCCTCCCCATCTTAACAGCATGTAATAAACATTTTCTTAAGTTGTTACACATCCTTTAAAATGATATTAATGGATATATAACAGGGTGGCTCTAACTATTTCTGAATATTTAGTTTGCCTCCAGTTTTTGCTATTATATACAATTCCGAACTGAATATTCTTGTACAGAAGTCCTACACATTTCACTTTCTTTAGGATGAATCCTCTCTCTCTCTTTTTTTTTTTTTTTTTTTGAAAGACAGCTTTATTGAGATGTAATTGATATACAAATAATTGCACACATTGAACATACACAATTTGGTAAGTTTGGACATATATGTACATCCATGATACCATTTGTAAAATCAAGATAATATATGTAGCTATCACCGCCAAAATTTCCTGTGATTCCCTTCCACCCCTCCACTTTTAGGATGGGTTCTTAGGAGTAGAATTAATGGGTCAAAGTCTGTAAATTTTTTATAGTTCTTGATAATTACAGGCATCAGAATATGAAATTTAAATTTATATATTAAAACATTTTATAATGAAATTTATGCTCTGATAAAAATAAATCTTTAACAATTTATTAACCATTAATACAGCATAAGAGTAAAAAGTCTGGTCCAGCAAAGAGATTACACAAAACCAAAACCTAACAACAATAACAACAACAACAACAACAACAACAACAACAAACCTGTTAGAGGAAAGCAAGCTTCACAAGCCAGTCAAGCGAATTTTTGAACCAGAGTTGCAGGGACTTTGCTACACTTCACATTTCATTTAACTTCATTATGGAAGCATGAATTCCTACAAATTCACCATTTATCAATATGTACCCACCCAGGCCTCCATATGAACAGTTTCTGTACCTACATGGATCTTTTTCCTTTTTATAGTGGAAAGGCATGACTGAGCATAGATAAAAATGAATGACTGCTTCATAAGATGAAAAATAAAACAAAGTAGCAATAGCACATGAAAAATAAGTCCAAATTCTGTTAGGATTGTAACACAGATTAGCAACAAAAATAATGAACCATAGAAATTGGGAGTCAAATCCGAAATTGTGTTGATATATATATTTACAGAAAAAATGTGAATATTTACCTTAAACAGGGAGCCAGATCATTCATTTGTACATGCAGATGTTAAAAGAACTTAACATCTTCTAGTGAACTTAAGTTTATTCCTACTTTTTTTTCAATATAAGTTTGCACAAGTTGACAAAACAGAGTTCAATGCTTGCTACTATGTTTCCACATTTGGCCTTTGTGAGATGTGGTTTATGTAAATACATAATTGTAATACTCCCGGTGATGGTAATGTTTTCTTTACAGGTGACTGTGATCTGTTGTAGTATTACATACTAAGAAACTCAGATTTCTTAGATTATGATAGAAACATAAGGAATTTTAAAATTTAAACTTTGAATTATGGCCTCATTAGTCTATGAAGATGCAGTCTGATACTTGGTTGGTTTGAAGAAAGACAAAACTATATGCATACCAAATTCATTCAGTGGCTATGAATTGGCCCAAAGGTCATAGTTATAAGTATATATGCAATCATCATTACTGTGTAATAAGATAAATTAATGTTAATACATTTATTATATGTGAGTAAACATTTGTAGATGTGAAGGGTATCTTAACTTCTTTGTATGTAACATTAGGTGCTGAATGAAACATGCTACTAGGAGATTAAAATTTAATGATCTCTCTTAATCAATATTTACAGAAAGTTTTAAATTCTAAATAATTTGCAAATAAACGAACATGTTTGCATTCAAAGTTTATTTTAAAAATGCATGGATTAACTCTTTTATGAGAAATGTAGAAATTTTTACATTTTAGTACAGTTTACCTTTTTATTTTTCCTCCTGAAAGATTTGTGAACATGTACTTCGAAATTCTCTTTCTGCACTTTGAAAGTTAATAATCTGATTCCTTTTTTATAAATGGAGAAAAAAGCTAGATAAAAGCAGAACCTTCCAATACAGTACCTACACTTTCACACCACTATTTTGGCCTTCAAGCTAACATATTCTAAAGGAGAAAGAGAAGATCTTTAACAATGAAGAAGTTTACCAGAAGGATGATTTCAAGTTAGCAATTTGTAGTTAAAAGATACATTTGAAACATATCTCACATTAAATAAAACCATCCAAAACTATTATAAATACATAAAAGTCCATCCTTTGACTCAACCAAGACTACAAAAACACAGAAAGCACTGGTCCCTCAAGGGAGGTATCTAAATTATTTAAATTCTCAGGAAATCCACATCCCAGCACAATGTGCTGGGAAAGTATCAACTCCTTGACTTTAATCAAAGTTTCTGGAAATCAGAAACACTACAGTGTTTTGAGATTTTGCCAGAAAATCTGGATGCAACTAATAGCTTTAAAGAAAAGATCACATTTTGGTTGGAGAAGTCAGACGTTTCAAAGAAATACAGGTAAGTGATTTATACAGTTACCTGCCAAATTTGTATTTATTTGTTTGTATGAAAATGAAGTAGCTTAGGTAGTGAAATTCCTGGCAATACGGCAATCGAGAAAAGCAGTTTTTGCAGATAATCTATAAAGCTTAGTGTTCCAGATTATTTCTTTATTGGCACAGAAACTTCAGACCTATCCCTCCTGGTATTATTCTCTAAGTTCCACATCCCAGCAGAGACATGGAAGTTTAAGCTTCACAGACATTTTCCTGATGGAGCATTTCTGCATATTAAACAGCAGCTTACAGTCCGTGAGTCCTCTGCTCCCACGCCTGATCAGCACAAAAACTGAAAGGAGAGATTCGAGACTGGCAGTTGTCCTCACTAGAGAAATTCAATGATGCGTTCTCTCTCTATTCATTCACAGTATTGACATGAGCCATTAACATCTGCAGAACTTGTTTTCACTGGCAAAAGTTGTGTATCAGGGAATTGATTGAAAAGGTCAATTCATTTCCAAGATAGTTGAATTATACTCAAAATACATTTCCATAAAGTGCTAAAAGAAAAATAACTTAAAAATGAGATTTCCAGTAAAGTTTAGGACTTAATTTCCTTTTCAATGTGTACAGAATTTGGTCAGTGTTGAATATCTCAAGAGGCTTTAAATTCAAAGTCAAGTGAAATCAACAACAAATTGTATAACTCTGGATTTCAAACAGAGAGTGCAAATTTAGTTTTTCATTTGAGTTTAATATATTTAATATATTTTATTTCCCCCATTAGTACATAAGTTTATCCCACTTCATTATTGATTGTCAAATGACCTAGATTTGAAAATAATAAGTGAATACTCTTTACTTCATTGTATAAATTTAAGTTTTTGTAAGCAGATTTATTACATGCCAATGGCTTTAAGTTTCTGGTATCTTCAAAAATATATGTAAATAAACTGTGAAAACTAATATTCTTTTGAATGAGAAAAATACTATTAGAAAAGCTAGTAATTATACAGGGAATATGGAATCAAAAATAATTATTTTAGAAAAAAATCACAAATTTATATACATAACAAAGAACATATTTTTTGGGATCTCATAAGCTATTTTAGAGGTATTATATACATTGTGCCCCAAAACACAGACTATGCCAGACCAAATCAGCAGTAATGAACAATTAAGTAGGTCTACAGATTATCCTATTCATATTTCAAAGAATTTGATTATTTTATCCAATAAGTTGTAACCTAATTATAGATTTTTAGTGACCAGTAAATGAAACTACCCGGCATACTTGAAAACTGTTTCAATTTTACTAATCTGACTCATAAGAACATTTTAATAAGGAGATAAGCATTCTGACAGAGGCATAAACAATTGCCGAACCAAACATAGAGCATTTCCCAACCAACTTGTTAATAACGTAAATATAAAATCTAGATTTCTGTTTTGTTTTGTTTACAGTGTTACTTCTTTGGTGTAAAGTATGGGATATTATTTCTGTATCGAAAGTGGTTAGGTTGTGTCTCTTCTGATAAGTGCAAAGGAACAGTCAACAGATTAGAGGACAAGGTGGCACACACAAACATCTGTAAGAAAGCCATGAGGGTGTAGGTGGGTCCTCTGACAGGAGTGGAAAATGGAGGGTTTTCTTTTCACAATAATTTTTAGTGATCATATGTTAAAACGATAATATGGAATAGAGTTAAATAAAATATAATTTAAAAATTAATTTGGGCTTTAATTTTTATTTACTGCTAAAATGTGGTAACTACAAAATTTAAAATTACACATATGGATTGCATTATATTTCTATTAGTAAGCTCCTGGAGGATAGGAATCATGCTTGATTTACTTTGTAGTTGCTTAACTAACCTTGGTGCCTGGCACCCAGTAGTTGCTGCAAAACTGTTTGTAGAACCAAATACATCCCTTTGGAAGTGATATTACTGACCCGGGTTGTTTTCATTTAAAAAATGATGTTATATTTGATACATGAAAAGGAATATAGAAATTTCTTCCTATTGAGAAGCAGGAACTAAATAATTTGATAATTTTTAGACAATTCCTCATTATCTGAACTCTTGCTACCTACCAAACTCAGAAACCAAAACAGATCTGGATAGCAAGGGATACTTGTATGTAAGTATCTAAGTTTGATAGACAATAAGAACTATAAGACAACTAATACTAGCAAAACTACCCATTTTTCCTTCCTGATTCTACTCCTCTGCCTGCCCCCAGGAGAAGAACTGCTATCCTCAATTTTATGTCCATCATTACCTTACTTTACTTTTTAAACAGTTTTGTAAGTATGCATCCCTAAACAGTGTACTGTTTTCTTTTGGCATGTTTTTGAGCTTCATAAAAAATTCTACATAGTTTGTAGTCTTTTTAAAATTGAAAACATTATTTCATTAGTAATTCTAATTCAACATTTCTTACCAAAACAATATAATGTTTTTAGCCAGAATTTAAACATTAATTATTCTCCATGGCTGACAAACTTTTTGTTTTAACATATTTAGAAGTTATAAAAAGTGGGCAAATGGATTAGTTAAAATGAGAAAATGTCTTCATAAAGAAAATTTAAGTCTCTATGCCAGTGACCAGAAATTTAAATTTAACCTACTATTACCTCGATAATATAGAGGACTATATTCTTGTAGAAGCAGTACAAAATGCACTTGGAGACTCTGTTATAGTTCCAGGCACCATGAACCATCAATAAATTCTTCAAATACTTGAACTAAAATAAGAACAGAAAAATATTAACACATATTTTCCTCTTTATAGTGTCAGCTGACTGAGATGAATGGTGTTTTTTGAAAAAATTATGCTTTACCTGAGCTATGGAGTAATCAGAAGAATTAGCTGCCTGAAGGCCTTCATTGCCACTTATACCAACACCAACATGTGCTGTCTGTATCATGCTGACATCATTTGCTCCATCACCAATTGCAAGTGTTATGACTTTGACTTGCTTCTTAACCATCTCAACGACTTCAGATTTTTGAAGAGGAGAAACCCTTAAATTAGAACAAATGATGAATTAGCTCTGTTTTATGAAGGAAAGACGTTTTGAGATGTCATTGTCTTGAAGGTTAAAAGAAGCAGAAGATCCAAATGACTATGTAATTCTATGAAAAACCATTATGGAAAAGTCTTAGGTTTGCAAATGTTTGGTTCTCTTGTTAACCTGGTTGTCACTTTTAAGGGAAAAAATAAAACTGGAGTCTTAGAAGCTGAGTTGAGAAATTCCATTACTTTCTAGCAAATAACATCAGCATTTCTAATTCTTCACATTAGAATGAAAAAATATCAGAAAGGCTATTAAATGGTAGTCCAAATACAAAGTAAATCCTATAGCATTCCTGGAAAATGAAAGTTTTGAGTGTCTTAAAGCTAATCTTAGACAATATAAATCAACCAAAGTAAATATCAAGTGCTTGGCTACATAGTTCATGTGCCTCAATTTTTTTCTAAAGCTACTGACCAATGGCCAAGTAGAAGCAAGCAACCTTTTAAATAAACATGGATCAGGAACAGAGAACAGCAGCACCCATAAGAAAATCACTTCCGTATTAACTTTGGATCAACTCATCAGAGACTTTTAAAAGCCTTTTACGAAATAAACACCACCACAAAGATAGAAGGGTTCAAAGACAAAATACATCAGTGTAATTAATATGTTATCCACACTGTATTGGCAATCAAGGTTTAAGAAAGAAACACTAAACAGTGAACTGGCTCAGTAAACTAGGGAGATGGTGATGAAATACTAAGAAACAACTAATACATACAATGTTAGTGGACAAGAAAAATAACTGAGAGCTAAATTCTTTATCAAGGCTAAGAAGAATAGGTATCTAATAATATCTGCTTGGAACATCTGGTAAATCATTTATTATTCTATTTAAAAATGACAATCATTACTCTGAAAGATTCAACATCCTGCACATTTTCCTCATTATTTCTTTAGGAAAAATTCCTAGCAGTGTATACTTTCAAGAGGCTCCCCTACCCTTCTGAAAGGCTTCAGCCAGTGGAGCTGTAGTTTTTATTTCAAGTTTGAGAATTATATGAGACTGTGAGATGCTTGCAGAGTGAACCAGTCTCATCTTTGTATTCCTAGTGCTGATCCAAAATAGGTACTCTATAAATGGATGCTTTATGAAACGCTTAGTTTTAATTCTTTCTTTGGATTTCCTTTTAGAATCTGGCAATTGTACAAAATGACACAACTGCGAATATAAGGGAATGGATGAGTATCAGGCCATTAATAAACTTTTTCACTGTTAGCTCACATTTTTCTTCTAGGCAATTTTCATGTCATTTTCAAATTTAATTTAATTTTTCTTAATAGGCTAACATAAATTGGTAAGCCCATTGGCTCTAGGCCAATGTTTTAAACATTGACTACAGAATGCTCACCAAGAAATGTTCTAAAAAGCAAATGGGAAATGGGCATGAAAAGAGAGAAACATTTGAAAACCATAGTGTCAAGTTCCCATCACAATTTAACAGGCTCGCAATGAAAACATATTGTGAAGTGACACTACGGGATCAGTGGAACTAGAAAACAATGCTATTTTTTCGTAAGTGAACATGTAATGAAGGAGACATCTATTTCTGAATGGTGAGCTAATATTAATGATTTAGAGAAGCATCAGAAAAGAGCTGAATTAAGCTTTGTTTCCTTTCTTCATGACTACTACAACCAACCACTGCTTTCTCTGCTCGACGCTGCAATTTTCAATACCCCCAATTTAAAGTGGCTGAGGACTTTTATCAATTACGTGGGTGTGCTTAACTCAGGCATTAAAGACCGAAAATGAATTAATTTCCTTGGCCAAAACAATGACTGTTTTTAAAAAATGATGATGCACTGAGAGATATCCCCCAAATCACACTGCAACTAATACTAGCAAAGGCAACTGCTTCCATGTCAAACTAAAAGCAGACAAGGGTTGGAAGGATATTCAAGAAACAGTGGAAGCCTCATATCTGATGGGTTTGAAAAAGCAGTTGATTACTAAACAAAGATGTCAGATTTAAATGGGGATTCAAAAAAAAACCATATATACTCAAAATATGTTAACTCAAAATACAAATGTACAAACTTGTGATCTAGGGCAAAGAACATTACTTTGCACAGGGGTCTGCTGTTTAAAATTCTGCATTTGGCTGCAGAAACCTCATTCATGTGGCACAATCACGGTTGGTTTCATTAAGTGGAGACTAGAATGTAACGATGTCCTCCACCCCAGTTCATAATCTTACTCACCCCGCAATTCAACAGCAAATATTCTAGCAACTCACAGAGTCCTTCTAGAGTATTAGACTGGATTTTCCTAGTAAGAATTTTGACTAGATTATTATTTTGAAGACTTATGAAATATTTAATTAATGGATGGTTACTTTAAAAAGTAAAACAGGAATAAACAGTATTGGAGGACAAGTGCCCTGATGCCCTGTAAGCACCAAGTCCACCCATGGAAACAAAAGTGCAGGAGTGCCCTAAAGAGCATCCTTCCAGCTCTGGGTATAATGTGCTGTGGGCATCCGCCAACATGTCTTAGGGAACAAATGTGGTTTAAGGGAACTTGGGTTACTTAAGCTGAAATCAGTTTAAAAGATCTATTTTTAAAGCATCCCTTTTAAAAACTGTTCCTTGCTACAAGATAGCAAAACAAATTATGAGATTAAAAATGAGTGTAGCATAAAGCTTTTGATATAATTACCAGTACTTGTTAATTTCAGACAATACAGAAATTAGTATGAGCTGCAAGAGAGTTCCTTGATGAGTCAAAATTTGACTTGGCCTTGACAAGGAAAGGAGAGCTCACACTAGGTAAAAGAAATAGCATATGAGTATATTAAATTTCTTTAACTTCCTGTTAAAAATTATCCACAATATATTCATTTCTATTGTTTTGTTCCTACCTCAGAAAAGGTCACATACTTCATTCATTAGAGATCATTTATTTTCTTGACTTTTGTATACTTGTTTCTATATTTTACAATTTATATAATAGTCTAGAACAATCTTACCTCAGTTAATTCTTTCAAATATCTATTAAAAAATCACACATCACTGGTTGAGAATATCTAAAACCCTAATTTTACAAATACCAATAGTAACCCAATGTAAACTCAGACACATCAATAAAAGTGCTGTTTTCTACCATAAATATATAGATATTTTACCACCCATAGATCTGCATTAGGATTTAAATTATTCATGGTTCTCTTCTTTTCCACTGTTGCTCTTTATTCTTTGGGAGAAGTCAGAGCCCCTACAGAAAAAGATTAACTATCCAGCATGTGCTGTAAAGGTCCAGTTTTCTTCCCCATGGCTCCCAAAACAGAGGGTGGTCCTTTGCAATACAACCTAGCAGTGCACTGAATGCAATATGCTTTTCAGATATAATTTTGGCTGTAGTTTCTGCACATGTTATTCATTACTTTCCTTACTTGCTATGTAGTAACTCTCACTGCCTTGTGAATATTAAGACTGCACTGGAAATTTTTACTACGCAAACTGGAAAGTATATGGAGTGGCCCAAAATTATATGAGCCTCATTTTGCACTCTTTTAATGGGATTAGGTAAATGAATCACCTTTTTGAACGGAATATGGATAAAGATTATATGTGCATTAACATACAAAGACACATAATAAAGAATATTTTAAGGGACTTTTTATAGGTAGACAAGAGGAGTACAATAATTTTATCTTAACATATTATGTTTTAGGTTAATTACCTGAGATATATAGTAAAAATTATGCTGATAATACAGTATTATCCCTAAAATTTATACTGTACACTTAAAAGTTACCATAAAGTTGCCATTAGAAAGTGAATCTAGAAAAAAATTTTAAGAACATGGAGAATATAGCATTTCTTTACTATCCTGAAGTGGTATGTATAGTGAACCTGTATTGATAAAGCCCCAGTATTTATTAAGTTTGAGGGCTACTCCTGGTGACTATTTAGAGGTCAGATCATTAGTGGGGGCATCTGCTGTACTTTTCTTTGTAACAGACTTCCTGAGATGTCTCCTTGTGAATCTAAGTCTATTCCTCAGTTAGTCATATTCTGCTGACTAATAAAGATATTACAAAAAGAGAGAAAAACCTAAGAGAAAAACTTAGGAGATATTACTTGATTGATTTTTGAACTAAAATCTGTTAAGCTCTTAAAAAGTTATGAATTGAGGAGGAATTAAAATATGGCAAAAACCCCCCTGTGTAACATGTACCAAAATTATACAAGTATTATTATACTTTTAGAAATTCATCAATTTATTATTGGAATGAAAATAGCTACTTATATTAAAATATTAATAGCAAATCCTAAAAATGATACTTAGCGTATGGTATATAATGAAACATTCAACCACTAATTGTGTTATTCAAGTGACTGAGGAGTAAGAGCTTTCCTAGCCTCCAAAAGCAACATCTGTTGTTACACTGTGTAGTCAGAGGTATCAAGGAGACCTTATAACACAGGGATTGAGCCTACAGAAATAAAGTACAGATAGCTTTTCCACAGGACAAAAATGAAAAGTAACTTCTAAAAACAATTTCCTTTTACAATATATTTTAGATGCAAAATTCCCTTGTTTTGTAAGTGGTATTGAAAGAATGTGCTCACTATATAGAAATGAAAAACACCGAATCCCTTCTGTTTCATATATATACAAAAATAAACTTCATATAAATTAGAGACCTACATGGAAAACAGAAAGCTGTTAAATTAAACAGAAGAAAATGTAGAAGAATATCTTTGTGAGTGGGAAGTTCTTAGTATCCAAAAGGCACAAACTGTAAAGGGAAAAATAAATGAAATACGACTATCTCAAGTTCAATGATTTCTGTTCAAGAAAGATTACAAAAGGTAGAATTATGAAGGGAGAGAGACTAGAACATATTTACCAAGTCTATAATCAACAGAGAATCAATGTCTGGAACATACAAGAAATTCTTGTACATAAGCAGAAAAAGAAAAGACAGAAAATCCAACAGAAAGTTCAGGACCCTTATCCCTCTTCAATGTGCGACTTTTTTTCATAGCAACTGTTACAATTGGCTTCACATAAGTCTGTATGATATGTAGTAAATTAAGTGTTAACATGTACACAGCAATTATTGCCATTTGAATATGTATTTATTTTATTGAGCAGTAGCTATAATGTGACAGCAGGAATTATTTTTCCTGTTGTTCACTGCTGTATTTAGAGCCTTATAAAGGTGCCTGGGACATACTGGGTACTTGAAAAACATTTTCTGAATGAATGAACTTCAAAAGTAGAACTCTAAAGAAACAGTTACATGAAGAGATGCTCAATATCCCCAGTAATCAGAGAAATAAAAATCAAAACAAGTTGCCACTTTTCAACCATACAATTGGCAAAATTATAAATTCAGGAATGCTAAGTTTCATGGTAAGGTACGGAAAAGTAACCCTCCTACATGAATCTGGGAGTATACACTAATACAGCTATTTTGGAGAAATGGGGCAATTTTGACTGAAATGAAATATGCATATAGCCTACAGTCTACAGTCAAGCAGTCCCATTCCCAAATATATATCTTAGAAAAGCACTTCCATGGGTGCACAGAGAAAATACTCATTTTAGCACTTTCCATGGTAGTGAATATTCAGAAGGGAAACTATGTGGCCACCACTATGGTTATAGATAAATAAAAAGATGTATATGCATTAGTGTAATAGTAAGCAGTAGTGAGAAGAAATAAAGTTGTTCTACATCTGCTAACACAGATAGGTCTCAAAATTGTAGAAAAAATAAAATTGTAAAAAATCTATGCTGTAGTATTATTATAAATAGATAATGCCAAAAAATGTATATACACCTTAAGAATAAAAAAACTGTATTAAAATTGTAATAATATGTACTGATAAGAAAAGGTGAATACAAGTAACATTTGAGAGGTGCTCAAAGTGGTTACCATCAGCATGCAGACACTTCTGATTATGGCAAACTACTGCTTGTGCAATGTTGACCAAAGTGTCCACTTGTATTGCTGCACATGCTGTTTCAATTTCTGGAGTGTACCACATCCTTTAAGGCCCCCCATAGGTAGGGGTGTTAAGTCAGGAGAATGTGGGGGAAACTCAAACAACATTCTCGAATTTCAAATACCACTTCAAAATTGTCTTGCACTCCTCCAATGACAACTGTGCTTCTACCATTTTCTTTGACTGTCCTGCCTGTGTCATGGTGATGCTAGCTAGCATTCATTTGGTTAACACCATTTATTGAATGAACATCATACTACACATTGCTACTGTAATTCAATTCCATTTCGAAAAGGAATCCATCTCTTAAAATGTGTATACATTTTTTGGCACCCCTGGTATATATCTATCCCTAAGTTCAGCACAGCTATAACAGTATTATATATTTTTCACAGCTACACATTTATACAAATAAAGTATGGGAGATGGATGGGAACATATTAAATACCTGATATTGTTTACTTAAGGTGGAGTGAAGAAAAAGTAACTGGGGATGAAGGGCAAAAATGAAAATAATATATAAAAATCAAATAAGAATTGTTTTATTTCAAGACTTTAGGATGCCTCCAGCTTAGGGAGAAGGCTAGCTTGTCTATCTTTCTGCCTGATTTCTTTACTGGCACTGTCCTTTAGCACCATGCTGGCTCTTCTCCCTAGAACAGAGGGAAGTCATTTTGGTGGCAAGAGTAAGATCTGATGTTTGTGGTCTTGGATTCCTCATATATCTCTTGCTGAGATACATAAATATCTATTGACACCTCATTTTTAAAACAAATCACTTTCTATAAATATCCACATTTTAAGTGGTTTTTCGAATCCAAGGGCACAGAGAAATTTAATGGCATCTGTGCAGTTATCACCACAGAATGTCAGTCAGTCATATTTGAGTAATCATGGAGAAAGGGAAACATGCCAGGGGACTTGGGCAAATGTCACCATTTCTAGAAAAAGAAAAATAGAATCTGGAAATTACAGAATAGGGGACATCTTGGAGTGAACTCCATCAACATACTAGGAAATGTCTGTCAGAATCAACCCCCCTACCATTCATTCCACAGACACGCCATAGCAAGGGTAGGCCGGCTGATTATGGCCCCAGGGCCAAATCCAGACAGAAGCCTGTTTTTGACATCAGCTTATGCTACAGTGGCAAAGCTGAGCAGCTGTGACAGAGACTGTACAGCCCAGAAAGCCTATAATATTTACTATCTATCGTTTCACAGAAAAAGTTTATCCACCTTTGCTGTATAAAATACCTCCTTGATTTTAGAGAATGCCATCTCACCTTTTATGCTTCAACTTAAAGCCTGTCATTTTATGTCAATTTCTTGTTTCTCTGTCTGTTACCTTAGTAACATGCCTTTTGTTTTCCAAGACCATCTTTTCTCTGAGATGCTTTCTTTCCTTTCTCTTTACTTCATGCCCTATTGCTGTTAGGCAGTCACGGCCTACCTGGTCTTGACTCGTAGAACTCCAGCCTGGCTCAGAAAACCAAGCCTTTAACCTGCCCTATGTGGGGATGCCTCAGACAGGTTTATCAAAAAGAAGGTAATTACTAGAAACTATCATGGGTTCAAGGAGAACCAGTTACACCAAACTAACTCTTCTCTTTCCCTCACAAATGGGTCAACAGACTGACAGATCAGAGAAATGATGTAGGCTCCATATATCATGTCCTTAGGAAATAGGAAAACAAAGTCTTTTCATTCTATCACTGTAGAATGGAAGAAGAACTAAGCAATTTATTTGGCAGATTTGTATTTGACTGAGGAATATATTAGAGTGTTTACTGATTTATCAGTAAAGCTTTAGGGAGGCCCTGACTAGAAAACTAGAGTTCAGTATTTAAAATTGTTGAATAGAGAAGAACTATCAAGAATTTGAATACAGTTATAGAAGATACACATGCTTATTCCAAGTTAAAACAGAAAAAGGCTAAAATGAATAAGATATCATTTAAGAGGGATAGTGATGGAAATCAAGATATCACTTACTCTCAGGAGAAATGAAACCAAAGGGAGCATAAGCAGGTTTCTGGTGTGTTGTCACGCTCAGGTGTTTTATACAGGATAGTGTTCACTTTGTGAAAATTCCCTGTATGCATGTACATTTATGCTCTATGTAGTTGCCAGTATAGATGAACTGTTTTATCAGAATTACATAAATTGCAGTTCTAATTTGTGTGTGTGTGTGTTTGTGTGTGTGTGTGAATGCAATTGTGTGTTGGTGATGGTGGTTTATTATTAATTGAATCACATCTAAACCTCTATAATATCAAATTACAGTGGAATTCTACAGCATTTAAATTTCTCATGTATTTTTAGATATTTTACTGTCAAATATGAACTTCCCTACCAGCTACCAGGTCATGATACAGCCATGCAGTTCCTTTAACATGACTCGGTAGAGGTAGAATAGCAAATGAGATGGACGGGGTTGAGCATCCTCCTATTATATTATGGTGAGCAAAATATGGGTAATTTATGAAGTTATAAAATTTATTCAGTATATATTCTCTCAACATTTCCAACATTCGTTCATATTTTCTTGGAAGCAAATTAGGGTTGACATTCATTAACAGTTTGTAAGTTTTCTCAAAGCCAAACATCTGCTTGGCATCCAATGATATTCACAAACTTTTCTTTAAAGGAATGTCTGTTGAGTATTTATTAGCTTCATTTGTACTTCATGACTACTCTTTAAGTAGAACATTTATTTAGAGAACTCCTTAAAGTTTAAGACAAAATATTCAAGAAGATGATTCACAAAGCAAATAAATCCTTTATTTAATGCACTCATGCTATGACAGAAAGTGTGCAAAGTGTCCCTTCAGACTTCTTTTGGGAGGACTCCTTGATTGGACTAAGGTGAAAGGTTTTGCCTGGAAATGCCACTCCCGAGTGACAACACTTACTGAAGTCAAGTGTTTTTTTATGCACTATGGGGAAATCACCTAAAAAGGGGTTAAAATTTGATTAGAGATGTTGCAAGTAGGGAGTAATGCTTACTTCAATTTAACTTCTGCTTTTCAGAAAACATGAGTACATAAACTATGTAGAAGAACAGTGATTGCTAAACAGTCCAAAAGCTGGAAGCTCTAGGCCAATTTTCAACCAACTGTCACAGAATGTAAGTTTCAATATATGTTTAAACTAAACTGACAACTACGGAAAAAATGTAAATTCTTTGAAAGGCTGGGTTATGTGAACTGACGAGGATCTCAGAAACCACATGCTATTTAACACACGGTAATACTTCACTGAACATTCCCACTCTCTTCTGGAGGGAATATTAAAAGAGGTAGAACAGATGCTTCCCCAAATTAAGTTAATCCAAGTAGCAGACAGACTCTTCCCAAAACAGAGTGGCCAAAAGAAGTACAGCTCATCCAAAAAAATGAAAGGGCTAGGGGAGGCCCTCTGGCCCAGAAGCTTTCAAGCTGGAAGGAGATGACCAGAAAGGGTGTGTGTGTTCATGAGTTTCTCACCTTTTGAGGTCAGAGAATCTCCACTCTTGGTGGCTTTAGACATCAGGCTCCTAGGAGGATCTGAATCACTGTTCTATATTAAATTCCACATTTTACAGGTCACAAAACCAAGGTCAGAGAGATACCAGTAGGTATCTGAAGTACCAGTGTGATAGCATGAGAATACAATTTTTGTGAATCCCCAGCTAAAACACCATTATAGCAATAATACAAGCTGTAGACCTTAGGGCATAAAATATTGGTTACTGACATGAGGAATTATTTTTTTGGTACAGTACGTTGCAGAATTGCTCTTGATGTTAGTTGTGTACACAAATCTTCACGAGTCTTGGAGCAAGCTTTCCCCATCCCCCTCCACTTGTCCAAGGAGTTTCAGGGAGACTGTCAAATCCCTAAAACGATGCACTCAATTTTACATGTTTGTGTGTATGTGTATTTTTTTTTTTGGAGGAGATGGTTCATAGCTTTTGGTTATTCTTCAAAAGTATGTGTGATTACACTAAATGGTAAGAATAGGTATATCTGAGCAAAAGAATAGAAGGGAAGAAAGACCACAAAGGAGTAGTTTCTGTTTATAACCAGGAAAACTGATCACAAACTTTCTTAACACTAGATGCATGTTTCCTATTAAACTCCTCAGGTTACACAGGTAAATGTGTACAGAGTTAAAAACAAAAGCTGTACAATATTCATGAAAATAAAGTACTTATACTGATAAAAATAGATTTCATTTTACTTCTCAGGTTTTACATACTTAAGAAGAATTATTTGAGGTATAACATGCAACCTTCCTTTGTAAAACAAAACCAGGACTCCAAAGCCCTGAATAATTTGGGGGCAAGGGGATTATTTCTGTCTCTGAATATTCCCTTCAGTAAATGGTGGTGAGTAAGAGATGTAATGATTACTGATGGAGAACAACTGTTTCTTTCAATTCAATTGTAGATTCTTTAGGGAAAAGGCTCATCTTTTATAATTGTGTCACTTAGGCAAACACTAAAAACTACCTTTTGCCCTTTATTCTGATAATGTCAGGGAAGACGTGGCTGATGTAATCCTTAAGATGGAACTAATATCAAGGGCCTCATTATCCATTATGGGAAGTCTTTCCCCTCTACTTCCACTCCAGCTACAGCTAAAGAGAGGACTGAAGAGGAAGGGCAAATTCTGAATTCTCTTCCTGTGTGGACTGACAAGAAATACATTAGAGAGTAGTTTGAGGGAAAAACCCATAGAGCTAGAATGAACATAAATGTATTTGGGAAACAGTACTGTACTGTATGTTGAAATAACATTCAAAGTCTCTTATAATGGCATAAAATAGAGAATTTCCTGAGCTTGGGAGATCATAACCATTTAAAAATCTAGGAGCAACACCTGCATTTAATTGTAAAGAAAGATGTGCAGAATTGAGCACCTCTGCTTCACCAGTGATTGAAGCATTATCATGGAAATTATTTGAAGTCAGTAAGCTAAATGACAGGAAGATGGTCTATGCCAACAGTTTAAATGCCA
Organism: Lyroderma lyra; assembly: GCA_004026885.1. Classification (NCBI taxonomy): domain Eukaryota; kingdom Metazoa; phylum Chordata; class Mammalia; order Chiroptera; family Megadermatidae; genus Lyroderma; species Lyroderma lyra. The sequence continues at coordinate 18,139 of PVJL010001418.1, forward strand.
ATGGGCACCAAGCCAAGAAGTTGCAGAGACATAAATGAGGGCAGTAGCACTGATGTAATTATGGCCTTAAATGAATTCTCAAAGCCAGGCTAGAAGTCGAACCACAGTCCTTTTGGGAAAAGAGAGAGTATGAAGGTAATTAGAAGAAAAAAGCTGAGGAAAGATACTTTACTTAATGAAAAAAAAACCCCTAAAACTCAGTGTCTGCACAGGGACCTTCATGGTTCTCAAACATGCATAAAACAGAATGGAGGGAGGAAGGGGCCACACACATCTTTATAAGCTCAGTTTCTGAACTGAGCTGCACGTGTGCAGAAGAGTGTGATCTCCTCTCAGGGGCCTGGCATCTGGAGGAGCACTGAGGTCCATGGGACTTGTGAGCCTCCAGAACATGGATCTCGGGAGAGAATTTCACAAGCAAAGAACGTATTTTTTTTCTCCCTTGACTCTGCTTTTCTAGTTTTTCTCTCCCTCTGCTATTGTTTAATTTGTGGTTCAACATTTTGAAGAATGGTAGGAGGTACCGTGTTAAGCAATGCTGTAAGAATGAGGGTCAGCTGCTAGGACTGCCTTTTGCAAACTGGCCTCCCACATCTTTCAAACCAATTGTGATTCTACTTAAAACAAAAAGAAAGATATACAAAGGAGAGCAGGTGGGAAGTCTTATTCATCCCTGTATATGCATTATCTGTGTCTAGCACATAGCAGGCAGAGAACAGATGCCACCTACTCAAGGGAGCTGGTGATTTTATCTAAATAGCTCAGTACTCTGTTTTGTTTTCACATAGAAGCCAACAGTCATATCACTTAATGTGTTTTTGAGTAAACTTTTCTTGATTCTTGCGATCCCATTAGTGAAAATGATTAAACAACCAAGTCTGGCACAGTATTATCCTGATGAAGTGTCAGAGTTGAACTTTACAAAGACCTGGTCAAGAGATTAGCAAGGAACTAAGAAAAGTCACTAGAAATGCAGAATTTAAAAAGGATGAGGACACCAAAATGCAAATGAGTTAGATAAAATAATTTCTAATTATTTCTTCATGATTAAGCAAAGAGCCTGATTATTACTAATCTTAATTATCTATACAATATTTTATCCAAGAGCTTTATGGTGATATTATTTATTAATCCATGCCACAGAGAAGAATGATGAGCAACTCTTATTCTGAGTATGATATAATTATATAGGCTGAAATAAAGCTTATAAAGGATACTAATTAAGTATGGTTGAATTATATTTCATTAAGTGTATTTCAATGGAAATTCAGAAATACTGACAAGGCTTGGTATGTAAGTTTGGAGACAATCTGACATACAGGATATTTAAGTAAATTAGCCTGGGGAAAAATGGTTTAAAAAGCATCACATTCTTTTTAAAATAAATATATCTTTAAAGAAAATGATAAAAGCAAACAGTACAGTCTGAAAGATAATATTAAAATCACAGATTCTAAGAAATTCTTCAGAAGCCCCACTAACATTTCATCTCCAGGAAGAGAAAGTATTTTGAGAAAGTGCTCCCTGGACCTAGTCTTTACCAGCTGATAAGATTCAGTAAGTGGATGGCAAAGAAGGAAATTCTTGGTTTTCATGGTGACCTGAGGGAAGAGAGTGAGCATGGTCATGAATATACTTTAAATTTTAGGAAGACATAGTTTCAATAATTTAGTCAAAGAGATGGGAAAGATTATTTGACAAGGGGTTGAGGAAGGACTGGAACTAAATGGTTTACAAAAATACAATTCTATGGATTAGGACTTGATAATTGAAAACAGATTTTTTTTTTTTAGAATATAGGTAATAATATAAATTAAAGGGTAAAGGACTGTACATACAGCCAGCAATTATTTTCCAAATAGCTGAGCCTTCAGGAAAATGCTCAGATATATGAAAAATGATTTAGTTAGTGCCACCATGCCATTCCCCCAAATAAATCCTAGCAGCAATGTCAGAAATTTAAGTGTAGATAAGAGAAACTTTACAGAAATAATGCCAGATGGAAATGCAGATAAATAATTGATTTTAAACACAGAAAATGGCAAGCAATCTGTTAATTCAAATTACAAACAAAAACCACTAGTTATTGTTAGGACTCACTGTATAAAACTCCGTTAATAAATTCGATGCCAGTTTGTGAACCTCGACTGTTGAGCGATTAAGGTAATAAATAACCTGCCATTTACAAATGAATAATTTTAAGGAACTTTAAAAAAAATCAAGAATTTAGGATAAAGTTGCTCTTCACCAGAATCTGACAAAAATTAAGGAGAACTTACCTGCAGCAAATAACAGCTTTACATGACAAAGCTAAATCCAGGAAATACTGCCGTACTCCAAAAGTTAAGGCATACTTGAGGGTTTTTCCATCAATTATAAGAGCAAAATCATTCTCTTTCCGAAGAGCATCACCAAGGGTAGTGCAATGACGACTGAGAGTTTCCCTTGTTCCCTGTAAAATTAAATAAACAAAATGTCCTCAACATTTACTCCCATTTGTTCTACCTTAAGGATGTTCAGCAACTACATTGATTTTAAGTGCATTTTGTGTTTCAGGTGGTTTTCATGTACCTCCAGACATTTGATTCTCACAAAAAGCTCCTCAAAGGACATGGGACAAACATTATCAGGAAAATAAATGACTTGCTTGAAGTCACAAATGTGTTCCTACAGGATTGGGACTAGATTACAAATCACCCATTCCTCTGCAATCTTTGCTCAGTATTCTAATCACACAATCACAATCCTACAAAAATATTTCCAGTAAATTATCTTATTAAAAAACAACAATGCTCTAAGTTATGAACTAGTCAAAATTGCTTAGACATGAATCAAGGGGAAAAGTCGGAGCATATAATTTAAATAATCTATGGGTATTCTTTCAGAAGTACTCAATGCTATTGAAATTTAATTCTCAGTAACCAAGAGGAGAAAATGCAGTCTCTGTAATCTCTTGCCACTTCAAGAACTGGCTTCTGTAACTTTAATCATGATTTCATGATGCTGTATTTTAGTTGGAGATGGTGACATGTGGCTTGGTAATCTTGATGGATCAAATAAAAGCACCCCCTTTCATCAGTGAAGAGTTCACATTCAGGCACAATAAAAACTGTTAGTGTCAAGGAAAGCTTTATTCACCTCAACTATAAAGAAAAGTTGTATTTGTCTCTCTTTGCCAAGAACTGGTTTCCCAGCTCTTCAAAGACAAAACATTCAGGATATTTACTTTTTCTCCCTAAAGCCTGTAGACCTTTCCTATAACCTAATGGGACCAAGCTTTCTGTTTCACAAGAGCCCTAACATTGTGAAGAAACAGAGCACTGCCTCTCCATGCAGAACTATAAGCAACCATTTCCCTCCTATTAGAGCTTTTTTCTGAGTGCTAATGTCAGAGCCTGCAGTTATTTATATAAGAAATACAAATATATATTTATGTAATAAAACATGCCCACAATAAAAATACTCATAATAATTTTTATTATATTCAAGGGAGATATAATTATCGTTCCAATTTACGAGTATGGTACAGTCATTTCAAAGTTATTTTCACAAAAACGGAAGCAAAGGCAGAGGTAATTAAAATTTTATATTGAGGACTTTTAAAGGTGTTTCTGCAATCATATTTAAATGTGGTTCATACTCTGTTCTGGAAATTCAGAAACTTTATCAAAATACTGGAACCACATTGTACTGTAAAGTAAGACTACCCAATTTTCCCAACACTGGAACTTGTCTTAACACTTCCCCTGTTCCCCGTTACACACTAACACCAAGGACCACCATATAGCAGCATTCTTTGCAAAATTTACTTTTTTTGTAAGGGAAGTAGCCATGTTAATTTATAGGGTCACACTCTTACTTATTGCTGGAAATCTTTGGTCCAAAAGACTTTAAAAAAAAGTGGTAAAAAATGTTGGTAAAATTCTGCAATCAAAAATTTCCAATGACAATCTATAGTACCGTATTTTTCTGTGTATAAGATGATACTTTTTTCCAAAACTGTTAGACCATAAATTGGGGGTTGTCTTATATGCAGGAGTAACCAGTTGAGAGGGTTTCTTTAATGTTGGGTTAGAAAAGTAGAGGGAATCTTATACATGGAAAAGTATGGTAGTTTACCTTGGATTGTTTTAAAACTGTATGTGTTCACATAGATTAAATGAACAAATAAATCAACTGATAAAAAATAAAAATAAAATGAAACAATATTTAGCATGTAACACACACTAAGGACTACACATATAGATATAACATTTCATTTATACTTTTTATAGCCCTATGCAGGATGCCTTACTGGTATCCCCTCCTACAGATGAGAAACATGAGATTTAGAGTTTAAGTCTTGCCCACCAATACACGGCTACTAAGCAATGAAGCAAAACTGAGAATTAAAATTTTGGTGTTTGATTGTCTTTCTCTACACAATCTAGCAAAAATAAACCCAATTTCAGACAGTACCAGGCCCAGCAAATTATAAATGAAATGTCTACACTTTACCTCTGTGTCTCCCTAGAGCCTTCATCACATCTTTATCACCAATAGAGATTTCTCTTTATAAAAAAAAATTTAAAACACAAATCATGCCTCTGTGCTCTAAATTTTTCTATGGCTTACTACTGTGTACATGATACATCCAAATTCCATAAAATGGCACAATCTAAGTCCAACTGACATCCATTCAATTTCCCTTCACAACCACCTTCTAAATCAAGCTTTCCCTACCAGGCCCTCCCAGACCCCATCCATGCTGCCAGTTGTAACTCACTTTATGCTAGCACAGCCCTCAGTTCCTTGAGAGCAGACACCTGTGTCCCAGAAACAAACACAGTGCCTGCAATTACAGATGCTTAGAAAATACAAATTTATTGAATGGAGAACACTGATAAATTCTGATTTCATCCTATTGGCAGCTCTCTATTTCCCCCTCTATTATCACTTCTGATTTGAGAGGGTGGGGTGGGATGGGATGGAGGGAGGGAGGAAGAGGAGAAGAGGAAGGAGAGAGGTATTTACTTTCTTGCTCATTAATTTTCTAGAGAATAATCCATTACTTCAACAGTCTTTCAAACCAAAGCATAATTCACTAAAATGTCAGTGTATTTTTTAAGTTTTTGCCTAAGTGTCTCCTCAACTGGAAACCCAAATGAAACCTGAGCTGGAGCTCAGGAGGATTTCAGATTTCTTTAAAGATCAACTGCAGAGTTAGAATGAAAGTTAAGCCAAGCCCTGAGCTGTGCAAGCTCCCTTATTAACCATCCTGTGGAATGCAGTCCAGTGTGCACCACTCTCCCTTCTTTTGAAGATATTCTCTAACACCCTAACAATTGTTGAGAACTCTCTTATTTGTGGCATCAGTACCCCTGGGTTTCCTTGGTGATTATCACAGATCTTCAGCAAATCTAAAGTTGTAAGGAGATGTAACAGATAACATTTCAAAAGAGTAAAAAATTTCCCAGTGAATTCTCCAGCCAGCCCACCTAGGGTGGAAGGTAGCAAATAACAATAAAAAAGCTGCAAACATTTTATTTTAGTTCAGTTTTCTTTTGTAAGTAGTTCTAGTGTTGGCTGTATGTTGCCAGTTAGTTACAAGTTATATTTTACCCTTATATATACTGCCAGGAGCACTTTAAAATTATTTTATTTATGAAAGTTTATTGCTTCTTTCTGAAGCCTGGGAGCCATACTTTATGGCTATATTGCATTGAAGCTTATCTCCTGTAGCTAGAAATAAATTTATTACTATTATTAACTATTGCTTTGTTTTCTTTTTGGCTACTGAGGGGGGAAATGTTTAAATAGTTAAACTTAGTGACATGTGAAAGTGAAAATATATAAATGAGAAGCTAAATCAGACAAAGAATAAAAGACCACATAGTCCAGCATAATAAAAGCTCTGTATCTCCTTGTTCTATACAGTCTTCTTTGTGGGCTGAAAGAAAAGGAGCATCTGTTCTTATAATCAGGGAAAGTCAGAAGTAATTTGGGAAGATAGGCAAGGGGCAAGGCAGGGAGGGGTGCAGACTCCGTGCCACACGAGATCCAGGTAAGGGAGGGAGCCATTAGAATGTGGGATTTGCCTCTACCTCCCATAACTTGCATCCCACGTGGACACTTCAGTCACCATTCAATTCTATTCTCTCTACCCACAACCCTGCACACAGGCAAGTATTCATAAGCACTCAGCAGCCTTGGACCTCCACCATGCTTTCCTGCCTTGCCAATTCACAATTTAGGCCACAACCAACGTTCTCCTTGCTTCTTAGTATTGACAGCACAGAAGGGAAAAAACATCACCTCACCAGAAGAACAGGCTCTACTCCAGCTCTCTTTTCATCTATGTGTGCTCATTTCTGCTGATTTAGACTTCTGTCCATGGCTAGTGGATTTCATTTTCCCAGAGGCCACTCCAGAGCTTTTCTTCTCAAGATTCCAAAATTAGCCCCCGTCACTTCAGCACATATCTATCTGCTTTACTGAGAACATTTATACCAGAAAGAATTCCCTCAACTTTCCTCTCTTAACCTAAAAACTTCTCATTACTTAATCAAGGGAGGAGGAACTGTCCTCTTTTCTCATCTTTGTTTCTCCCATTTCTTTCTTGTATCATCATCGCTCCATTGCCAGTATTATTTTTCCTTCAAGATTACAGCATTAAACAAATACACCAAGAAATGGTGCCTTGACCCCACTTTTCCTGAGTCCTCCAGGTGACATGAATACTTCAATCTTTTGGATTGTGTAAATACTTTGTTTATACAGAGGATGTCAAAAAATGTATACATATTTTAAGAAAGGAAAAAATATATTAAAATTGTAATACTAAATATACACTGGTAACAAAAGACGAATACAAGTCACGTTTGACTTCTGCAATTATAAGAGCTGCTCAACGTGGTTATCATTTGTGTCTACACACTGCTGATTACGGCAAACTACTGCTTGAGCAACGGTGACCAAGGTTCTACTTGTGTCATTGCACATGCCATTTCAATTTCTTCTCAAAGGACAGCCAGTGTAGCCAGTTTTCTATGATACATCACATCCTTTAAAGTCCTCCATAGGTAGAAGTCAAAGGGCTGTTGTCAGGAGAATGTGGGAGAAACTCAAACAACATTCTCAATTTTCAAATACCACTTCAAAATGGTCTTGAGCTTCTCGAACAACAACCGTGTTTCTGCCATTTTCTTTGACTGTTCTGCCTGTTGCATGGTGACACTAGTATTCATTTGATTAATGTCATCTTTTGAGCAAATGTCATAGTACACATTACTACTGTAATTTAATTCAGCTTCAAAAGTAATATATAGATAACATCCCTTAAAATGTGTATACATATTTTTGGCATCCCTGGTATTTATACACTGTAGCATTATGTATATAGTAGCTTATCTGTTTATATCTCTTTTTTCTTTTCAGGACTGAGAAACTTGATTAAAATATGAAATAAAATGAATAGAATCTTGGGAATGAAGGAATAACAAAATTATTGATTGGAGAATACCTTATTGGAAGTTCTGCTTATTTTTCTTCTGTGACCATTTTGAGGATGTTTTCTAGTGCCTATAAAACTCCTGCACAATCTTGGATACTCTTAATTAGGCAATAAATAAAATGTTAATATGCTTATCTTATTACAGAAAAAATTAAAGACACCAAGAACTCCAAAACACTTTTGGGTCAGGCTGCTACATAGGCTCAATGTTCTAGAAAGATTGTATTACACATTATAAGAACCAGTGTCAAAGTTAACCCTTTCACCATGTTAACTGACTTCAAGTCTTTTTTCAAAATGTGTCAAAAAGCCACAAAAAAGATATTTTGACTATTTTATGCATTTAGTAATAACATTTTGAGGTGCTTTGTATATAAGTAACATTTTTATTTTAAATTTTTGTTTCATGGTAATAAATTTACCATTATATTGAATTAGTACTCAAAACATACGAAGTGGTATCAATTAGATTTAAGTATAGATAAATTAGAATCTAATGGCATTGATGACATAAAAGGTTTATTATGAAATGTTACACAATATGGCATACAAAACATCTTTGTTGTTGATAGTGCAAGCCACAGGAAAACATACTAAAAAATCTTGTAAATGGAGAAAAGTTTTTTCGAGCTTGTGGGGTAAACTCAAATGTCACAGGCAGTGGATAGAAATATTCATTTGGACATATCCGACTGTTGCAGCAAACAGTTTAAGTTCATTTCATGGTCTATCAGTAAACATTTTTGTCAAGAGTATAAATGTATTCCAATCTACCTCCTTACTACTTTACTTTTTTATTTGACTAATAGAATGGCTTGGGTTGAATAATTGCTCTGACACTTGGGGCTATCTGTAGGCAGGTTATTTAACTTCTCTAAATCAAATTTTTCTCATTTCTAAAGCTGGGTTCATATTTGTTTTGTAGGGTGATTGTGGTGACAAAATATGCTACGTCCTTTACTTGTGAGTACAGAGCCCTGTGGAGTGTTTGTGTCACAGTTAACATTTAAGAGAGAACTATCTAAAGAATTAGCTTTTCCTTCTTTTGATTTTAGGTCTAAAAGAGGCACCAACACATGATGAAGAAAGATCTGCAAACTGTCAGGCAATGCCCAACGTTAGTACAATTACTGAGATAATTTTAGTTTACTTTTGTATATCTCCCAATAGCAAATTCTATCTCAGTCTACCTTTTAACTGCTAACACTCAATTCTACCAGCTACTTCCTTTATTACATAAAAAGTATCTGAAAGCTATCTTTCCCTAGTTCTAGGAGATAGAGCATTCTCTCTTCTCAAATGGCACATGCTCTTGGGACATGGTAGGAGGACAAATATTTATATACTAACCTAGACTGTCTTTCTTTGTCTCTTAATTTCTGTCTCCAATGTTATACAACACTTGAACTGAAAATAACTTGAAAGTTACAAACTGATCTGGTGTCTTTTTTATTATCTGTATGTTTTTGACATAGATGATCATATCAATACGTTATGTTAGACTTTAAGTGCCCATAAAGTTACTCTAAGTGACTGCTTCATAAATACTAGGTTAAAAACAGAGGACTTATTTGCTAGCATGTGTTCAAGTCTTACTAGGTACTGATAATTTTTAAAAGCAGATAAGTAAGTATTTACTAGGGGATAAAAAAAAACCCCTTGTTTTAGTTTGCTAAAGGTCTATCTTTTAAAACCTACTATAAGTTCATTTAAAATATCAAATAAGAAGATATATATGAGAGCTGTCCAGAAAGTATCCATCCATGTAATATGAAAAATAGAGGCATTTATGGGTGGACTTTCTCCAGACAGCATACATATATATATATATATACACACACACACATATATATATATATATATATGTGTGTGTGTGTGTGTGTGTATATATATGTATATATATATATGTATATATATATATGTATATATATGAATCTTAAACTAACACAGTTTATTAACTATTTTGGTGGTTTATAGCTCCATCTCACCATCATTTAAGACACGAAGTATTTACAAATTTATGACCAAATAATGTTTTATTCTTCCTCTACTTCCATACTCTCCAAATGTTCACACCCTAAAATTATAAATTAACAGAACATTATAAGGACATTCTTAATACATTATGACCATATCAAGTATGGACAATGTTAGCATGTTCTTGCAGAGTGACTTGTGACTCCCATAATAGCAACATTGAATAAACCAATGAGTATTACTTATTTTTCAACAATGTGTTACTGATTCAGTGGAACACTGGACATTCCATATACCCCTATGCAGCACATACAAGGGCTGTCCAGAAAGTATCCAGCCATGTAATATGACAAACAGAGGCATTTATGGCTGAATTTTTTCGGGACAGCCCATGTATATCAACTACTACTTTAGCTACTGCAGATTGTAAAGAGTTGCCTGAGAGAGGAGAGAAACTACATATATATGCAAACAGTCCATTTAGTATTCATCCCAGTCCTGGTCACTGGAACTGTGGAACACAGTTTTTGATTAAAAAGTTTTGGTGTTTCTAAACTCTCAGACCATACTAGAATGTAATCTTTAAAAACATATTCATATAGAATCAAATTGACATAATGTAATTTTTCCAAAATGGGTATGGAGAGACAGAAGGTGAAGTCATTAAAAACGTACGGTCAACGAGGTTCTCCAAAACAGCTTAGTGGAAGGCAGCCAAGCAAATGCATTTAGTTAATACATATTGTTAAAAATAATGGAGAGGGAAACAGAAAAAAAAATTCTATGCTTTGTTGATACACGAATATGGGCTTTCTAGGGCAGGGGTAGATATAAAATATTATAATTGAGGAAATGATCCAGTCTCCCAGTGGGGTCATGCCATCTGAAAAAGGTCAGGGGTTACAAAATGGAAGAAGGTAAGAAGAGGAAGTTGTAGCACTGGGTAAAATGCTCTTGATCCCTGGGCAGAGGTTTGGGATTTGGGGTTATGATTGGTTCCATCAGGTAAATAACGCCTTGTGAGACATCTAGTCTCACTTAGGGTGTGAGAGAGAGAGAGAGAGAGAGAGAGAGAGAGAGAGAGAAGTGTCGAATCTGTCCAAGTTTGTTTCACTGTTGGGGTGGGCTCATGGAGCAAACAGAGGCAAATCCAGAGAAAGGAAGGAAGAGTGAGTTAGGGGATATAATTATATAATTTAAATAGCTTTGTGGATAAAGGCTTCTATCAAAGTCCCCATGGAAATTATTTTAAACCACCACTGAAAGCCCCCTAAACATTATTCTGAGCTTGATATTAAATATTCGCCAGTGGTGGCAGTGATTCAAACATAGAAGGAAAAGCACTCTGGAGGAATTGAGGCAGCAGACATCCAGTCACTTCTACTGCCTTCAATTTTAGCCAGGAAGAGACTGCTCAGAATATACAACCTATTTTTTGAAAACAAGGAAATTACCAAATCAATTGTTTGGAGACAATAACAATGAGCCTGTGAGAAATTGTTATCCAGAACCACAAAGAAAGCTAACGTTGGGCCCATTTTCTTAATGGTTTGAATTAATTAATGCAGGAATACAGAAGAATCATCATTTGCTGTATTTTCTCAGTGCACACCCCAAATGTACACCACTTTCATTTCTTCATATGTGCATTCATTCAATAAAATCTTACATTCACTTGTAATAGCAGAACAAAATATAGGGTATTCCCTGAACTTCATACACAAGATATACCCAAATACCACCATTTTCCAGAAGGGCATGCCTTTTGAGCTGCTTTGTAGTCCTGGTGGTGAGTGGCAAAGGAGGTAGGGACAAGTCAGAAAATGAGAGGTATGCCTCCCAGAATGCTTCCTGCTGTGACTGAGTTCCTGCTGCCACTGGAGAAGGTATTTTAAAACAAAAGGTTATTTAAAAACAAAAAGAACAAAGAGCTTGGACTTAGAGCAATGTAGGTTGAAATCTAGGATCATGAACTTACTGGTTATATAGGCTTAAAATCTCTATCTGAGAATTGAGAAAAACACCAGCCTCACAGATGCAGAGACTAGCAATATATGTAAACATACCTGGTACGTAGTAGGTTTCCTATAAACTGCCAATGCTACGGTTATGCTGAGTCACCACAATATATGGGTGGCAGACTTGCTCCCCTCAGAAATGTCCACAAGTTGTGGGCAAAGTGGCAAGGGGGCAGACTCATTAGAAAGCATTTATCTGTGGTTCCAGGTCTCTGGAAGCTCTTGGAAGAGTTCAGATGTTTAGCCAAAAAAGACAAAGAATATTCAGGTATGGAGGAGGAATAATTTTTCAGAAGAGAAATACTATGAATTAGTGAACAACTTCACTTAGGGGTTTGCACATAAACTAGAATTACTGGATTCTGTTTAAGAAAAAGGGGCACATTCAGTTCTTAGGAGACCAAACAACGGGTTTGATGAAACTTTTACAACCATATACTTTGGTTTGTGGCAGACATCATCTTAAATCAGAAAAAAAATAACATTATTTGTTCATGTTATTTTCATTTTTTTGTAATGTTGACATTTTTTACTAGCCCATTTCTTTCAAATGTAACAAAATTGGCTTTCTTCACTGAGAGATACTTGGAGTAAGCAGTGTGTCAGACAGTGCATGAACAATCATCTTGCAATGGGACATTACAAAAACCTATCTTTGTTTCTGGTAGGGGGACATTAACACTTTAAAAGTTAAAGTAAGATCTTAAAATTTTCAGGCCAGTAAGCTGAAACAACTTTAGTAATGTTTAAAGCAAATTCACAATATTAAAGCACCAATGCTGGCAGTGGAGGAAAACTCAGTGTGGTTTAAAACCTGCCTAAACCGTCTTTCAAGGCAATACAAAATGTACCATAGTAGACTCATGGGACTCATCAAGACAGAACCTGAAGGAGCCCCAATTCTCATTTTCCTCTCTTCTTCTGGAGTTAAGTCAATAATTTTGTTATTCTGGATTTCTTTCAGAGTCCATTCCACAGTGGCTGTTTCCCTCAACAGTGAGGTTTGTCTGCATAATACTTATAAGTTGAACTTGAAAGGGTATGAATGACAACTTCACCATTTATGTCATAAATGTTCTGTAAGTTATGTAAGTTATATTTGAGGCTTACATGGTGTTAGAACTCCAATTCAGCTAGAAAAAAAAATGAGCAATACCATAAAGCCTATTTTTTACTATGGTGTCGAAAAATATATAGTCTTTTGCTTGTTAATATCAAAGTGACTAACAATTCATTTTCTGTAAGATATAACTGGTATCCACAACCAAACCTAGGCTGACTTAGGGTCATATTCTCAAATTAAGCAGAGGAATTTTAGTAGGTGGGTGGTTGTTTAAAACCACCTTATAGGAGATGGAATCAAGGAATTCTCTCCTTTTCCCCCGGGAATAATAATGCTAAAAGAAATAATAACAATGATGATCATGATAATTGTCTATATTTCTTAAGTGCTTACTAAATGTTGGTAATTGTTTCTAAGTATTTAAAAGGAATTGCTTTGTTTAATCCTCACAATACCCTAGAGATGAATGTTGTTACTCTTGATTTATAAGAGCTGGCAGCTGAGGCCCAGAAATACCTATTTGCTTAGGCTCTGGAATTCAATGACTTCGATTCATCCTCTACTAACACTGAGCACTAGATGTTAAGTAAACCTTTGTAGATTGGGCTTAACAGTATCTACCTACTAATGTATTCTGGTGTAAATGTGATGGTCCCTGTAAAGTCCTTAGTTCAGTAACTAGTACAGAAATTAAGCACTTCATAAACTTAAGGCAATGTTTTTCTTATGACCATAACAGTAATGCATAGAACGCTGCAGGGGTGTGGAGTTCCCTTTTCACACAAATCAGAAAGCTGCATTTTCATTTGGGATCCATACATGTTTCCCATATATCAGGTGCTAACTCCTAATCAATGTGAATGTCAACAGTAGCAGAGACTACCCAGAAAAACTATGCCCAGAGGATCAGAAGGAGAGGTAGGTAGGACTCTTCAGGGGTTGAACTTGGAACTATTGAAAGGCTTTTAACTTTGAGTAGAGGAAATTTATTTCTCCAAACTCTGCACATGCATATTTAATCACCATTCCTACAGATTCAATAAATACACAGTAAATAAATTTCCTCTCTGTCCTTTTTTGTTTTCTAGGGAAGCCAGGCAGTAGAGAGGAGGAAAAGCATTAAGAATGGATTTAAGATCTAGCCGTACAGCGCAGGACAGATCCCACAACTCTCTGTACAAAAGATGCTATTACTAGAAAGAGAGACCTAGGTTAAGAGTATGTCATTCAAGATTCAAGAAAGACTGTTTTGGCACCTATAGAGTTAGAAGTTTAAGAAATTATGGTCCCTCCTACCCACTCTAGACTTGACAGATGAGGGTAGTAAAATCCTGAGCTATTTCAATGAAATAGGTCCTCAAAATTTCTCCACCTTCTAGAAGAAAGATGATATTAATTAAAAATAATAATAACATTTTGAGTTGTATGAAAGTATTTCCAGAGATTCAGAGTTGGTATGTTATGGGGGATTTGAATAATATAACAATCACAGTCCTTAATATAACATAAACCCAATCCTCCCAGAATTATTTTAGAACATTTTGAAAGAAGACCTTCAACAGACACTGGGAAGTAAAAATAGGTCACATAGAAGATTTCCTATTTTCTAGTTCATATATTTAGATGTTTCTAGTTTTAAGAGACTTTAAACAAATTTATTTGAATAAATTACTTTATGCCAAACTAAAGATATAAAAGATATGCTAGAAGAATCCCCTGGGTCTAGGTCATTGAGTAGAAGGGGTTTCTGAGAAGTCTGTGGGATACTTCCCAGGTGGAGTTAGGGAAGAAATACAATATACCATTCAAGCCACTAATTTGACATTCCTGTCTTTTTAGACCCTTAAGGAAATGTCTTACGCAAAGAACATGGTTCAAAGTATCATTTTTATAATAATAAAAAATATACTATACAAATTATCTACATTATCTATTATAGTATCTAACTCATTTTGATCAACTTCAGAGCATTATTAATGAACTTATCTATGAAATTCTTACTTTCTAAATTAAAAAAATATATATATGACCAAGTTTTCTAAGGAAGTTGCTGACTCTGTCACAACTTCACAATAGCTTGGTAGGTAATGAGGTGAAAACAACCAGCTTTGCTCTTGGGCATCATGCTGGCTGTGGGTATTGCTCTTGCTATGCAAGGAGTTGATGGGCAGAGGCACAAAAGCCAGTCAGTTTTCCACATTAGATTTGTAAAGCAAGAACTGCATTCTATTTGTTTGCATTTTCAACTGTAGTTTGGTTTTATACATTTATTTAAGTGTTTGAAAAATGCTGCACAGCCATTAATTTTTCAAGAATAATCATACTAAAACTCAAAATGAGACAATTAGAAAGTCAAATAATGAGCTGAATTATGGGAAGACAAAGGTTTTTATTACCAGGAGAAAGGTTTTTCTGCTTGGAAATTTCAAAGCCTCAAATATAATGCTTTATTTATACTAGTTCGACATAAAAAAGATTCAGCTTTAAAATTTTAACAGTATTAATAATAATACTTGGATAGAAAATCTGAACAGCTTATAGTAATTTGTATTACTTATGCAAAAGAAGATCGACATTTATAACTTGTTACCTTAGGAAAAAAATTGAAAGATGGGAAAATAGTGTATCTTTTGTAATAAAAATGATCATTATACAAAACTTACAAGCTATTGAAATACTATTTTTGTACAAAATTTCATAAATCGCCTTATTCTAAGTGCCATGCTGCGTGCTAACAACACCGATCCTGTGCCAACGATAACATTATCTTCACTTTACAGGCAGCAAAACTGGCTCAAAGAAGTGATCTAATTTCCAATTTACCCAGGGTCTCCCACTCAGGTTAGGGCAGAATAGTGCTCTTAACCACTGTGCTATTTTATGGAATATTTTGAGTACTTTCATTATAATTGTCACCTGACAAAACATATCCACAATTTATTTCCTAAAACATGTTCCTAAGTTTCTGACCTAAATGTTAATTATCCTTTGTGCTCATAAAATGATAAGCCCATATTTTATCATCAGAACAATCTGAACACTTAGGAACACTTTTCTGTTTCATGGCAATGAAAATATAAATAAGGATTCACCTATAGGCATTCTAGCACATCTAATGACCTGGCTGAAATTTCAGCCATGAATTTTGACAGAAGATCTGACAGAGCTAGGCAAAGTGATGTTTCCTTTCCCACTGAGAAGCAAATTAGTGCACCACAGCTGGTCTGACCCTTAACAGCCAGATTGGTAGAGTTACCACTTAACTCCTTGGGAGAAAAACCTCCAGCAGAGAGCATTCTCATGAAGAGCAATTCGAGTATGTTTGGTAGCCTAAAGCTGGACAAATTAGTGTTAATCCATTCAGCCATAGTGTTTGCCTGTGATCTTCCACACCAAACTGTCACTTGAATTGCTAAGGATATGTCTAGCTACTTTAAAAATATCAGACATGAATGATTACTATCAAATTTAAAACTGATGTATAACTTGTTTTCTCTTTTTTAAAGGAATCTTTAATTAAAAATTACTGAGTAACTCATTTCTCAAATATTTATGCAGTACTCACTATGTGCTAGGCAGTTTGCTGGGCAAAACTGCATCAAAACCAAAATATACAGACATGGTCCCTGCTTTCACTGAAATTGAGTATTCCTTCGAGACTCCTATTTTGTTCCAGTAGAAATAGGTAGGGCAAATATCTTTGAAGGTGCTTATGACTTTTGAGTTACCATCTTGGAAACTTGAAAATGAAAATAAATGCCGCTGTCTTAACAATACACACTGTGGTATGTTAAATATTTTTGGTATTTCAATTTTTTCCCCTGGGGATTACTGTTTACATCACTGGACATTTAAAACACTTAAAGAACACATTTATCCAAGAGTTGGAGAAAAATAATAAAACAGATGAAAACAAAAAAAGCAATGCTACCATGCTCTGCATAAGTTGAAAGCCTAAATCCAGGTAAAAGGAATCACACGTTAAATCAAGTATGGCTTGTCATGCCTTGGCTTAATGTCACAGGTCCTACCTCTGATCTCATTCAAGTGTCAGAAAAACTGTGTACACACATATAATCCACGTTGCTGAGAAATGCTTTAACATCTACAGGGAGTACAGAAATGTTTTCATTGAGGCTTTTGCAATGTTGTGAAAACTGCAACTCAGTTCTGGAACCATCCTTGATGGCTCCTTTCCCGGGGACCATGTCGGATAGGCCTCCCTAAAAATCTCTCACTCCCCATCTCGGGCACTGGTGCCCCCATTTCCTCTCACCAAACTCTTATCCTGGTCCCTTGCCTACACTCCATGCTTTCCTACCCTTCTAAACTTGCCCATGTACAATTGCTTAAACACATCCTACTCTTTTAAGAGATTGATGAAGTTGCTCCTCTTGTCTCTGAAGGCAAATTCTCAACCTGGCACATCTTTCCACTCATGAGATTACCTTTCCAATTTTAACTCCTGTGTCATTTCTTTATTGATACCTTATAAATACTGTGCCACCATTATAAAAGAATTAGGTAGCAATAGAGATCCAAGATGGTGGAGTAGATAAACACTATGCCTGCTTCCTTCCATAAACATACTAAAATTACAACTAAATTATAGTGCAATCAACCTGGTGAACCATCTGAAGTCTAGGTGAACAGTTTATTAACATGAATATAAAGAAACCATGTTGAGACTGGTAGGTGGGGCAGAGATGCGAAACAGGCTGGCCCCCAAACCTCTGTGTGGCTGCTGAGAATACAGAAGGATATTTTGACCACAGAGGTTCCCCTAGAAGAGCAAGGGACCCCAACCCCGCACCAGGTTCCCCAGCCCAGAGTACTAGTGCCAGGAAAAGGAGACCCCACAATATCTGACTGTGAAAAACAGTAGGGATTCTAACTGTCTAGGTGTGACAGAGCATTGCAGGAAATCCAAATGTCCTCTTAAAAAGTCTGTGCACAGACTCACTTGTTTGCAGGCACTTACCCTGGGCTTTGGCAGAGGGATGGTGACTGGTGGATAATGGAGGCACACAGGGGCAGATTAAAGTGTGTGACTTAAAGGCAAGGGCTAGCGCACAGTCACTATTTTCCTTTTAAAAGGTCCTCGTCCTGTGCAGCAGGCAGGCAGGTGCCATCTTTCCTGTGTTGAACCCTTTCCATGCCCACAGCCAAATCTGGATCTGAATTGGTCTGGAGAGTTCCAATCATTCCACACCCAACTCTCTACCACTGGAGACTTTATCAGTGGCTGAGTCTCATGGGAACCAGCAGGTGGGAGCAGGCCTCAGAGCTTTCTAGCTTTTTGTGGAGCTACCCCAGGCCCAGTACTGGTACTGGTGACAGCCATTCTATGTCCACAGTGTGGCCTCTCCCATGTGCCTCTAGGTTTAGCATAAGTGGTGAACAACCACAGATTGCTTTGTGGCTCCTACCAGGCAGTCCCCAGCCTGTCATAGGAAGTGGGTGACCTCAGCCTGCTTCAGAACCCCTTCCAAGAGGGCCCAGAACCAACATACTTGGAGGATGGCTTTAGAAAACAGCAGAGCACCACTCAATTAGCCCACAAGTGGCATACACAAAGGGAGGTCTCAATAAGCACCAGAGCCTGCTGGAGCAAAGCCCACTCAGTGGTATTAACCCCCTCCCGCCCCTCCCCCCAATAGCAGCCCATAACCTGTGGATGTGGCAAAATGCCACAGCCAATCAGCCTGAGAGTCAATCCCACCCACTGACATGCCAATAGCAATCAAAGCTCAACTACAACAGGAGGGCAACTACAACCCACACAAAAGACACTCCTGGAGCCCGGAGCAGGTGACCAGGGGAAACTGTGCCAGGGTCCCACAGGGCATCTACTACAAAAGGCCATCCAGCCAAGGATGGGAGACAGAGCAGATCTACCTAATACATAGAAACAAACACAGAGATGCAGTAAATATGAGAAAACAAAGAAATATATCCCAAATGAAAGAACAGGTGAAAAATCCCAGAAAAAGCACTATTAATAAATGAAATGGAGGCAAACAACCTATCAGATACAGAGTTAAAAGCAATGGTTATAAGGATGCTCAAGGAACTTAGTGAGAACATCAACAAAAAGACAGCAAGCATGAAAAAGGACAAGAAACCATAAAAAAGAAGCAGCCAGAAGTGAAGAATACAATAACTGAAATGAAGAATGCCCTAGAAGGAATCACCAGCAGACTAGATGAAGCAGAAGATAGAATCAGTGAGTTGGAAGACAAGGTAGTGGAAAATACCCAATCAGAACAGCAAAAAGAAAAAAGAATCCAAAAAATGAGGATAGTTTAAGGAGCCTATGGGAAAACATCAAACATAACAACATTCACATCAGGGTACTGAAAGGAAAAGAGACAAAGCAAGGGTTTGAGAAACTATTTGAAGAAATCATAACTGAAAACTTTCCTAACCTGGTGAACAAAGTAGACATACAAGTCCAGAAAGCACAGAGAGTCAAACAAGATGAACCCTAACAGGCCCACACCAAGACACATTACAATTAAAATGGCAAAGGTTAACAACAAAGAGAGAATCCTAAAAGCAGCAAAAAAAAAAAAAAAAAAAAAAAAAAAAAAAAAAAAAAAAAAAAAAAAAAAAAAAAAAAAAAAAAAAAAAAAAAAAAAAAAAAAAAAAAAAAAAAAAAGACAACTAGTAACTTATAAAGGAGCTCCTATAAGACTGTCAGCGGATTTCTCAATAGAAACTTTGCAGGCCAGAAGGGAGTGGCAAGAGATATTCAATGTGATGAAAAGCAAGGACCTATAACTAAGATTACTCTACCCAGTAAGGCTATTATTTAAAATTGAAGGACAAATAAAGACCTTCCCAGACAAAAAAAAAGCTAAAGGAGTTCATCACCACCAAACCAGTATTAGAAGAAATGTTAGAAGGATTTCCTTAAGATGGAAAAGAAAAACAGGGAGGAATAAGGCAAGATGGTGACTGGAGAGGAAGTCCCTAAAGCCTTTCCCAGAAAACACAATTGAACGGCCCCCCAGGAGCCAAGAAACAGGACCCTGAGTGACAAAACGGCTGTTGAGAAATCCACAAATCGCAAGTAAACACCTGAAGGTTGGCGAAAAGTGGGCGAGTCGGGGAGAGGGAAGAGAGCAGAGACTGCAACAGGACACAATCGCTGCTGATTATTCCGAGCGGTGCAGTTCGGGGGAGGGGAGAGACCACGGGGGAGCTGGGCTTTGAAGCTGCATGCTGGGAAGGAGTTTGGGAGCGAACCTCTGGAACTTTTGAGTGGTAGAAGGACTGAGCAAGGACTCTGAACTGCAAAGATGACACCCCAGCTCTAGGCCCCCTGGAGACGTACACAGGGCTGCAGTTCCTGTTTCTAGCCCACTACAAAGGAGACCCTGTTGTCTCAGGTCAGGCCCACAGCTTTGGACTTATGGAGCGTGCACTTCCTCGTGCACCCCAGGGTTCTGAAAGCAGTGTGAGCCCATAGACAGCCAGATACTGAATCAGGGCTAGGAAGAAAGACTGATTTGAGAGCATTCACCCAAGCCAGCAGAAACAAGCCTCTGAACAGTTTCCCCAGCAAAGGGCAGAAGGCAGAATTGCCCTTGGAGTGCCTTTTGTTGGCCTCTCCCCAGGATATATGCACATAGCCTCCAAAAACAGTAGGAGATCAGAAACAAGAAACAAACAACCCCCTCTCTCCCTAAACTTGACCCCCAGTGCTACCTAGTGTCTGCCCTACAGCAAGACACCACAAAAGCAATAATCTGTTCAGCTCAGAAAGAGGAAGAGAGGGTATATAGAACCAAAAGGATTGAAAGAACTCTACAAGAACTATCTGACTCCATGAGACAAAACAACAACAGGATAATAGGAATAGAAGAGGGGGCAGAGCAATCTACAGAGAGCTTACTCAAAGAAATCATAGATGAGAACTTTCCAAACCTATGGAAAGATCTGGAACCAAGTTGAAGAAGAAAACAGGTCCCCTAGATACCTGGACCGTAACAGATCTTCTCCAAGACACATGGTACTAAAGATGTCCAAAACTAAAGATAGAGAGACAATTCTCAAGGCAGCCAGGGGAAAAAAAAACTATAACTTTTAGAGGAAAACCCATCAGGCTGGCATCAGATTACTCAGCAGAAACTCTGCAAACCAGGAGGGAGTAGAATCCAATATTCAGAAATTTAAAAGAGAGAAACTTCCAGCCAAGAATAAATTATCCAGCAAAATTATCTTTCAGATATGAAGGTGGAATAAAGACCTTCTCAGACAAACAGAAGATGAGGGAATTTGCCAGCATGAGGCCAGCACTCCAAGAAATACTGAAGGAGGCTCTTCAGCCTAAAACAAAACATCAGGAAAAATGGAACAAAGTTGGGGCAAAAAGACAGAAACAAACAAACAAACAAACAAAAACAAAGAAAGACATAAGTAATGGCCACAGAAAATCTTCACATATTGATCACCACTCTAAATGTTAATGGACTGAACTCACCAATAAAAAGACACAGAGTAGCAGACTGGATTAAAAAACAGAATGCATCCATATGCTGCCTCCAAGAAACACACCTCAGCTGTAAGGACAAACACAGACTCAGAGTGAAAGCAGGGGATACAATACTCCAAGCAAATGGTAACCAGAGAAAAGTAGGAGTGGCCATACTGATATCTGATGAAATAAACTTCAAGTTAAAAAAGATTGTAAAAGACAAAGATGGTCATTACATAATGATAAAAGGCACAATGCAACAACAAGAAGAGTTGACACTAATCAACATATATGCTCCCAACCAGGATGCACCAAAATATACAAAGAAACTACTAACACACTTGAAAGGGGAAACTGATGAATACACAATCATAGTGGGAGACTTAAACACCCCGCTAACAGCCATGGACAGATCATCCAAACAGAAAATGAGTAAGAAAATAATAGCTCTAAATGACACATTACAGCAATTGGACATAAATGACATTTATAGGTCACTTCATCCAGCAAAAAGAGACTACACCTTCTTTTCTAGTACGCATGGAACATTCTCAAGGATAGACCACATGCTGGGACACAAAAGTCGCCTCAGCAAATTCAAGAAGATCGAAATCATACCAAGTGTATTCTCAGACCACAAAGCTCTGAAACTGGAGATCAACTGTAAAAGGAAAGCAGAGAAAACCACATATACATGGAGATTAAACAACAGCTCATTTAAAAAGGACTGGATAAAAGAACAAATAAAAGGTGAGATTAAAAAATATATAGAAACTGATGACAATGAAAATACAACGTACAGAATTGTTGGGACACAGCAAAAGCCGTAATAAGAGGGAAATTTATATCATTATAGGCCTATCTTAAGAAACAAGAAAAATCACATGCAAACATCTTAGCATCCCATCTTAAAGAACTAGAAAATGAAGAGCAGACAAAACCCAAAGTCAGCAAAAGGAAAGAAATAATAAAAATTAAAGCAGAGCTAAACCAATTAGAGAACAGAAAGACAATAGAAAACATTAATATTACGAAGAGCTGGTTCTTTGAGAAAGTCAACAAAATTGACAAACCCCTGGCGAGACTAATCAAAGGAAGAAAGGAAAGGACACAAATATCCAAAATTAGAAATGAAAGGGGAGAAATTACCACTGATACCACAGAAAAACAAAGGTTTATAAGAAAATATTATGAAGGACTTTATGCCATGAAATTTAAGAACCTAGAAGAAATGGATAAGTTTCTAGAAACTTAGAGCCTACTGAGACTGAACCAAGAAGAACTGGATAATCTAAATAGACCAATCAATAGCAACAAGATTGAAATGACTATCCATAATCTCCCTAAAGGCAAAAGCCCTGGACCAGATGGTTTCACCAACGAGTTCTACCAAGCATTCAAAGAAGAAATAACGCGTATCCTCCTCAGACTCTTCCAAAAAACTGAAGAGGAAGCAATACTTCCTAACTCATTCTATAAGGCCAAAATTACCCTAATACCAAAGCCTCGCAAGACAACACAAAAAAAGAAAACTATAGACCAAAATCTCTAATGAATACAGATGCAAAAATAACAAAATATTAGCAAATAGAATACAACAATGCATCCAAAAGATCATACATCATGATCAAGTGGGATTCATCCCGGGAGTACAAGGATGGTTCAACATACGAAAATCAATCAATGTGATACACTGCATAAACAAAATAAAAGATAAAGGCCATATGGTCATTTCAATTGATGCAGAAAGAGCTTTTGACAAGGTTCAACATCCATTTATGATCAAAACACTAAATAAAATAGGTAGAGAAGGAAAGTATCTCAACATAATAGAGGCTGTATATGACAGACCCTTGGCTAACATCATACTGAATGGGGAAAAGCTGAAACCTATTCCCCTAAAATCAGGAACAAGACAGGGATGCCCCCTTTCACCACTGTTATTTAATATAGTACTGAAAGTTCTAGCCACAGCAATCAGGCAAGAGAAAGGAATCAAAGGTATCCAAATTGGAAAAGAAGAGGTCAAATTGTCACTATTTGTGGATGACATGATCCTTTACATAAAAAATTCCAAGGATTCCACCAGGCAACTATTAGAAACAATTAACGAATATAGTAAAGTTGCAGGATACAAAATCAATGTACAAAAATCAACAGCATTCCTTTACACAAACAATGAATCCTCAGAAAAAGAAATGACCGAGTCAATTCCTTTTGGTATCACAACAAAAAGAATGAAATACCTGGGAATTAACTTAACAAAGAACGTGACAGACTTATTCACAGAAACTATAAGACACTTTTGAAAGAAATTGGAACAGACTCTAAGAGGTGGAAAAATATCCCCTGTTCATGGGTAGGAAGACTTAATATTGTTAAAATGGCCATTCTACCCAAAGCAATCTACAGATTTAATGCAATACCCATCAAAATCCCGAAATCATACTTTCGTGAAATAGATAAAAGAATTATTAGATTTATATGGAACCATAAAAGACCTGGAATTGCCAAAGCAATCCTACATAAAAAGAATAAGGGTGGTGGCATTACACTTCCTGAACTCCTATTTGTATTACAAAGCATCAATAGTCAAAACAGATTGGTACTGGCAGAAGAACAGAAATATAGACCAATGGAATTGAACTGAAAACCCAGAAATAAACCCACAAATTTATGGACAAATAACATACAATGGGGAAAAGACAGCCTCTTTAGTGGGTGGTGCTGGGAAAACTGGAAAAACATATGCAAAAGAATGAACCTGAGCTGTGAACTCTCTCCATATACAAAAATTCACTCAAAATGAATTAAAGACCTCCATATAAGACCTGCAATAATAAACTGTATAGAAGAAGACATCGGTACTAAACTTATAGACCTAGGACTCAAGGAAGACTTCATGAACCTGTCCTCAAAGGCAAGGGATGTAAAAGCACAAATAAATGAATGGGACTATATCAAACTAAAAAGCTTCTGCACAGCAAAAGAAACCATCAACAAGGCAAAGAGACAGCCAACTGAATGGGAGAAAATATCTGCAAATAATACATCAGATAAGGGTCTAATATCTAAAATATATAAAGAACTAATAAGACTTAACAACAAAAAAACAAACAACCCAATTAAAAAGTGGGCAGAAGAACTAAACAGACACTTCTCCCATGAAGAAATACAAATGGCCAGCAGACATATGAAATGGCCAGCTCATTCTCATTAGCTATCAGGGAAATGCAAATCAAAACCACAATGAGATACCACCTCACACCTGTTAGAATGGCTGTTATCAAGAAGATAAGGAATAACAAGTGCTGGAGAGGATGTGGGGAAAAAGGAACTCTGGTACACTGCTGGTGGGAGTGCAAACTGGTACAACCACTGTGGAAGACAGTGTGGAGGTTCCTCAGAAAATTGGGAATGGAGCTACCATTGGACCCAGCAATCCCCCTTCTGGGGTTCTACCCAAAAAACCTGAAAACCTTTGTCCACAAAGACTTATTTACCCCACTGTTCATCGCAGCGCTGTTCCCAGTGGCCAAAACATGGAAACAGATGACTGGATAAAGAAGCTGTGGTACATATACACAATGGAATATTACTCAGCTCTAAGAAAAGATGAAATATTGCCATTTGCAACAAAATGGATGGACCTGGAGATCCATGCTTAGTGAAATAAGCCAGACAGAAGAAACAGAGAACTGTATGACTTCACTCATATGCAGAATATAAAACTGAAAGCAACAAAGAGAAAAGAAATGAACAAAGAAACAAATAACCCATGGACACAATCAATAGTTTAATGTTTATTTGGGGACGAGTGGGTCAGGGAGGAGAGAAAGGGGAGGGGGTGGGAGAGGAGGTGGGGGAAGCTAAATATAAGGTGATGGAAAGAGAAGTCACATTAGGTGGTGAACTTATTATACATCAAGTTGACAATGTACTATAGAATTGTATGCCTGAAACCTATGTAATCCTTGCTAACAGACATCACCCCAATAAGTCTAACAATAAAAATGAATTAAAAAAAAAGAAAAACAGGATCAAAATTAATAATAATAAAATGGCAATAGCTACATATCTATCAACAACTACTGTAAATGTGAATAGATTAAATGCTCCAATCAAAATACAGGAAGGCTGAATGAGTAAGAAACAAAACCCTAACATATACTGCCTACAAGAGGCTCAATTCAGACTGAAAGACATACATAGAATAGAAAGTAAAGGGATGGAAAAAGATATTTTGTAAAAATGGAAATGAAAACAAAAACAAACAAAACAGGCGGGGGTAGCAAAACTTATCCAAATTAAACTTTAAGACAAAGGCTATAACAAGAGACAAGGACCCGATAATTCCACTTCTGGGTGTTTATTCAAAGAAGCCTAAAACGCTACTTCTAGGGTACGTGTGCATCTATATGTTCACTGCACACTGCTTACAATGGCCAAGATGTGGATGCAGTCTGGATATCAATCGATGTATAAAGAGTAGGTGGCACATATATACAATGAAATATTGCTCGGTCATGGAAGGGAATGGATTCTTGTGCTCTGTGGCAGCACAGATGGACCTGGAGGGCATTGTGCTAAGTGGAGTGTCAGACAGGGACAGAAGAACATAATGCAATTGCACTTATATGTGGGATTTAAAGAACAAAACAAACAAACAAAACAGAAACAAACTCATAGATAGAAAAAACATTTGATGGCTGCCAGATGGGAGGGGGTTGAGGGCTGGGTGAAATAGTGGAAGGGATAAAGAGGTACAAATTCGTTGTTACAAAATAGTTATGGAGATGTAGGGTACAGCATAAGAAATATAGTCAGTAATATTGAATAATTATTAAGTATGGGGTATTAGTTTTGTTGGAGTGATAAATGGGAGGGAGTTGGGGGGAAGAGTGAAAAAGGTGAAGGGATTAAGAAATACAAATTGATAGTTACAAAATAGTAATGGGGATGTAAAGTAAAGCATAGGAAATATAGTTAATAATATGGTAATAAGTATGTATAGTGCCAGATGGGTACTAGTCAGGGGATCATTTCTTAAATTATACAAATGTCTAACCACCATGCTGTACACCTGAAATTAATATAAATTATATGGAATGTCAACTGTTTTGAAAAATTTTAAAAAGGTGGAAAAAGTGAAGGGGAATAAGAGGTCCAATTTTCAAGGTATAAAATGAATTAAATCATGAGGATAGGAAATATAGTCGATAATATTGTGATAGCATGGTATATCATCAGATGGTTACTGGACTTTGGTGATCACTTCTTTAGATATATAAATGTTGATAACTATGGTATACCCTGAAACTAATATAATATTGTATGTTAGCTCTATTTTTAATAAAAATCTTTAAAAAAGGATAGAAGAGGAATTAGCTAACTTTATACCTACTATTCCAGAACAATTGCCAATATTAACTGAGAAAAACAAAGTACAAAGCAGTGTGGACAGTATGCTGCAATCTGTTTAACAACAAGGAATGTTTGCATAGACATACACAAATATCCCTTCGACATAGCAGAGTACCTCTGGACAAACATGGCTGTCCTTCAGATAACTGGGTAGCTTGGATATAAGGCTGGGAGATACACTTTGTACCATCTGTACTTTTCTCTTTTTGTAAGTTGAATTTTATATTATGTGGCTATATTTATTTAAACAAAAAGTTCTTCAAAAAAATAATGTGATCAAGTTCAATGGTCCTCTTTTATGTCCCAAATGTGCTTTGAAGTTACTTACAATAACTGTCTGCTTCAGGTACTCCTTTCTTACTCAATTACTCACCCCTATCTAACCTAACATCACTTTATAAATACGCTCCTAAACTGCACGATATCATCATAGCAAAGATATGCTTTGTTTACATATCTGTTTTGTACTGTTACATACATTTTACTTCCCTTATTATTTGTAAGCTTTTGGAGAACAGGGATGTCCTAGCAATAAATTTTCACAACACAGTAACTTGGATATAATAAACCAAAATTAATACATATGAGGGGTGGAGAACAGAGACCACTGTAAGCTCTAAGGAAGCAGAGTCCATGGTGCTTTGTTTAGTGGTATGTTCTCAGTACCTAGCTGGGGGCCTATGGAATAAATAAATAAAAAGGAAAGTCTTCCAATTTGTAGGCTGGCTTTTTTTAGTTTTTGGTTTTAGGACTAAAACCTGCTTCACAAAAAGTACTTCAATAATTAAAGGTGTAAGCAACTTTCATGGTTGCAAAATCGTGTTATTTCTAGGCTACAAGTTGCTCAAAGATTTCATGAGAAAGGGAATGACATCACAAGGATTGTTTTGAGGATAAATAATGAAGAGATCATCATTCCAACTTAAAAACTGGAAGTCAAATACTTCTTACACGTAATTTCTGTTCTATACTTGACTTCTAAACATTTGCCTCTTCACTGTCTCTTCTACATATTTGGCTTCTTGGTTTCACCAACATTCCTAAGAATCAGATTTTCTTTGTGTCACAGTGACTATTTCAGGCACTTGTATAATCACCTCTCCTGTTCTGTCTTCCACTTTAAATTACAAATAGTTACTTTTACTTTAAAATATTTCCCAGTCATCTGACCTACATATTTTCTTGTTAACTTCTATTTTATACTGAATACCTAACAAATCTTTCCCCCTTTCCCAAATACAAACTCAGATAATCACAGTCATAAAAAAAGACATCCTAGGAAATGGATTTCAGCCCAGAAGTTAGATCAGTGAAAAAAATCCACAACTCTTCTATTAGGAATGGTTATTTTGTGTTGTTCAATAGCTTTCATGACTTTTAAAAGAGAAGCAAAACATGTATTATCATTGGGAGATAAAGCAGAATATTAAATCCATAATATCTAAAATACCCTGATAGACATAAACAAGTTGCAATCACTCAGTCCCTTCTTAGACATATTGCAGCTATTTTTGTCTCGCAACATTATGCAATTTCTTTTAGTTGTCAGACACAAAGCTGGAATCTATTTACATCAATGTAGTTTAAAACAGTGTTATGTTACAGCAGAATAGTAGGAAGGCATCTTTTAACCTCAGCAAGGTAAAGTATTTTTCACAGCTATCTGAATATAAAATAGAATACAAGATGATTAAGTTTTTAAAAGATCGTTTAGAAAGATAATTTTACTTACATCAAGAGAGCCTTCATTTATAACAATCATTCCCATGTTCTTCCTCAGAAGTTTGCAGGAGTGTCCTATGTCCAAACACAGAGTAAATTAAATGATATCATTATTTCTCTGGAGAGAGGAGGTGGAGATGCTAAAGTAATATAGTACTATAAAAATATACACATTTTGTTTTTAATCTATTGTATTAGATAAAATTAAGATTTTTATCTGTTTTATTGCAAAGATGCCAGTCAGATCTTCTCTAGGTTTGCAGGAAGTTAAAAAAAAGAAATAATCTTGATAAGAAGCGTATGATACAAGGATAACACTTGGCGGGTTACAGCTGTGTTGATAACCAAATGTGGAAAGAGACTGTGGTAATGATTCTCAATGCCCTGAGAACTGACAAAGGTATATGGAAAATACTTCATGATGATCAATATGAAGAGCAAAGGATGGCTGTTTCCTGAGAAGGGTGCAGGAGGGTTGTCTGGCTACCTGTTGGACCACTGATTCCACCACCATCTCCCAGTCCTAGTACTACCATCACATCCTCTAGTTTCCTGCATTCTCTTGCTTTGCTGTACTTGCTCCAAGACAGAATCACCAGGTGGTTAAACCAACTCTGCTTACTCTGAACCTATGTGACTGCAGCTGAATGTGGTTGGAGAAAAACAGGACACCCTGCTGACCAGTCTCACATTTATAATACCATCTATAGTCACACTTTCTGTGATCTCACTCCTTCCCATCTTTAAATACCATCTCTAAATGTTGACTATTCTGGAACTCATATCTCCTGCTAAGGCCTTCCTGAACTCCAGAATCTTTCATCCCAGTACCTACTCAACAGAAGACACTTAGGTATAAAACAGGCATCTCACACTTAACATGTCCAAAAGACAGCTTCCTACCTCCCTGCAGAAAACCTGCTCCTCCTTCAGCCTTACTCATTTTGGTCCTTCAGTCACTATGGCTAAAAATCCTTGGAGTTACCCCTGATTCCTTTCTTTCACTCACATTCTAACATCTAACCTCTCAGTCAGTTCTGTTGGTTCTACTTTTAAAATATATCCAGAATTCAGCCATTTCTCACCACCTCCATCGCTACCACCTGGGTCCAAGCCATAATCATGTGTCACTGGATTAATGTAACAGCCCCAACATCCATCTCCCTGCTTCTGCACTTGCTTCCCTTTGAGTCCGTTTTCAATCTAGCGGTCAAACTGATTGTTTTCACAGGAAGAAAGATCCTGTCTTTCTTCTCCTCAGAACTGTCCGGTGGTTTCCCATCTCACTCAGAGTAAATGCAAAGTCCAGGCAACAGTCTAGGAGGACTCAGCCAACCTGGGCTCTGTTATGCTGCTGACGTCTTTTCTTTTTATGCAGAGGACAGCTTTGCCTAATGATCCAAGTGACAAGCTCCCTCTCCTAAGTTGTTCCTCAAATGTCACCTGCTCAGTGAGGACTTCCTGATTTCCTGATTCAAAACTCAATCCATCTGTGCAATGTCATACCTCCCTTCCTTGCTTTTTCTTTACAGCAATCTAATACATTAATACTATGTGTTTCACTTTATTGTCTCTTCCTTGACTAGAATCTGAGCTCCAGGAGGGTAGAGATTTTGGTTTTGTTCCCTACTCTTAACTGGTTGGTACCTGGTCCCATAGGTACCATAACCATTTGCTGAGTAAATGAATCTTACCTACCTCTTTTCTAGGAACAAGGTTCTAAAGATCTGTGTGACCAGAAACTACCACCATACTCCTCTTTTGTAGGATCTTTCATAATGGCTACATAGCCTGAGCTATTTTTTAGGATTTTGTATTTTCTTCCCATGACATTCTTCACCACTATGTATTATCCCTCTATCTATGGTCACATTTTATATTTGTGTTTTTCAGGTCTGCCAATTCTAATGCATTCTGTATTCTTGAACATATTCTTTCCATTTTTATCTCTAACACAGTGATAATATATACATGTATGATCAAAATTAACAACTTTTGTGGCTTACAGATTTAAACATCTAGGTAGTGTTTTATGAAAGTTAATTTTACTTCAACAATTTACTAAGAATTTATAATAGTTTTATTTTATATAGAATACTATTATTACTAATCTTCTAAAAGGAATATTAGCTAAATGTTTTTAGACAGATGATACTTAATCATGACTTTCTAAAAATGTGACTTCATGCTATAAATACTTCTGAAGTGGAATCTTCAACTTTGGGAGGGTTTTGTATTGTAACGTAATTCATATAATTAATATCCAGAGGTTGAATCTACATCAGGGTTTACTATACTCAGGAAACCTACTATTGTTGAATTTGGGGAAAAAAGGAGTGACCTTTTCTTGCATATTATTGGTACTTCCGGCCTCTAACACCACTTCTGGCCTCTAACACCAAACACTAACTTTCTTCCCAGTAAGACCTGTTATGCACTGAATTGTGTCCCTACCTCCCCAAATTCATATATTAAAGCCCTAACACACAATGTGACTGTATTTCAAGGTAGGGCCCTTAGAGAGTTAGAATTAAGTGAGGTTATAAGGGTGTGGAGCTGATCTAATAGGACTCGTGTCATTACAGGAGAGGAAGAGATAGCAGGAAAGGCCACTTGAAAACAGTGAGAAGGTGGCCATCGGCAAGGCAGGATGAGCGGCCTCAGGAAAAACCAGGTTTCTCACACTTTGAAATTCCAGCTCCAGAACTGTGAGAAAATACATTTCTGTTGTTTAAACCACCCAACCTGTGGTATTTTGCTATGGGAGCCTGACTAATATAACTTCTTTCCAAAAAGTTGGAATTACTGTAGAATGAAGGGAAACTGTCAACCTTCCTACTTCCTACTTTAGAAGTAACCTTTGGCCACATAAAGAAGTGATAATACATAGGCTGCCATAATCCCAATCTAGACTTTCACAGACAACTGCAGAAATGTTATCTATAAGTGCCAACTATAGACAGAATGACATACAAAGTGGAAAGAGGGTGTTACGTGGTTGCAAGAGGTAAAGTTTGGCTGTGTATATAACTATTGCAATTTTAAATGGGCACTGGGGTCATAAGTAGATAGATAAGCCCGATAACATAAAAATGGAAATCTTATAATACCAAATCTTTTGAATCCTGAAATATCTTAAATTTATCTTCTAAAATGTATCAACCTGTTTAAAAAAAAATCACAATTCCAAGTATGAATTAGGTAAATTACCAATATTAATGGCAGTTTCTTGCTTGTCCCCAGTAAGGATCCAGATTTTGATGTCTGCTTTCATTAGAGTTTCTATAGTTTCAGGCACTTGATCTTGTAATTTATCTTCAATGGCTGTAGCACCAAGTAACTGAAGATTCTGGGGAAAACAAGTGGCAAACATGTTAAGAAGAAAACCAGTTTAGATTCTTTAAGAACAAAAAAACCTGAAGTGTATATATGCTTTTAAAACAGATTAATGGTAATTCATGGACCTTGGGGTAAATTCAAACTATCTCACTGAGTTTTCTCTTTTAAGGATACTTGACTTTCACTCAGTACTTTTGGCATGAGATGGAGGCTACCTATTTTACCTTATTCTCTCTAAAGTAAGAAACTAATTCTAAAAATAACAACACCACTGAAAGAAAAAATTAAGTCAGTTTAAAAAAGCAAGCTAAAAATCAAAAACCAAAACCAAATAATTATGGAAAATCACCACAGTGAAGAAGCAATTTTGCTGATCTGTCTGAAAAAAGAATAAGGATATATGATGATACTATTAAATTATAATTTGATGCAGTATCAGGAAATGTACACATGATACATACAATTAGAAATGATAAATAAGAAATCAATAAATAAAATAATAATATTAGTCTATGTAAAAAAAGAACAGGTTGAGTGTTTTTTAAATGTTTTGTATTTGCATAGTGGAAGGTCAGAGTCCATTAAAGATCTCTCTTGCTCATTAGATGGTATCTTTCAAACAAGACTGAACACATCCAATATGCTCTGTGGAAAACTGTTCTAACCCTTCACAAAGAAGAATGATTTCTACTCTCATCTTCCTAATGGAAGGAAAAAAAAGAGAATAATCTCTTGGTTGTTAGGGAAACCTGGCTTGGATGGATACAAGTAATGGTGTTCTTGGTCTTGAATATGCAGGAATGCACACCACTGAACTAAGATTTAAGCCTTTCTTTCCATCATGTGACCAGGCATTTTCACTAGCTGACATCCTTCCCAACAGTGTTCTCTCTGCATGCCACAAACAATTGACTCCCCTCAGTCTTATCCCATTTTCCCCAGAATCTAACTTCTAGCATGATCCACTTTAGCATTTACCTTTCTTCTCAACCTTATTTTCCTCTCATGCTTTTGTTTTTTATTTAAAATATAAGTAAAGGACAGAATAGATGCCAGGAAAACTAAGTGCTAAGGACAGTGTACAGGTTGGTAACAACAAAGAAAGTATCCTATTTTCTATTTTCTTCTAACGTTAAGTTCTATTTAATTATCACCAAAATGGAAGTCTAAAATTTGTCTCAAGTCTCAGTAGGCATGGAAAATAAAGTTAAATATATATACAGAGAGTGAATGTGTGTGTGTGTGTGTGTGTGTGTGTGTGTAGTTCACGTGTACATTAATTGGGAAAAATCTGACATACAAAGGCTGAACTAAAGATTTAGTTTTCCTACATAAGTAGTACTGAAGTAGGCAGTTGTGGGTATTAGATTGGTGATTCAACTATATCTCAACTCATTCTTCAGATCTCTCTTAATATCTCAAGGTGGCTGTCACAGCTAGAATGATAACAACCACTAAGAAGAAAAAAGGGGGTAATATTAATACCAACTGTATCTTCTAGCTCTTATTTGAAAAGCAAAAATGTTTTTAAAAGTCCTTAGCTTGTTTCCAGATATGGCCAACCCTAATTATTAGTATTTCGCTTTTCCAGTCTTCATAGTGGAGGTGACAGGAAGAAGATGGGAATGGTGTTACATTAGCAAGTCTTTGCCACATGCTTATATTTGGATGGGCATGATGCATACGTATTAGTGATTTTATGTCCATGCATGTAAACAAGCACAGCCATGTAATATGAAAATAAGAGGCATTTTGGGCTGGATTTTTTCTAGACAGCCCTTGTATGTGTGTGTATATATGAGTATAAATAGAGAAACTTGCCTTGAGAAACTTGGCTCATTCTGTGAGGCCAAACTCAGTATTTACTGCTTTTCTGAAGCTTTCCTTTACATCTTAAAATAAGTTTTCCCTCTGTTATACTCTGATAGAACTTAGCTCTTAATCATTACACATCTCAATTTGTCATATTAAGATTAGCTGTTTAAATGTATGACTCTGGTAGTTTTGTTCAAGAGAGGGGACCATGTCTTGTTCTTCTTTACATCAGTATGTTGTTGAGTAAATGACCAAAACAATAAATTCCAAAATCCGAATTTTATTAAGTACTGCTGCACACTAGACCATTTTCTTTCAATACATTCCAAGTAACTTATGTAGCTATTAGGAACACTTGATGCATGACTTCCTAGTATATAAAATATAATACAGGAAGGCAAGTTTCCTTCTTTAAGTAGACAGTATTATTTTATTACCTTTCATGAAAAGCATATTTGAAATCTATCATAATTTGATGAATAATTATCATCACAAAGTTCAAGAATGAAAAGAAAGAACAGTTCAGCATCAGCTATGCTAACATCACAGTTTCTGTTATCAATGTTTAGAAAATGATTTTATCTATTCTTTCAGCTACTTTTAGAGCATTTGCAGCTAAATCATTCTGGCTCGCATGACAGCAAAGATCAGGATACAGCTGTGTTCAAATGTTAAATATTCTGCAGAAGGCATGTTAAGATTTTAAAATAATCTGGGGATAGTTCAGTAACACATGCTGTCAACATGTTCTAAACCAAAAAATTATTCTTTATAATATGTTTCACAAAACTTTGGGGTTGATAAAGTGACAGCCAAGATGTGAATACATTCATTATAAATATATAAACAAGTTATATTTGTATTATTTCCTAGGTCTACTTTAAGGGGATAAATGAACTCAGCAAGTACACAGGTATACATTACCATGCACAAATTTAATAAAAATAAAATAACTGTATATGTTCAGAAAAGTTACAGGTAAGGTTAACTTGGAGTGTGTTGGTGGCTATTATAACAAGAATTTCAAAAAAGGGTAATAAACATTTCTGAATATTCAGCAAAACTGCAATGAGTCCACTTTAATCTGTATAAAGAAAATACTGTGTTCCAAAGCCTGTTCATTTTCCCTTTATCCTAAGAGCTCCTTGAATACAGCACTTACTAATTTTAGTGGAAGTCTCTGCAGTCTCATTTCCTTTGGCTCTGATATCATTTATTGTGAGATTAGGATCTCGAGTGACAGGCTGTTCTGCCTGTGGAAATTAGTTATCTGTAGCTACATAA
Source organism: Lyroderma lyra (assembly GCA_004026885.1). Classification (NCBI taxonomy): domain Eukaryota; kingdom Metazoa; phylum Chordata; class Mammalia; order Chiroptera; family Megadermatidae; genus Lyroderma; species Lyroderma lyra. Next base: position 52,755 of record PVJL010001418.1, read on the forward strand.
TGATCATTAGAAAAAAAGATTTGTATCTTGATCATAACACAAGAGTGTTTAGGCCATAATCAATTTCATCCCAAACATGTATTACCTTACACAGATGGCCACTAATGGGCACTATGGGAATTACACATTCAACAAGTGTTGAAACATGATAAAATTCCCACTGCATTTATGGTATTAAAAAAAAAAAACCAAACCCAAACACTAATTTTACTTTCAAAATGTCACTCTGCCAAAAGTTATAAAGGTTTGAAGTTGATGACTCTTTGACATAATATAGATTTAGTTATCATTGAAAAATCATGAAATAATATTTATTCACCTAGTAAAACCCTCAATAACCTTATTTTCTCTTTCATACTTTCATAATGTATGTGGAGTTCTATAAAAGGCATATAAATGTAAAATTTCTAACCTAGTGAAGATAAAAAGCTTCACATAGAGTATTTAAAAACTGTATGGTAAAATGTATTATGACAGATCTAGATACTATGTTTTTTCCTAACACATGTATATTTTGCTAAATAACAGAACCTCAAAATGACCTATTTCAGAATTAGTAAATATTTTGTTAGTGATTAGATTTTGTATTTTTAAAAGTTTGAAATATATTCCCATATGAGAAAAAATATAATAATCAAACTTATCAACTTTGGCTTCAGATTGCAATATGGACTATTTGGTAGAAGTCTCTTTAAAGACAAAGAAATAATATCGATAAAGTTTTGCTACTAAAGTAAATATGGATAAAATACTAATAATAATTGGTAACCTTCATTTCAACATAAGATTGTTACTAGGAATAGGAAGAAATGTTTCCTTAACAGAGAAAATGTATGAGACACTGCTAAGTGTTTTATATTTACTAATTCAGTTAATAGCTTTGGGGAGGTTGAGTAAATTGTCTAAGGTCAAACAAAGGTACAGCTGAGCTATGATGATAAAAATACAACCCCCAGAACCAATATATAACCAAAAGCAGCGAATGGGCACTATATCGATGAAATGAAAGAATTTTATTTAAATCATCAGGTTCTTAAACATGTCTCTGTTCTTTAGTCTTTAGTAATACTTTGTTACTACTAATGGGTTTCAGCCTTAGTCCTGAGCCTCACCTACCAGGTGCACTTATTTCTGTTTCACATGGGGGCCTCAGTCACATTTTGGGACTGGCTCTATTCCAAGCACCCACGCATGTGGCATTCATTCATTCTCAAATATACACGCAGGTAGAGGTGGGTGAGATGGTGGGATACAACAGGGAGTTATTTCCTTCATGGAATTTATATTTCAGATGTATCATTAAAGATTCTCTGGATTCCCCTTTACCATCTTCTGCCTTGTTTTCTGATTGTACTTTGTATTTTAGTGGTATGTTTCTCCTAGACCCTGCCTGCGTCACTGTCATCAAGCCCCAAGTCATTACCCATGGGGCCAGGAATCTAGAATGGTGGTTTTCTGAATTTTCTGAAGGGCTTATTACACACCGATAACTGGGCCTTACACCCAGAATTTCTCCTTGAGTTGATCTCAGGTAAAGCCTGGAGATGTGCAATGTTGACAATGCTACTGGCTTGAGGACCTAATTATGAGAACTGGAATCTAAAGCAAGATGGACAACTTTTTCAGTAAAGGAAAAAATGGTAAATATTTCAGGGTTTAAGGGCCACATATTCTCTGCTGCAACTACGCAAAGACCATTTATAGGCAAATGGGTAGAGCTGTGTTCCTGTAAAACTTTATTTACAAAGATCGGCAGTAGGTAGATTGGGCCCTTGTTTGCACACCTGATGCAGAATACTTGTGAGGAGCCCGTCTCTGCATTCGGTGCCAGGCTGACAGACAGCTCTAGCCATTTCCACCCCCTACCCTTCCTTCTTAGCTTTGCTTTAGATCTTCTTGTCCCAGTTTTCTCTCCTTTCCTGGCAGTCCTAAACTACAGACAAAGCCACTTTAACTGTTATTATAGGATTACCACCAGAGAGAAAAAGTGCTCCTCCCAAATAATCACATTACTGTATGTTACAAACTATCTTAAAAGTAAACACAAAATGTTCTGTGGGTACAAAGGAAAGAGGTACCTTTCTAGTCTGGGTGGCTCAAAAACCTATCCAACATGAGTTAACACTTGACCTTAAATTCTAAACAGTTAGTCAAGCAACTGGGAGAGGTGGGGAGGGATGGGGAAAGGAATTCCAAACAGCAGAAATCATATGTGCAAGAATTGAGGTATGTAAAAGCACATTGTGTTTGAGAAGTTGCCATTTAGTCAATATGGAAACAATAGATGAAGTGAGGTGTGGTGGTGATTTAAATAATACTGGTTTAATGGGATTATTCTAAGGATGAAATTAGATCAACCATTTCAAACTTTTTTTGAGTAGTATATTAGGAAAAACATGAGGCTGAAAAAGCTGTGGGGAATGAAAATGGAAGGGTCTACATATTATGTTAGGGATCCAAAGGCAAAGGGCATCTGGGGAAGAATCTGAGAAGGGGAGGGATTAAGAAATTTAGCTTTCATAAAGTTCACTGGTGGCTGACTGGGGATGGATTAGAAAAATGGAGGATGCAAGACCAGGTAAGAGGCTACTGTGGCCATCATTCTCTTTAGCTTTTAAATATGGTAACCCTGGAATACAGACATGCTGGTAGCTCTGGGTTTCTCAGTGTACAATGCTGGCTCTCAAAGGTTGCCAGGCTCCTCTTTGGTTCTGCACTCCACTGGGCATCATTCACTCTCGTGTTTTTTCTTTTCAAAATCTTTTACCAAACAATGGGGTTTTATTTAAAAGAAGAGAACCTCATACTTCTTTCCTTTCAGTTTAAGCTGGGCTATACTAGCCCAGCTCTAAGACTAAGACCACTAAATCATTGGAATGGCTCATTGGCCAGATTGTAGAGGAGGCAACCAGTTAATTTTTTCAAGGCCAAGGAGTAGGTTTTAACTTGGTGCTTTTTGAACCACAGAAATGATACCTGAACTCTCACACAGCCAAGGGTTTTGCTAAATAAGGCCAGAAGTCACACACCCAGCTGAAAGGAATCAGAATTTGAGAGGCGATTGGGTGTAACCTGCAAAAACAATATATCCATCGTGTCTGAGTGAGAAGACAGCAATACCCAGTGTGGAAAGTCTACCGTGACGTGTTTCTAATTAAGAAATCTATTAGGCCAGAAGCAGGAAGCATGTGATCAGAGTTCTAATGATATCTTAAGTAAGAAGACTGTAGAGACGAATTGAGGAGAAATCACAAAAAACATACTTTCACCTTCATTTTAAAGGAAAATAGAATACATTACATTAAAGTACACAGAGGCTACCTTGTTTACTAGGTGGACCTGTCATGAACACGCCAATGCCTCCCAACCCCAATTGCTGATCTAGTGATTACACAACTACACACTTGGTTATGCTTTGTTTTTCACATCTAGAACATTTTATATACATTCTTGTTTTCTTGTAAACCCAGCTGGCAGAATAATGGAATTAAGAGAGAACTGGGTTTTGAATCCCTGCTATACCAATCACCGGATATGTGTCCATCATGAAGAAATTTACCTAAGAATATCTATATCAGCAAGATAAGGCCAATAGTATAAATTCAACAGGATTGTTCTGAGGATAAAATTATACTAGTCCTCTCAAACTTTTTTCTCATGTGTTATATATCAGGAAAAATTGTTGAGTACTTACGTATGACATTGCTATATTTTTGTATAACATATTAGTTCTGTTAATACATTATGTACACTGAAAAATGCAAAATCAGAAATTATAAAAAAGATAAGATCAAACATAAGTAGGAACAGAAGTTATGACATTTTTTTGCTCACCCATCTTGTGTACCCCACTTTAGAGGTCCCTTGAACTAAACAATCAAGGTAAAGAGCAGAGGACTTGAAGCTTTAGTAAATGCTCAAAAAGTGGCAGGTCCCATTAGATGAGCTGACAGACTTGCAAAGGTCCTTAAGTAAACAGTAAAATAACAAACTTTTGGAATTTTAAACCATCAAATCACCAGTACATTATGTAAATTTTCATCTAGTACATTTCACTTTTTAGTACAAACGACAGTGATATTTGCAGCTAACTAAGAATAGAAGTAGTTTTATCTGAAAAAAGCATTCTATTCTAAAACAGAATGAACTTGGTGGTCATAAATGTTCCAGAAAATTCCTGTTTTCCATTAAATTTTATATTTCTTTAGGAATCCTCTAAACCACTTGTTGCCACATGTTGCAAAGGACACTACACTGTTGTATTTGGTCACACTGAGTATACTGGTTGATCTATCTTATGCCACATCAAGGTAGTCTTTAAAAAATCCCAGAAATGTCAACCACATTTAAGGGAGGAATAAAGGAAATAATGTTAAAACCATCGCTACCTCACTGTCAGATCTTCTTAGTGTTACATTTCAGTACCCAGGGCACTAAGCCCTGTCTGAAATTGTATTTTTCAGTTTACAAGTTTACTGCCTATCTCCCACCATTAAAATAAAAACAGGGATTTTTCTATCCTGTTTTCTTGCCACACCCCAAGCTTAGAACAGAGCTTGCCATGTGTTCAAATATTTGTTGTTCAATCTTTTCAACCATGTACTTCTCTTATTCACATATTAAATAACTTGACAGAGAGATTTTTTAAATGATTCAGTCTAAACTTCTAAGGAATACAATCTTTAAAATTATTAGCCCCTTTTCTAACATATCCTTGGTGACAATACACTGATATCAACATCTTCAATGTGCAGAAAGCATAAACTATATTAGTAACAGGGATCAGACTTTCACTAAGCAAAACCTACTAAGTAAATTTAGCTTCTGAATAATTATTTAATTGAATCATTCATTTATCTGTTGAATATTTATTCAGTTATTAACACAGGCCAGAGAGCCAGCACTGGAGATACAAAATGAGTACCATAAAAACAGTCCCTGTCTTCATGCAGCGTCAGTGTAGTGGTGGATATATTATACATTAATCACAAATTACAAAATATGTGTAAAATGTAACACTGCTATCTGATTCAAAGGATAGCTAGATGATGCCAAAAATACAGCCTTTTGATTAAAGGCATACCGCAGAGATATTGTGGTTCAATTCCAGATCATCACAATAAACTAAATATCACAATAAAGTGAGTCACATTAATTTTTTGGTTTCCCAGTGCATATAAATTTATGTTTACACTGTTCTGTAGTTTATTAAGTGTGTAATAGCATCACGTCTAAAAAAAACAATGTGCATACTTTAATTAAAAAGTACTTTGCTGCTAAAAAAATGCTAAATATCATCTGAGCCTTTAGTGAGTTACCACTTTTTTGCTATTGGAGGGTCTTGACTCAATGTTGATGGCTGCCAAACCGCTCAGGGTGGTGGTTGGTGAAGGTTACACTGGCTCTGGCAATTTGCTAAAATAAGACAAGAATAAAGTTTGTGGAATCGATTGACAATTCCTTTCACTTAAACACTTAAAGGCCACTGTAGGGTTTGGTTATTAATTGGCCTAATGTCAGTATTGTTGCTTCTCAGAAAACAAGAGGCCCAGGGAGAGGGAGAGAGACAGGGAACAGCTGGTTGTTGGAGCATCAGAACACACAATATTTATTAAGATTGTTGTCTTACATGGGCACAGTTCGTAGGCCCCTGAAAAATTACAACATTAAAGATCATTGAAACCAGATCACCATAACAAATATAAACATAATGAAAAAGTTTGAAATACATGAGAATTACCAAAATGTGACATAGAGACAGAAAGTGAGCAAATGATGTTGGAAAAATGGTGCAAAGAGACTTTCTCAATGTGGGATTGCCACAAATCTTCAATTTGTAAAAGAAACCCTCAACTTCATAATATCTGTGAAGCACAATGAAGGAAAGCACAATAAAACAGGGTATGCCTGTGCTCTAAAGCTCAGCAAGGATCTTCTCTGACCCATAATCTATTAAAAAAACTTTAACAGGTAAAAGTGTTGCATAAGTTTTCATTTTTTTAAAAAACACATTTTCCAGTCCATGCCTTAATACAATACAAAAAGAAAAGAACAATTTTATCATAGGAAATACTGCTTAAATCACTGCCCAATCTAGACAGGTATCATATCTCACTCTTGTTTTCTGTAATGCTCAAGATAATTTTTTTTTTGTAAACATTAGAAGTGATTAATTTATAATTTATGCAATGCTAAAGATATAAATAAAATTTTCTACTAAAACAAATAACTGTAACAAAAATTTCAAAATACTATGTTTACCACAAAGGCACACTTTTATATTTCAAGCAACTGCGTAATTATAATACATTCCCTGATAAGTAAGATGACAACCCTCTGTACCATTAATTTTCAAAGGAACCCAGCAGCATAGTATGAGTATAGAGAAAAAAAAATCTATGAGTCTTATAAATAGTTAGAATAAATGTAAAGTGGCAGATCAAAGCAGGTGAGAAATGTCAGAAAACCTGTCAATGAAGCATAAAGCTTCAAAAGTATTGTTACTTGACATTTTTCTGACCAAATACAACTAAACTAATTTTAATTTCATCTAAAAAAATCTGAGTTTTAAAAATATAGACCAATAGCATAAGTGGTTTCATAATCTAAAATTGTAAGTCCAAACACATTATCTTTCAAAAGAATGAGGTTAAAGAAGGTAAAGAGGTTAAATGTGCTGTTTCAGGGTATGATACAAATGTAAATTCTCTCAATGTGTTAGAGACAAAGAGGTGCAATGCTATAATTTTCCTCAAATTGGGTCAAGATATGTCAAGTATCTGATATGACTAATAATCCTTTTTGTATTTTAACTATCTTCTTGTTCCTGAACTCCTTCCTAGTAAAAAAAGTCACCTCTTAACCTATACTTAGTAACAGAAAAAAGGTATTTCAGTAACATCTTGAAACAACTCATAATTTTAGAATTAGTATTTTTTAAATCTTGAAGTTTACCACTTGAATGCAAGTATTGGAGTCTAAACTGTACAACCTCATAGCAGAGATGATACTTTATAGATGAATGTAAAAATTCTAAATCTTCTCACCTAACAGTTACTTGTCAAAATGATAACAGTATCTGGAGGAATTTTTTCAATCCCCTACATCATCTTTTCTTTAGTTTGCCCCTAGGGTGAAGGGAGTGCATTTAGTACTTAGCCATGCAGGAGTAGAAAAGTGACAAAGCACTGCACTAAGAGACAAATGTCATTATCTTCTTGGATGTTCTTGGACTATTTGCATATTTTTTTCAGTTTATGCTAAGAGTTATAGCTCTCAAGGAAATAAGGCTTTAACTATAATTTCAAAAACTGAATTACTTGTTTGAACAAACATTGTAAGGATAATATAGAGAGCAGGGTTTAAAAGTACAACCTTAATCATATTATAAAATTTTCACTTATTTTGTTACATATGAAAAATACTCATTTTCAGAAAAAGATCTACAAACCTTTCAAATGTTAAATGTCTTTAATGTAACACTACCATTAACAGGTGAAGTGGCATTTGCAACATGAACTATGCAGGTTCAGAAACATCCCGTACAGGACCTCGATGATGTTCCGATCTTTTCTTGAAGTGAGGGAAGATGCCTATAGTAATTTGAGAAGCATAAAAACTTCACACACAGATGAAACATATCGTTTCTAAACTGTGTTCAGCAGAGCCCCGGAGTCCTGCTCATGGACCACGATGAGGGCAAGGTGGATGCTGAGGGGAGAGCCCAACTGGGGCTGCTCCCTGCCCCCTCTACTCTAACCAGAGAAGCTTTACTTTTATCTGTTATATATTATGAATCAAGCAATATTTTATTTGGAAAATACATTCTGTTCTAAAAGAGAGAGAGAGGGTGAGGGAGAGAAAGAGAGACTTGAAAACTACTCAGTTTAAAATTCACTCTTATATGGTAAGTACAATACTATGGCCTACATAAAAAATAGGTTCCAATCACATTAAAAAAGATTGCATAATCAATATGCCTTATTTAAAATAGCCAATGAAGAAGCCAAAATGGGCTACATTTAAAGCCAGAATGACATACCAGTAGGATCTGTGGTCTGACCTGACCTTGCCTCACGAGGGTGGTTTTAATGGCAGTTATCCGAACTCCTACTGAATACTAACCCCAGCTGGTTTTAAGAAAGAATGGAAGCTCAGGCCAACAAAGACATGGTATGACCCTGGCTCTAGAAATACTAAAAACCTCATAGTCCTCAAACAATCAGGGTTGAAAAGAGCATTTTTTTCCCCAGAAAAACATATCTCAGTTGCAGAGACCTCTCCTTGTTATTGTGCCTATTCTTTCCCTCTAAAAATGCCTCTGTTCCCCTTTAATGGGTGACATAATCTTTTGAGGCTCATTTAAAAAGTAACCACCTCTCTGAAAGTTTCCTTTGGATCAAGTTAGTGGGTCATTCTTCTGCGCTCCTTCAGATTTCCTTAAGGAATTTGTTCAGAACCTGACACTCAGAGGGACATGACCACGTGTTCCTTATTTGCTTGTGCATCCCTGATAACTAACATTTATTAACTGTCTAATAATAGATAATTAAGTGAATAAATGAATGCAACTATGGTTTCAAGAGTAGGGATAGATTAGGAAACCAGCCCTAATTCAGAACAGGCTGATTGAACAAGGGAAACAATCTTTTCACCTTCTGGGTCATAGATTTTTCAATAAATTTAGAGATCATCGCTTATCACAAACTAACGAGAAATTAGCTAAAATTCCCCTTTCCATTTATTTTAGGTAAGAGGCAATTGTAAGGGAAGCTTCTGTATTTGTAAACTAAAACTACACATACAGGTTATGGACTTCCCTAGGCGACTTAAATTTCAGTGTGACTCACCATCTCCATCTGCTGGGAAAAGGTTGAACATCTATTTCACTTAAAAGATGGAAGTCACAGAGTTTTTTAGTAACAGATATTAAACACACACACACATTTCAATAGTGACCACTATTTAACCTATAAAATCTAATCTATAAACTAGGATTAAAAATGTTAGGCATAATAAACATTCAACTCCAGAATACAAACAAAATTTAATGTTTAGATTCCAGTTTCAAATATTTTATTGTCATTGACTATATATTAATTCTATCTCAGAATTATGTGGGGAAAAGGCCACATTATATTCAGGGTGTGTAGAAAAGGAGACAGGAAAAAAGAAATAATTTCCAAACAAGGTAATATTTTATTTGATTTGTTTTTTACTTTTTAAAAGAGTAAGAAAAGGAAGATTAAAAATCAATACCATTAATGCTTTAAGATAACATGTGCCTCTGGTTGGGCAGACTAAAAGAGATTATGATTATGGCCTCATCATAAATAAAATATTATTTTATCTTACCACACAATACCCAAGGCACAATCATATATAAGAATGTTAGGAAAAAAGAGAAATTCTGTAAGTTGACTGATAACAAGCCCTTGCTGAATATCCATAGCTAAAATTGGGAGGGGGGGTTATCATGGAGGGTACCATACATCATACATGCTATTACAAGTCTTCTGAGAAATAATTTCAAATATAAGGGACGTATGAGAAACAAACCAGCTCCTAAAGCAATCACTATCTATTGAGAAGACAAGAGAACAATATCTAGAGTCACATATGGCAACTGTATAAACAGAAAGAAACACCTGCAGTTGGAGCATGACATTCCCAAGTATTACACAAAGGGGAAGGCACATGAGAAGTGGAAGGGGGAAATTCCAGGGAGGTGCTGGCTGCCTTTCAAGACAGGAAGTACCAGAAAGTACTTGTTTAAGAGGAAGGAGTAAAACATGTTGGCTTTTATTTATCTGAAAGCAAGATCAAGTAAACTGTAGCTAACAGGCAAGCTTGATTATATGTTGTACAAATATGAGTACAGTTGAAGAAATGTAGTTCGGAAGTTATTTAAAGGAAAGTTAAAGGTTAGAATGAAGACACTTGAGTGGCTAAGTGCAAGAACTCTGGAGCCAGAGTGAGAATTCTGAGTCACACTCTTATAAACTGTGTAATCTCAGCCTCTCTTTTTGATTTCTTTATATGTAAAACTGACATAATTAACAGTGTCTACTTCAAAAGGTTGTTGTGAAGATTCAAGTGCTACAAACAGCACCTGGCGCACAGTAAGTACTATCTAAAAAATGTTTGCTATTGTTAATTAAGGAAGCAAGGTTTCTTGCTACTTATACAGAATCAATCATAGTGTATTTATCACTTTTGGGATGTTGGAGAGTAAAATGAGAATATTTATAGTTGTGACATAAATGATATATATAAGTGAACAATGATGGCTACATTCCTTTGTATTAGTTATAGTCACATAAGCTATATATTTATTATCTTATTTTATATTACGTATTATGCACCTTCATTAACTATATGTACACATGCATGTGTATGTAGCTTATCAGCATGTACCCGTCTGTTTGGGTAGGTGGGGACATAAGTATCCTCAGCAATTCAGAAGCAATGGAATATATTGGCAAGGAGACTGTTAGCCTAGCTAACTTTAATCCAAAATTGTGACAAAGTCATTCCAGAGACATTTTAGCAAAAACTTTAACCACTATAGTAGACTTTCCATTAACTGGAACTCAAGCAACTGGCAGTCTCAAGAAATCAGCAAAGAAACTGAAGAAACACTTTTTAAATAAAAATGAAAAGAAAAAAAGTTTCTAGTGGAACTAGAAGTTTAAACTTGGCACGCTGCCCACTCCTGTGGGTAAGCCCATGCTCTGTGCACCATGTTTGTCTCCCACTCCTGCCAATTCACTGTGTGTAAACATACAATGTTTTACAGGTGTGACTTCATGCAAAAAATGACTAATTTTGATGGGACAACTCTGGACTTTCAGAAAAAATATGATCTCAAAGATGGTATCTACAGTGTCAGTTGTGCTTGGGATTCTGTGAGAAGTGAAACATTATGGAAATGTTGGAGAAAGTTGTAGCCAGCTGTAATGTCTGTGGAATCCTCCTCCTCCTCTGGCAACTTTGAGGTTTTCCAGTTAATAACACAGCTGCTAGTAGCAGAGTTTATGATGAAATCTGTGAGTTATTTAACTCTGCTAACAACAAAATGAATTTGTCTCAAGATGAACTGGACAACTGGCTTGCTGTGCATGAAGCTATTCCAATAACTCATACACTCAATACAGAAGACGTTATAGAAGCTCTTGTGAATCACGAAAAATGAAGGTTGCAGAGGAGGAAGAGTGATGACAATGGATGTGAAGTGGAAAAAGTTTCCTGGCAGAGAGCTGCTGTAGCATTTAAAACTGTAATAGCTATTGGAGAACAGCAACCCTTCTTCATGTCTCAGCATGTTACACAGTTGCACATAATGCAAAACCTGACTCTGAATGAGAGGTGTAGGGCCTCAAAGTAAGCTGGTATTTGTTCATTTTTCAAGAAAGCTGCATGCAAGTTTGCCAGTAGGGCATTATCTACTGATGTAGATCCAGAACTATTCACATCCACTTTTCCTGATTCTGTCCTAGCTACATCATGAGATCCTGATGATCCTGATGCGATGTCTATCCAGGAAACTCTCCACCCCCTACTCTAAGTTTTAATTGTGTACATGTGTATTTTTACTAAGTTTACTAAGTGGGAAGTTTAAAATATTACATTAGTGAAGTATATTAAGTTGAAAATTTTATTGACTGCCATTTAACTAAAATTGCACACTGCATTCACAAAGCTGTTTTTATAATAAAACTCTTATATTTAACGAAAATACAAACAACTGAATTAAAAAGTGGGCAGAAGACCTGAACAAACACTTCTCCCATGAAGAAAAACAAATGGCCAGCAGACATATGAAAAAATGCTCATCCTCATTAGCTATCAGGGAAATGCAAATCAAAACCACAATGAGATACCACCTCACACCTGTTAGAATGGCTATTATCAACAAGACAAGGAATAACAAGTGCTGGAGAGGACGTGGAGAAAAAGGAACCCTTGCATATTGCTGACAGGAATGGAAATTGGTACAATCGCTATGGAAGACGGTGTGGATGTTCCTCAGAAAATTGGGAATGGAATTACCATACGACCAAGTAATCCCCTTTCTGGGTAAATACTCCCAAATGTGAAAACCTTAGTTCGCAAAAACTTAAGTACCCCAATGTTCATCACAGGGCTGTTCATGGTAGCCAAGTCATGGAAACAACCAAAGTGCCTTTCCATAGACGACTGGATAAAGAAGCTGTGGTACATATACACAATGGAATATTATTCAGCTATAAGAAAAGACAAAACACTGCCATTTACAACAATATGGATGGACCATGACATCATCATGCTAAGCAAAATAAGCCAGACAGAAAAAAAAGAAGCATGTAACTTCACTCCTATGTGGAATATAAAACTGAGAGCAACAGAGAAACAAGAACTCAAGGACACAGTCAATAGTTTAGTGGTTACCTGAGGGTAAAGGGGGAAGGGATAGGAGAGGAGGAAGGGGGAGTCTTTTGAAGAGAGAACTGACTCTGGGTTGTGAACACGTAATGCAACACATAGATGATGCACTGTAGAATTGTACACCTGGAACCTATGTAAATTTTGCTAACCAATGTCACCCCAATAAATCTAACAAGAAAAAAAATCTGTTCCATTAAGTTTATCTTTATTTGCCTTCATTTGCATTTAGTTACTGTATTTCAATATTAATATCAAGGCAATACAGAGTTTATGGTATGGTACAGTATGTGGTATATTATTAGTTAGGTCTATTGTTTAATAGTAACTCTCAAGCAACCAGAAACTACATTTATGCAGCATCTACCAATCCCCATGGGTGCCAGTTAACTGAGAGTCTACTGTATTAAAATCTGTCAATGCTTAGACCCAAGGAGATTTAATAGTAAGAGGTATATTAAGGTATTTTAATTTTTATTTTATTGGTTCCTTGAGTAAAGACTGAAGTTTTCTGGAAACCAAACTATATATGAGCATAACAGTCTTCCACATACCTTTTCAATTAACTCATAACTCTCTTCAAGTTTGAGCAGCCTGTTCTGCACAGATGTGGATGCGCGCTGATGGACTGCTCGCCACTCCTGAAAGTCGCTCTCAGAAATCTCAGCCACAGCAAAACATAAAGTTCTTAACCCTGAAAAAAAGGTAGCACACACCCACCCCAAACCAAATAAAATTTTATTCAGAAGTCCAACACTTCCATATTTATATAACAAAGTCTCATTTTAAAAACATTGATTTAATTGAGAGAATATGCTGAAGTTTGATTCAATTATTACAAAACCTTAGTATAAAACATAAATTAATGTTTCCCTCACCTTTAAAATTGGCACCCTGCTTCTGATTCTCAGCTCTTTCGATCTATCCTCCATGCCTAGAGTGGCTATTTTTAAATCCTAATTTATCAGGTTATATTTCTGCTTGAGATCTTTCATTTGTTCCCCAGGATGAGGTTCAAACCCCAGTCTGGCTCATTCATCATACATCAATTGTCTTCAACCTCAATCTCTGTCATTCACTTTCCACATACCAGTGTCTTTGCACACGCTGGCCACTTTTTCTCCATTTCACCCTCTCCAACTCCCCTCCACTGTCTGCCTTAAATCTACTTTTAGAAGCAGTTCTTAAAATCATCTCTTTGAAGCATCCTCCTCTCACCCAGACCCCACAGCTGAAATCTCCAAACTCTGCTATGGTGTGAATGACAGTGTTTCATATATTGTTTTTCTTGTGGATCTCCTGTATTATCTTAAAGCTCCTAGAGGGAAAGGACCCAGATTTCTTCATATTTGCCATTTCAGTACTGAGCACAGTGGCTGGCTCATCACAGTAGCTTCATGGATACTTACGAAGGAAGAAAGAAAAAGACCTCAATGATGTCTTCCCTTCCCTTATGCAGATACATGGTTGTATTTATTATTGCTCCTCACTACTGTAAATTTGTAGTTATGAAGAGTTTTTTAAAAACTGAAGAATAGTGACTCCAAAAGATACCCATCAGAAACACTCTGGGGGGAAAAACAATCAAAGCTGATGTTTGAGGTGACCTGCTCTGGGCCTGTCAATTCATAACTCACTTGGAGGCTACCCTCAGCCAGAAAAATATTTGATGTGTTGGAATAAGAAAGAGGCAAAATGCCTCTATCGGGCATTACAAATGCAGATAATTAGGTTCCTGAGAAGATAATGCCCCCCACTCCAGGTCATTTAACACTCAGAATAACTAGCTGTTAGTGATTTTAGGTCACATAAAATATGGCCTAGGAACACGTCAGAAACAAGCAGCAAAAAACACAGGGCATAAAGTGCCCAGAGGACTCTATTTTCCAAGAAAGCAGTGGGTTGTCCATTGCCAGATCACTGAGAAACCTAAATATTTGGGGCCATATTAGGACATATTTTTCTCTTTTGGAAACTTGATTGGAAACTTAATCTAGGATAGCTATGGAGTAGAAGTGTTGTTGCGACCAGGGCCAGAAAGAATGGGGTGGGGTGGACGCCATACCAATTTGAATCTGCATAGGAGCTGGTCTCTCTTTAACAACGCAAGCAGATAGGTGAAAAATGCTCCATTAACTAGAGCCTGTGCTGTATACTAAGTAGGTTTCACCTGCCTAGCCTGTTTGAGATTGCACCTTAAAGAATCTGAACTCTATGGACACATCTCTCCTTGATCTTGCATTTTTGGAGCAGAACTGAAAGAAGGTTCTTTATGTACCTGCTTTCAAAGACTAATTCTTTGAAACATTCTTATCTTTTTGCAGCTTGGATTAAGAGGAAAAAGGATTTGATCAGAGAGGTCAGGCAGGGTGCCATCGGCAAGAATTACAGTGCAAGAAGACAACAGTGAAAACTTAGATGGGAGATTTACATACAGCTTGGGCCACTTATTAAGTTTAGAGGTAAGATTCTATAAATTAGACCCTAATCTATAAACTGACCCTAATGTTTAAGAACTGTCATTTCCTTTCATCTATACTGAATCATCTCCCTGGCCTATGCATGGTTTTATTGTACAGATTATGCATTTCAGTAGGACAGAGAGACAGGACTAAGTGTCAGGTCTCACACAGAGCCTGGCATGTGTTAAGGGCTTAATAAAACGTCTTCAGGTGAAACTAAACTGAATAACTATTTTAATAGTTGTATAAGTTGATTTATTTTTTTCCCTTTTTTTAATTCTGATTAGAATACCCAGGTTTTTGACTCTTGTTTCTTTTCCTTATGTATTGCTCGAGATACGAAGTATTTAAACTGGAAATAGTATCTGTTCTAAAAAGTGAACAGATTTATAGGCCTTACACATCCTTAAATTAGGGTCATAAAGTCTCTTAATATTAATAAATATAGGAAAGCAAAATAAAAATAATGGATGGGAACAGCATATAGTATAATGTAAATTATCAACATTAATCATCATCTTGCTTCAGGAATCTTTAAGTAAAATAGTAACAATGATCCTGTAAGATATCGGTAGTCTATGATTTCTTTATATTTTAATCATGCTTTATTGCATATTACACTCACCTTCTGTAGCAAACTGCTCTAAATGTTTTAGAGTTATTTCTTTGTATTTTGAAGTCTCTGCCAGTCGATCATAAATTACAGTGTCCTGGAAAACAAACAGAAAGTATAATACACTTAAACCAAGCATTCTGAGTTTAAAATAAAGTTGATGTTGACAACTGTTATAAGCAGCAAATCAGTATAAACATAACCAATCACTTTTAGAATTGGTTTTAAAGCACATAATGTATTCCCCTAATAATATCATTTCCCTAATGACATAAAAGAGTAAGGTTATAGTGTGGTTATTTTCATCTTTCTCCTCTCTGAATAAATCTGTAGTTACTCCAATTCAAAATCTCATATTCTATCAATACTTAATCTCCCACCACCCCTGAAAGTTGTGCAGAACACTGCAGTGCTCTGTACTCAAAAAGTCTGGGAAATGCTGGACTGAGCAAAGCTGAAGAGCTTGTCTTGCTGCAATACTTCTCAGAGCCCTTAAGATGCTACTGTGCATGGTGAATCTTTAAGCGGGTAATATACACGTGCCCCAAACTCATTCACTACTGTACCTTTTAGGGGTTAGGGCATCTTCATGGGACTGGTGCTGACAAAAGAACAAACTCTGAGAGATCCAAGTCTAAATACACTGAGAGGACTGGTGTGTATAGCAGGGACAGTCTTGGAAAACTTAGCATTGTTTTAAAGCTAAACATTTCTGATTGTGTCACACTAACGTTAAGACTTAATTTACTTAGTCTGTAAAATCCAATTACTGGATTATCTTTAAATCTTTTTCAGCTTTAGTTTTATGGTACCACTTGTGTTCCTCTAATTTTTGACCCTTTATAAACTGCTATTATTCCTTCAGGTATTTCTTAGCTTGGATTTAATGTTGTAAGAATTTTAGTATCTAGCCTTCACAATTTCTTTAGATCAGGAAAAAATAAATCATTTACCTGTAATTACTTGCTCATTGGTATTTCCCATTTTGGGGTATCTAGTCTCAGGGCTGAGATGTGGAAACAGATTAATGGACTATGACTTAGAACACGTGAGAGAAACAGAACTTAGTGACCTCAGCACAGATGGAATATTACAGGCCCCAATTATGAATTTCTTTTCATTTTTCAGTGGTAGAATGGGAAAGGGGGCAAAGTACAAGTAAATGATAGTTTCCCTTCATGGCTCCTCTCTGAGAATTAAAGGTATAACTTATGAATTCTATTTTTTCAAGAGGCTAATGAAATTTTCAGTGAAATTTAAATAGATCATTTTAAAACTAATTTTAAAAAATCAATTTAAAATCTTTTAAAAATTAAAATCATCTAAGCAAAAGTGATTATAAGGCTAGGGAGATGAAATTCTGCAATGTAGTCAACCATTCTAGTGGAAGAAAGCAATGCTCAAAATAGGAGAATTTTCTAGCTTCTTTACAGTATCAAGGAAAGGAGGGGACAGAATGTGCTTTTCTGCACAAATTATATAGTATGTTTTTAAATGACAATCACAGATGGCTATGCTTAAATGTGAAAAATAAATACATACATATACTTTCTCCCCCAAAGTAACACTCATTTATTCAGAGGGCTACATCAAATATTTGGTACACTGTTAAAAAACAAAAAAGGTTTCTTCACAGGAACTAAAGCATGTGCATCCCCTAGGACCAATCTACTGAGTTTACATTCACAGAAAATCCTAACCAGATGAACTGATCTGGTGTCCTTACAGTTAGCAAGGTCAAAGTGGAAAATCATGGTGAGGGTATGCTGGTGAAATGGCATGGCACAAGCAGATTAAAATCTCTTATGTAAAGAGCCTAGAGTTTCATGATGAAAAATCCTAGGTGACTTTTCATTCAAAAATTTGTTTTCCTCTTCATCTTTAGCTGAAGTTCCAATGCTGCTCTGTCCTTACCTACAGCCTTGCACATGGCAGGTGTTCAAAAAATGTGTTATATGAATAAAATATTTGAAGTATCCCTGAAGGATTTTGAAATTTCACTTGCATGGAATACCACATTATATAATATTGTCAAATGCAGGACTACCATGAAGTGGAAGATTAAAAAAGAACAAAAAGGCAGCAAGTAGCAAAAAGAGGTATTCCATAATTACTTATTTAATTATAGCAATTTATACTGAAATTATCCAGATGACCTTGCTATACACTAGCCAATCACCATGAAGGAATCTGATCTTTTTGTCAAGTTAAACAACAAGAAAAGGCTGACCTGCTACAATAAGCTTGGGACCTTGTGAACTGGAATGTTTGCTATATTTAAATACAAACATTTTCTGGGTTTATGTGTGTCATTCAGAATTATCTGTACTTTGTTACTGATGTAGTGGTGAACTGCTAACAATAACTAATTTCAGGTATGGTCTTTTGCATATGGCACAGAATTTTATTTACAGGGCATTTAATTTGAAATTTTCAGCCACTTTAAGGTCCTTACAACATTAAGTGTATCAGTCAAGTTTCTAATTTCTTCTCTGGTATATAAGTATTGGAGTAGGATTTTTATTTTCTTGAAAAATTAAATTTTTTATTTGTGTAAAATGAAACTTTTCCTAAGTTGTATCTTCTATTGAAGATACAACTTGTTTATTGTGTACTTTTTTTAAATTTAAAAATTAACAAAACTAGACAACCTCATTACAGAAAATCTGGTTTAAAAAAGCAAGAAAAATAAGTCATCCATAAACAAACACACACACATACACACATCTACCTACAATCTCTTTGTGCTATATTCCCATCTGGATGAACTCTTAAGTACTATCTTCCAATTCACTAACTTCATCTCCACCTCTTCAACTCTAATTAGAGTTTATTCCATTTACTGATTTTTTTTTCTTAAATTTATTAATGATTTTTAA
Source organism: Lyroderma lyra (assembly GCA_004026885.1). Taxonomy (NCBI): domain Eukaryota; kingdom Metazoa; phylum Chordata; class Mammalia; order Chiroptera; family Megadermatidae; genus Lyroderma; species Lyroderma lyra. The sequence continues at coordinate 71,132 of PVJL010001418.1, forward strand.
TTTATCTTACAGGTATCCCCATTCTTCCCTCCCCCAAATTCATTTTCATTAAAAATAACTGTAATTTCTTTATCATGTTGAGTTCTAAATATCCGTTATCAGACTGGTCTACATAGATGACTTTATCTGGAGTGAATCCATGTTCCAGTTGTTTATGTGCTTATTGTCTCTCTGGCATGAGTTATTCAGGTGTCTCTCACTTTTGCTCGTTTTCTCCTTCTTTGCCCGCATCCCAATCTAGTGGGTTTCCATAACCCTTAGCAGAGGCTGGCAAGAGCTTTATTTGCCTCATCTCATGATTAGGAAGTGCCCTGCTGTCTTAGGCTTCTAAGAGGGGCTGGACTCAGATCTGCATTTTGCAGAAAGCACTATTTATCCCAATGACCCCACAGAAACTGAACTCCAGCCCACTGTTCCCAGATTCTGAACCTAAGGCCTGAGACTCCACCCTACTCAGCTCAAGACTTCAATTCAATGAACCACTTTGATTTTCTATTTCTAAACACCTTTTTGTTCTAAAAAGGTGTTTACGTTGCTTTGGAGCCTGGTTTTATCTTTCTGTTTTCTCTTTATACTATATCCATCACTGCTATGATTTTGGATAAAGGAGATACATCAATGTATGAATAGACTATGCTACCTTGACTGGGAAGTACTATTGATAACTTCTTAATTGACTTTTATTACTAAAGTATTCTGTCACACTTGTCACTGTTGCTTCTTCACTCTACCAACGAATCAGCAGACTACTCAGACTCTTCGAAATTTCAGTCTCCCCTCTTGGGTCCTCTACTTCTCACCTTTAGTCCTCCTCTCTTCTCATGTAATATTTTCTTCATATGGGATCTCATTAATCCCCTGCTTTTAGTTTCCAGTTATACTTGTTAACTCCTAAATCTGTACTGGCATCCCAAATTTCTTTCCCTGTGAAATCCAGGTATTTCTGTCAATGGCAGAGATGTGGCTCTCAACTTTATATCTTGGTAAGTGGTATTACTTAATAAACTCAGCCAAGTAGAAATTTGATAATAATCCTAGGTCATCTTTTTCCTCATCACCGACATGTAATTAAAGTACTAATTCCTAAATCTCTGTTCTCTTAATTTTGGTTCAGATCCTTATCAACTCTGATCTGGACTATTGTAAACAGTCTCAACTGGTACTCTTTTCTGCCTTAACTCATCTTCCTAAATAACATCAGAACAATCCAGAAAAAAAGGTGTAAGTTTTTGAGCATGAAAAAGAAATGCCATGACCTAACTCATGTTCATCTTTCCAGCCTTGTATTCTGCTATTCCTCATCAAATTACATGTAATTTTCAAATTATTTTATATGTTTATGCCTTTTTAGTATTTAACCACATAGCCAATTTGGAAATGGGAGAAAACAGTGCAATAAGCAAGTTAATGTTTGCAAAATTTCTCTGTGATTATTCAAAAAGGAAGTCAAATGTTTTTATTCAGTGCTTTAACTCCCCAAAGTTTCTAGGTAGAAGATTACTCAAAACTAAGAAAGAAAGAATGTGAGCAGGGTGTACTAAAATGGACATATATCAGCCATTTAAAGTGGGAGGTCTTAAAGGCTCTCTTTATTCCCTTATTATTGAACGTTACCACTGAGATGTGGAAGATTTTTACAATATACCTTAATATTGTATCCTAATCTTCTCTTTATATATATTTCCCTGACTAGTCTTAAGCTCATGACAGGTCTTAGGTCTCATCTTTCTAACTTCAAAATCCAATTCAAAGTGTTGTAGATAAAATGCACACAACTAATACATGTTAATTGCTTGAATCAACAACCACAAAAATTCTAAAATTACATTCATGAAACACCAGAAATGTTCTACTAAATGCTTCAAAACCAATGCACTGAAAAACACTCTCAGTAGGAATTAAATAATGTTTGGGCTTCTTAATAAGTTGTTTCCAAGTTTCATGTGATAAAGTTAAGTTTGCTGATTATATTGGAAACTGCAAAGTTCCAAGTTGGTAAGTTGCTTGACTCGTCCAAGTAGACTAGGCACTTGGAAAGGATAATTCAGAAGGAAAATACTGATTTAAAGAACAACAACAACAAAAAGGTTCTGATAGGGAGAGTTCTTATTTTTCCATGAGGAGAAACACATTTTAACTAGGAAAATTCATTAGCATGACATGATTTATTGTTTCTGTCAATTTAACTTGCTAATATACCAAAGCCAGCCAAGAGTTAGAAATTCTGTTATAATTAAAACAATGCCAGACAAAAATGATCATTACATGAAGCAATTAAAGCAGTAATTGTGATCCCATTCTCTCCCCCGCCACCCCTTGCCATTTCTATATGGTCTTTAAAAAAATCAGATTCAAATTGGTGTGGGTCACTACATTTCTAATACAATTTATAAAACATTTTCTGTAAGTATCTTCTAATTTATTTATACAATATAAACCTCAAATATTAGGTATCAAAACTAAAATTATATAAATAAACTAGGCCAAACTTTTCTAAGCACCAAATTTACCCAGAAGGAATTCTACATTTCACCAGAAGAGGCTGAACACTATTACTATAAAACACCAGCAAAAGTGGATGTCAGCAACTTCATGCTAAACATCTGTGTTACATTTCCATAGAAGAATGCTTAACATGTACATTAAAAACAATCATCAATCAAAACTGTAGAAGACAAAAATAAAAACTTACAGCTCCTTTGCAGTAAAGTCGTAACTTCCCAGATGGAGTACGAACAATCACAGACATTCTTTTTCTGGCACTGAAAGATAAAGGTTTTCCATAATGTATCATCATACTGAGAATATGGCTATATGTTTGTCATGCCTCACATATTTTAATACAGTGAAAAAATAAATTTGGCCAAATTATGAGCCCTATCCTTCTACATATACAAACCATCCTCTGAGTGTACAACTGGGTACCTTTGAAAGTTATATTATGTTTTTTAAGGCACCAGGGTACCATTTGCTGACCTGGAAGAATAATTACAAAACAGCTCCCTAGAGACCTGCAGGAGTTAGTATTCATTAGGGTAGAGTAGAGTTCTGGTTCAACATGTTCAGATTTAAAAAACATTTAAGCTGGTGTGTTTTAGAATGAATTATACATTATAGCTTTTATTAAAATCAGAAATGATAATTAATTTTAAGTACATACCCAATTACATATAAAGGAAAACACTAGCACTTTAAACCTGACTTAAGCATCCTCAACTATTGTTTTTAAATGATTACTAGCAAACAACTGGTATCATTTTACAAAGCTAAGTTAATGGGCACATCCATTTTAACACTGTGTTGGCAATATAAATGCCAATTTAATAAAAACTGTTGTTCAAACATACATCTTTCAAAGCATTACCAAAGACAGCAAATAACACTGAACAGAACAAACTAATACAGCGTTGTATAGGATAGGTCTCATATGGGACTAAACATACATAAGCATTCTCTCCAGAAATGAGGCTTACAAGGATTTCTCAGGTGCCTGCATCTATTGGTTTTACCTTAAAACGTTCTGTTGCTAAAAAACTGAGATAAGTCCATTATTAAGTAGCAGTTAAAAATGGTATCACAGAATACAGCCAGGTATTTCTTTCAGAGGTATAGAGAAATATTTAGTTTTCTCTTTCTCCACCTATAATCTCCATCATACAGTAATATACCACATAACAGCATTTTGGTCAATGACAGATTGCATATGTGACTGCTCCCATAAGATTATAATGGAGATGAAAAATTTCTATCACCTACTGAAGCTATCAAAATGTCATAGCACAACACATTATTCGCCTGTTAGTGGTGATGCTGAAGTAAATAAAGCAGTGCCAGTCATATAAAAGTATAGCACATACAATTATGTAGAGTGCATAATACTTAATAACAATAAAAGACAACTATGTTACTAGTTTAAGTATTTATCATGTTATGCTTCTTATAGTTATTTTAGAGTGTACTCTTTCTACTTATTAAAAAAATAGTTTATTGTAAAACATATGCTATGTTACACAGCCAGCAACCTCTCATATCTTGTGTTTACTGCATGTCTTGATTTTCTTGTGGCTGAGTTAATATCGTGTTTTGCTTATCAGGTCCCCTAAGCAGTCACACACCAATGAAATCACCTAACACCACATTCCCCAGAACATATCCCTGTTATTATGTCATGTGAAACATGACTATATTAGTACCTCCAATCTCTATATCTGTGCTTTAGGAATACATTTAATTGGGCCCCCTGTAATTGTAATGATATCTTCATATTTTTCATTCATACTTTCTTAAACTGGTTTTGATGACAAGGTCCCAAACTCATCAACTTCCCTTGCTCTTCTCTTCTGGCAAAACTCCTGAATCCTGGGTTAATGGGAACCCTTTCTGCAGTACACCAGAGTAAGTGGACATTGCTGGAGAAAAGTCACCCATCCACAGTGATTAGTAATTACATGACATCAAGTCAAATGGATGCTCCATACTGCTCACTGTCTACTAAATTTTTCTAACAAGCTTACTCTCATTCTCTGTAGGACCATGAATACTTTCTGTATGTCTCCAGTATACCCTGTTCACTCCAAGCCCTTTGAATTTTTGCAGCTCACATTGATGGAAGCCTCAGATAAGAAATCCCTGTTCTTCATTAAAACCTACACATTTGTCCACTGTGCACCATCCTCTCTGTCTCTTTTCTTGATAAAATAGAGAAAATATTTCTTTTCCTGTGAAAGACCTTACTTTCACTGGTGCTCTGAACCTTCTCTCACCCCACTTTCTTACTAACCTCACTCCTAAAGTTATAGTGCTCTCTCTTGAATCTGTATCTTCTTCTAGAATGGATCCTTCTCATCAGTTATTTCAATACATCCTAGTCTCTCACCTACAACTCTCTTCAAACAGCCCTCTCCACATTGAGGCATACCCCGTTTGAACTCCCTCCCTATTGTCCTTTATAGCTCAACAACAATTGCTATATGCATTGTTTCCACTTAGTTCCCCATCACTCCCCTCATCATCATTCCACAGAATAGCTAAATCAAATACATACTTTCTTTTACCTGATCTTGCAGAAGTTCTGACACAGATGCCCATTCTCTCCTTTACATAATTCTCTTCTCTTGACTCAGTGCCATTATCCTCTTTTTATCCTCTTCTCTATCCACAAAACAGTCTTTCTTGCTGATTCCTCTTTCTCTAATCAACTCTTAAAAGTTACTCATAGCATCGTCCTTAACCTTTCTTGTTTTCCTCACTCTGTATTTTATATCCAGGATACCCTCTTCACTCCAACACATCTTCGTGGCTTTAAATAACATTTATAGGTCTATGACTACCACATTATATTTCAGCCATAGGCTTCCCTTTCATGCTCTAGGCCCTTACATCCATCGGCCTATTCTGATATCACCATTTGTATATCTCACAGGCATCTAACATTTAATGATTCAAACATCTCATCCTCCGCATCTATTCCTATCCTTGTATCTGCCATCTCTATCTGCCTAGCTGTTCATGCCAGAGGTTCTAACCACTCCTTCCTTTATCCTTCCATATCCAATCCAACCCAAAGTCCCCCTGACATCTCTTAAAACCTATCTGGATTCTATCAACTTCATTTTTATTTTCACTACCATCATCCTAGTCTAAACCATTAATGTCTTTCACAGAGGCTGTTTTTATACCACCATATTCTCTTTTCTCACTTTCATCCCTAAGCCTACCTCCATCCAGCATCCTGAAAAAGCTTAAATTCCTGACCTTGCTTTAGTTTTCTTTTTTAAAAATTTTTATTAAATTTATTGGGGTGACACTGGCTAATAAAATTATATGGGTTTCAAGGCTTTAGTTTTCTTCATGACATTTATCACTTAGCATGGTCTTCTAAGTGTGTGTTAATAAACCAATATATCCAAATACTAATTAATATACTATTTATAATATTTTATAATACAAGGAGGCTTAGGAAAAACAGTCACTTTGACATAAAAAGAAAAAGAGATGGGTGATACACTTTGGAAATACACTGTTATAGTTAAACATCCAAGTTCTTATGCACTTTCCCTTGAGTCCTTCAGTGCATACAAGTAAAGAAAATAGTGTTTAAATAATAAATTAGAGAGACTTCATTACTTTTGACATTAATCACTGGCACGTGGTCACTCCCAACCAAGACAGCAACTAAAGCTGACAGAGGAAAGGAAATGCCTTTTCTAATCAGCATATAACCTTGCTTTATGAAGGAGAAAGTTCAAGAAAAAATAACAGCAGTATTATTTCCTGGCTGTAGCCGTGAAGACAAATTTTTAAGTGTCCTGTGAATGGTGAGGCAAGACCCTCCTTTCTGTAGCTATGGCCCTAAGAATGTAGGTTAGTTGAAATATTACACAGTCATGCAGGAATAAGAAGACAAAAACTCAGAGATATCACTGATTATAATGAAAGCCATCTAGTATTTGACCTCAAGAAACCAAGTAGGACAACCTCTATGTTTTCTGCTTTTCCTACTAGATGATAACTGGTTTTATATCTAACAGAGAGAGATGGACATATTTTCCAAAATCCCAAAGACAATTAGATACAATCAGCACATAATAAGAATGGTGAGTTCCTAACTTTGATTCATCTTTACTCCACATAAATCTTGGCTCCCTTAAGTATAAACATGTTTCCAGATCACTAGCCATAAGCCTCTTGGTCCTATACCCCATTTCCCAGTTATGTTCAAAAATATTTTTATACTATTTTTAGGAGTCATATTGTGTAACATTCTGAAGGAAGCTATTTATGATTTATCAATAGCTATGAGAATTAAAAACTGTACTGAAGATCTTAATTTAATATTTTGTCTAAATAAGCTTAAATAAAAATAAAGCATACTTTATAATTATTTAAAAGGAAAAAAATAACAATAGATAAAAGTGTATCTCATACACACAAATCACAGAGCAGATGTTTTACCTGGTGAACTCCAGGACATTGAGCAATTCGTATCTTTCTTCTTGTCCCAGCTAGGAAGAAAAGGAATACATGATTACATAAAGTTGGAAGTATCTCTGGATTTTTGGAAATACACCCTAGGCATGAAATGTTAATGTAAAAAATGTTAACACAAATAAATCATCCTTTCTGAAATACATTATCTATAATTGAACTTGCTAACTTGCAGGTTAAGATGGAAGATTGACCATACACATTAAATTTCTGTCCTTCCCAAAGCCCCACTAAAACTATAGTAAATACTTAAAAAGAAACTCATTATGGCAGGAAAGTAAGAAAAGAGATAATAGTATCAAAAATCTGGAAGCTGGAAAAGAGATCAATGAGTGGTATCTTACTTAGCAGATAGAATAAAGTAAAATGCTACAGCAGCCTTGGGAAAAGCTGAGAGCCAACTCAAATTGTATCACATAATCCTTAAAAGGTTGTGAGATAAAGGATGAGAAGACTGGGTAAGAGCTACTTGAAGAGCTGCTCTCAGCACTGGCCCTTCCTGCAAACTAACAGAAAAACAGAAGTTTTGTTCTATAAAGGGTGAAACAGATATGGCACTGTTACATTCACACTAAATGCTGGGCCCCAGTACTGAAACTTACTCAGTTCCCTGCACTGTGACATCTAGACCTTTTCAGGCAGAAATTTGAAAATTACTCTCTGGAGAATCCAAGAAGCCCAAGAGAAGCCCTAAAGGAAAAGACACCACAACATCCCCAACTAATCCCACTAGGCCACCCTACAGTGAAGCTAAACATCGGCAAATACCCTCTTATGCACAGAACTGCCCCACCAGCTTTCCGGGTCCTAACATTTAACACAAGAATCTTAAAGATTAACAGACATCTAAAGGAAGCCACTAACATGGATGGAACAAAAATACCCGAAATAGATAAAGGCAAATGGATAAAAGACACTTGAAAAATAAAACTTCACATCAGCCCCTGAAGTTTCAGGTTCTCAGTTTCCCAAACAAGGGGCTGGTGAGCAGGTCTTAGATGCATCTTCATATCAACATCAGATTGAAGTAGTTTGTCACATGCTTCATATGCAACATTTTCTTCTATCATCGGAATTACACTGGCTTCCTGATGGCATAAAACTTTTTACAGTGATTTATACACTTTAAAATATTGCTTCATTAGCCAGTATTTGGGATCCATGAAGAAATGTTTGAAACAATAAGATTGCTTGTAACAATTTTTGTTTTTGTGATTAATAGTTATGTCATGTGTATTGCTCTTTGGTGGTATAAGAGGGGATGGGCCCTATTTTTTTTCTGCATATTGCAGTTCTTGTCAAAGACTTAGTATAGTCTATCATATCATACATCCTATATGTATGCAATGCAGTAATTAAATCCTGTTCTTTTCTCCTAAGCAGAAAATGAGAAACTTGGAAAATATATTTGAAAGTTGGTATTTAATTTTTGATGAAGTATGCTTTTTTCCCAAATAATCACTGCAAAAACAAAAGCCAAATGCAGTGATAGTTTAAGACTATTTTATATTTTGGTATAATCTATTGTTTAATAAAATTGTTATGCATATAAATTTCATTTAAATGAAAACTTCAAAAAATTATCATTATTCCTTTCAGAGAAGGTATCTAAGAATGTGTGGGGAAAAATGGAATGGCTCAGGCTTTCTCGCTGAGCTTCTGCCGGAATGACATCCACCTGTTAAGCAACCATGACTTGCACTTTCCCAGGTGGCAGCTATTTTGTTTATGTATCTTATGAGCTCACTTCTTGGCTGCTGGCCACTTCTGTTTTCCTGCCTATGTAAGGGGATGGGACTCTTTGGGAGGGAGCTATGAGCTATGAGCTATTGAGGGTAAACTCCCGAATGCCATTTTGTTGCTGCTCCACTTCTGGAATAAAGGCTATGTTTAAGTTGCCTGTGGCGCCTTGATTCTTTGGTCTTCCCAGATCTAGTGCTAACCACCCTGTCATTGGTCATTTGCAATACATGTGGCATCATGAACAGGATCCACAGCAGACAGGAACGGAGCCTAGAGCACTCCTAGAGGGTGGTATTGAGGAGTGGCCTGATATGAGTATATGGTACTTCAAGGCACGTCTCCTCTCTACCTGGGCCCCTCCTCAGGAGTGGCCTAAGGTGGATGGAAGGCCATTTGTGTGGAGAAGGCTCTCCAAGCATTGGGAGAGACCTTCCACAAGAAGAGCACTCACATGGTTGCTGGGGCCTTGGAGTGGCTCTTTCTTACAGTCTTGTGGGCAAAGTCAGAGGCAACCCTGCTAGAAGTGAATCAAGTCCACATGCTCCAGAGTGAGCCAGACCTGATGAAGATACAGGTACAACCTGTGGAGGAGACCAAGCAGCTCTAGGCACTCCAAACTGAGCTGAATGTGATGAAGGTGCAGGTGCAGGCTATAGAGGAAACCAGGCAGCTGCTGATGGAAGAATGCTGGTGCTTACAGTCCAGGTTGGAGAGGGAGTCCCCCATTGCTATGTCAGACTCCTCCGGAAAGGAGGAGGAACCACCCCCATTGTTGTGATAGACTCCTCGGAGGAGGAGGGGGAATAAGAGCTACAATTTCACTCCCTCTTCCCTGTTCAGATTGCTTGTGGCAATCCTGGCACTTTATGTGGGCCACCCCATTAATAAGGCAGCTGTGATGGTGGTGAGTTTTGGGGAAGCCAAAACAAAGCACAAGTAAAAAGCTGTATGGTAGCCACGAAGGCACCAACGGTCAAGAGAAATGGACCCTTCAGGGTGACACAAACCCTGACGTGGGTAGATCTGGTATCTGGCAATGTTAGAAGGGCCATGGGGCCCAAAGCTCTAGTAGACCATGAGGCCTGCGGGGGGACTAAGAAGCACTAGTAATCAATGATGGCTGCATGGGCCTAAAGAGGCCTCATAGTCACTGATGACTACAGCGGGTGAAGCATTAAAATGGTCCTAATGGATGCGGACACTGAATGTTCCCTTTGGTATGAGAATCTGGAGAAGTTCTCTGGAGCCCTAGTAGTCACTGATGGCTACAGAGGGCAAAGCATTTGGGTAAAACCCATAGACATTCCATTGGGGATAGGCCATCTACCGCCACAGATGTATAGGGTTTATGTGTCACTCATCCCTGAGTATATCTTAGGGCTGGACATTTTGCAAGGGCTGTGATTGCGCACATGGCAGGAAAGTTTCACCTCTGTGTGTGGGTGGTAAAGGCAGTGGTGTGGGAACGTAATGGGTGTGCACTTTTGCAGCTGCCTCATTTCTGACATATTATACACACCAAGTAGATTACACAAGCTGCTCGGTGGCTGTGAGGAGATAACTGGAACAATACGGAAACTGGAAAAGGTTGGGCTAGTACACCCCACCCACAGTCCGTATAATGCCCCAGTGTGGCCAGTGAGAAAGCCAGATGGAACCTGGAGAATGACAGTTGACTGCTGGGAATTAAATAAAGTCGTGCTGCCTTTGAATGCAGTGGTCCCGTCAGTGGTGGATCTGATGAATTGCCTCAGTCAGGAGCTGGGGACCTATCATTTTGTTGCTCCTCTTGCTAATGCCTTTTTCTCCATTGGCATAGCCTCAGAGAGCCAAGATCAACTTGCATTCATGTGGGAAGGTCAACAGTAGACTTCTATGGTCCTTTCACAGGGAAGTTGGATAGCCCCATGCTGTGCCACAGGCTGGTGGCAGCAGACTAAGCACAATGGTCCTGGCCTAAGAATGTATGCCTGTACCATTACATTGATTATATCATGTTAACTTAGTGACTCTCTTGCAGGTCTAGAAGGTGCTGTTCCTCCTCTCCTAACCACCTGAAAACATGTGGTTGGACACTCAACAACAAGAAGCTGCAAGGGCCTGGCTTGTCTGTCAAGTTCTTAGGGATTGTTTTGCTGGGTAAGACAAAGGTTATTCTCATTGTGGTTATAGATAAGACCCAAGCCTACCAGGGTTAAGCAATTGAAAACTTTTCTTGGACTACTGGGATATGGGAGCTCTCCAATTAGATATCTGTGCCTCATTTAGCTCAACTATTCAGGCCCTTGTATTCCTTGGTTAGTAAAGGGACTTGTTGGGACTGGAATGGAGGGGACCCAAGTAGCCTTTGACTCCTCCAAGCACACCAATAAGGTGACCCAATCTCTGCATGTATTTGACCCTGCCCAACCGGGAGAGCTGGATGGACATGTCACTACAGAGGGCTTCGGCTGGGGCTTATGGCAGCATTCTGAGTGCTTGTGGCAGCCTATAGGCTTCTGGTCCCAAATATGGAAAGGGGCTGAGTTCCATTACTCTTTGATGGAAATACAATTGGTGGCTGTGTACACTGCCCTTTTGGCAACAGAAAGCATTATGTACAGCCACTGCCCTTGTGACTGTGAACCACGTATCCGATAGCAGGATGGATATGTGCCTGGGCCACAAAACCATGCAGTGCACTGCCCAAATGCCTATGTTGGCAAAAGGTGGGCATATTTACAATGTACTATTGTAACTTGTTGCTGTAGTCTTTATTGTTGCTGTGGTATTTGCATGCAAAGTAACACTCCTTACACAGGGAACAATGTAGAAGATGTCTATCGCATAGATTGTGAGGTGAGAAAACCCTAAAGGGGTGGAATGTGGGGAAAATGGAACGGCTCAGGCTCCCTTGTTGAGCTGCCAGCGGAATGACAGCACCTGTTATGTAACAATGACTTGCACTTTCCCAGGTGGCAGCCATTTTGTTGTTTATGCACCTTATGAGCTCACTTCTTGGCTGCCTGCCACTTTTGTTCTCCTGCCTATGTAAGGGGATGGGCCTCTCCAGGTGGGAGCTGTGGCTATGCGGTATTGAGGGTGACCTCCTGGACACCATTTTGTTACTGCTCCACTTCTGGAATAAAGGCTATGTTTAAGTTGCCTGCAGCTCCTTAATTCTTCTTTGGTCTGCCCAGATCCAATGTGAACCTCCCTGGCCTCAGCTGTTTGCAGTACAGTATGGCACTCATGAAACAAAGAACAGGATATTATAAAAAAATAAGCTTCTGGAAATCAAAAACATGATAGCAGAACTAAAAAAAAAAAAAAAAAAAATCAACAGAAGGCTAAGAAGATTAGGCTGAGGAAAACTTCCAAAAAGTAGAAAAGGCAAAAATCTGAAAAGGATGGGAGAAAAGTTAAAAGGTTAGTTCAAAAATCCTGAAGAGCGGCCGTTGAGTCACTCTCTCTCTCACTTGGGCCTGCTCCTACTTCTCTGGAGTGTACTCTTCACTACTAATAAACTATCCTTTCACCACTTAAAAAAAAATTCTAAAGAGAGAGCAGAATGATAAGAGGAAAAGGAAATGGAATCATTCTAGAAAATTTTCCAGAATTGAAAAATAGCATATAAATTTCCAAATGCTTAGTATAATTGGTTAAAATATTCCCACTAAGGCACATGATCAGAAACTTTCAGAATTCTTGAGACAAAAAAGCTCCTACCACCTTCCGGAGAGAGAAGGTTGAGGCAAGTCACAAAAGATGTAGAATCACAGTGGCTTCTGATTTCTCAATTAGGCGTAGATAGTGAAACAATCAAAATTCTTAGGTAAAATGATTTCTACCTTGGAATTCTATATTCAGCCAGACTAACAATTATTAAGTATAATGGTAGAATAAATAATGTTTAGACTTACAAAAAAATAAACAAATTATTCTCCATGCATCATTTTTCAAAAAGCCACTAAAGAATGTGTTCCACAAAGACAAAAGAATAAACCAAGAATAAGGAAGACATGGGATTTAGAAAATAAAATATCTAACACAGGTCTGAGAAGTGAAGAAAGTCCCCAGAAAGATAGGAAAGGAATTCCAGATTGGCATCTATGAGCAAGGCTGTGAACTGTCAACTACAGCTGCTCCTTTCTTAGTGACCTACCTGTTCAATATCCACTTAGATTTATAACCACTTGTCTAGCCTGGGGAATCCCCTTTCTTAGTCATTGTCTTGTTCCGGCAGTCGGTTAATATTCACTACACAAAGCATTCACAATCACACAAGACTACATTTTTCATTTGTAAGTGTGCTGTTGTATGACATTTATTGAAAAATATACACCCTATGGTGCCATGATACACCCCGGAACATCTCCTCACTTATCAACTAATTTACTTAGTGACCTAGTTGTTGGAACAGAACTTGGTTGTTAAGTGAGGAAGGCCTATAGTACATCATAGAGCCCTGAGAGTCAGGAGCTGGATTTGTTGACAACTATCATTACTGTGTCCTCTGCTTCTGTAATGTTTCAATCTAACAAAACTGACAGAACGTATGTTCCTTCACAACAAGGGAGTTCACTATGAATACTGATATAGGCATAACACTAAAAAATTATTTTTAATGAGATATAATTTATATGTAATAAAATACATAGACCTTAAACATATAGTTCAATGAAAATTATATAGTTTGACAAAGGCCTACTTGGTGTAACCATCACCCCAGGCAAGACATAGAACATTCTCATCATACCATAAATTCCCTGTGTGCCTTTTTCCAATTAATCTCCTCCCTAACCCTGAGGCAATCACTGTCCTGAATTCTATCACCACAAATCCCTTTTTCCTAATCTTGAACTGCATATAAATGAAATTATACTGTATGTACTCCTTTGCACCTCATTTCTTTTTTGCTTAATATAATGTTTTTGAGATTTATTTATGCTGTCAATGAATCAATAATTCCTTTCTTTTTATTATTTAGATATTCCACTGTATATCACAATTTTTTTATTCATTGATTGAAATTGTCTTGTTTCCAGTTTGGGGCTATTATGAATAAAGCAGCTATGAATATTCCACTAGAAATCTTTTTGTGATAAGCAGCTTTTATTTCTGCTGGGAAATTAGGAGTAAAATTACTGGGTCAGGTGCATGTTTACTTTTATTGGAAAATTCTAAAAGGTTGTTACACATCTACTAGCAATACCTGGGCGTTCCACTTGCTCTATATCCTCATTAACATTTGGTGGCAATGTTTTTAATTTTTAGCACTTTTGGTGGCATGTAGTGGTATCTCATTGTGACTTTAATTTTAATTTCCCTAACAGTGTTTTTTCATGTGTTCATGGGCCATTCATATAGATATATAACATCTTTTGAGAAATGTTTGTTCAAGTCTAATGAAAAACTGTAATATAATTATAATAATATTGGGAAGGGATAGTGAGTCAGAAGAGATAAATCCTCATTTAACATAAATGACTAGAAAATCAACAGATATACCTGAAATCGAAGAATTAAAACATATATCATTAATCATATTTTTTAAAAAAAATATGAGTTGTATAAATGCCTGAAGAAAAAGATACAAGAATAGAAGGTGGTTGCTTCTGGAAAGGAGAATTGGAGTAGAAAACCTCTATTTTATTATAAGCTTTTTGGTAGTATACATTTTATCTCTGAAGCTATGCATATGTATTATTTTGATAAAAAAGAGATTTAAAAATAAATAACTTACTGAATCTATAATCACTGAATCAGGTGTTCTTCCAGTGAAAACAAAATTCAATTGCTTGGCTGCTCTGACCAAGGCTCCCTCATCTGTTTTGGGAGAAGAGTTGAAAGCAAATACATGGTAAAATAAAAATTTATTCCAATATAAGAGACATATATTACTGTAATATAATTTCATTTAATTTTAAAAGAATTAAAATTCTTTTTATTCTAGCACATTATTGAAATTCATTTCTTTAAAAATTATTTGACAATGTCAAAGGAATGAGTAGAATAATCTTAAGAATCTGATTTCAGTTTAGACCCCAGAGTCTTATTTCTGAAGATTTACTCTCACTCTTAGTCATACACAAGAAGGAAAATTTAAATGTATTCCTTGATTCAGCATATTCTCTACAAAACCTTTCTTAAAGAGAATGACACAAAATTCCCTTATGTTTTACACTTTTCTTCCTAAAATGTTGGTTGTAGAAAACTAATACAATTAATTGAGAATTCAATTCAAATGGATATGAATGAATTGATGCTTTATTTTATCATATATTATTTAATTTAATCACCATGGTATATTGCTGAGGGAAGGGTGTGGGATAAGAGAACATGCACATAGGTTTATCTCAGCAATGTGAAATTAACATTTCTTTAGTAGAAATTTGATACATTCTACAAGGTCCTAGGTGCTGGTTTAGAATATAGTTTAAAATATTAACAAAGTTCTCCAAAGGGTGTTCCTTCTTTCCTAAAACCTTATAATAATCAAATTGATTATTTACCTAATTTTATGGTGAAAATAAGGTCTAAAATTAAGCATAAGTATTAAATACTGATAACTGTACTAATACATACTTTATGGAATCCCTTCAAATGTATAAACTGTCCTAATCCAAATAAATGCACAACAAGTTCCTTGATTACCATTTCCAAAAGAGGAAAGCAAAATTGGTATTCTAAAATGCATACTAGTCAGGCAACAGATCTTTCTTTTTCTGTCTGCTTATGTGCAAAAACAGTTTATGACTAATAGCTTATTATTATTTTTTTATAAAGAAGGGAGAACTTACTACATACATATATAAAAAAGTATTCTTTACTTGTGTAAACTTTGTTAATCAAATTTCATATAATTTACATCATCTACTAAAAATTACATTTACCAAGTTCTATATTTTAACATGTATATTTAATCCTGAAAGCCAAGGATTTTCTAATTAGTAAATAATTTTTTGTTTAAAAGACATAACCTGGTTATTTTATTTTTTCAAATTGATTTTTTTCTTGACAGTATCAAATTTCAGAACAATTTTCCACCCCCCCCAAAAAAAATATAACACTATTACTTCATTTGTACCTGGAGATGCTGCTTGATAAATAATCTTATCGCCTTCTCGCTCTGGTACTGCTGTGTGACAAACTGCCATCATTGTAAGAAATTCACATATTATAGGTGCAGTTGGCTGTTAAGAAATAAACACATAATTTAGTCTTTTTCATTTAAACTTTCGACACTAATAACAGAAATATTACTTTATGTGTATTAAGAGTATAGCTATTAAACATTCAGGATGTGAGGTTATAGCCAACTAAGAAACCAACATCTATTATGAAGAAAAAATATTTTTAACTAAAATCATTCATTCTTGAATTGTCTCATTCATTTTCTAAATATTTATACAAGGCAACTTTATGTTATCAAATAGAAATAGTACAGTAAAACAGGTAGATATGGTCAATATGGTCCTCAGAAGACAGGAGAGAAATTCTAAAATGTTCATTTACCTGGTACTAATTACTGACCAGGTTTAAATTTTAGACATCTAATCTTACTGTGGTTCCACTACTTTGTGTTGGGTGATGATGGCAGGGGATTCCTTTGGAGTGCTTTGTCCTCTCTCCAAAAAAGGCAACCATAACCCGACACATGTTTTGCTAAATGAAAAGGAATTGATTTAGCAATTCCAATGTACAGTGGACTCTCACAGCCTCAGGAAGACATAAACATGAATCCGTTCTGTCAGAAACTTAAGTTTATAGGAGAAAAGAAGCCAGATCTTTTAAATTAAACATCTGCCTGACTATCTAGCTTCTGATAAGAAACCTGTCATTAAAATTAATAAAGAAAACTATTCCTCTATAGTGTTGGACAAAAAAAAAAAGTGATGCAACTTGATCTCTATTTGTATCACTGCAGTTGCCCTGTGCAACAAGAACTGCAGGGGAATAAAAATGTAAACAAGGAGATAGAAGGTTATTATGGTAGCTCACATAGGGGATGCTAGTAGTCTAGACTGGGGTAATAATGATAACATTCAGGATATATTCTAGAATTCAGTATTGACAAGGACCTGGTGACTCTATAGATCTGGAGATGGAGGGTCAAGGAGATATCAAAAGCAACCCTTAAGTTCCTAGGAATAGTAGGTAGGTGATGGTATAATTTACTGAACCTGAGAACACAAGGGAAGAGGTGGTCTAGGTCCAGATTTTTGTGGGACCTGAAGCTATTTTGTTGAAGGCTTTTTTAAGAAAAAAGGATACAAAAGTACCCAAAGGAACACATTGCTGGGAGTTCCCTGATGGTGTAGTGGCTTAAGGCTTCGGCGCTGGTGCTGTCAGTGCTGCGGCCTGGGTTCGATTCCCAGCCAGGGAACTACCCACATATCAAAAAGCAAAAAAAAAAAAAAAAAGAAAAAGGAACACATTGCTAGAGCTCTACCCAGGGGCACAGGTGGTGAGTCCACCTGTACTACAGAGGAAGTATGTCTTCGGGTCGTGAGTATAGTTTAAGTTTTGACATATAACTGCAGGCAACCTTATCATTTGATTGGATGAAATTTTAATTAGTGCCAGTAACTTCATTAAGTGGAATATTCACATTGGGTGGAAAATGTCTTTAGTTCTTATTGCACTGGCCTATCATTTTGAGCAGGTAATTAATTTCTATAGATATTATGAAATTGTTAATAGTGAGCTGTTTCATACAAGTAAGGTTCTAATACTATTTAACATAAAACATTTGGAAAAGACAGAATATTGATAATGATAATATTAAAACTAAATTTCTAATAACTATGAATTCATGTTGGCTAAAAACAAATTTAGCAATAGATTTTGATAATTATTAAAAATAATCATAAAACTAAAAAATAAACATGGAAGATAATTCAGAGAAATATTCATTAGTCTTCCCTCATTAAATGCTTTTATGTCACTTACATGATTATTTTGAAGATTTTCCAGCAATGATGAATCACTAAATGTTTTTTCATCTCCAAACTGTGAGCTCTGCCTAAAGGGGAGAAAATATGGAGTGAACCTGGTTCATTTATAGCAGCTCAATGATTTGTAATTTTTTAAATAAGTCATTATGCCAGCAAACCCTTAATAGATTAAATACAACAGAGTGCATTTCTAAGTAAGACATTACAGATTTCTTGACTGAATGAAGCATAAACTATTTTCAGGCATTCTAAATTGTGACAGACTTTTGCAATGTAATGAAATATAGTTTTTTACAATTCATGTTCCTGGAATGAAATTATATTGTAGCCACATGAAGTTAAAATATTAATTTAAAAAATATAACAAAATTGCTAAAATACCTGGAATTGTGTTTCTTCTACTTACCTATTTTTTTTTCAAGTTTTAAGAATTTTGAGAATTAACAAAATTATTATAAAAAGTAATACTGATTTATTATTTTACTTTAACATACAAAAAATCTTCATTTGTAGTTACTAATACTACATGATTATCACATGAAATATAAAAGTATGAATAAACTGTTTACACATTTTATTATCACTAACAAATATTTGATATATATGTATAACATTTGTTCTGTATGAAAAGAGTAAATCATAAAAGTGTTTGGGTTTCTTTTGTGTTGTGGCTATTTTCAGATCAGCAAACACATTATGTACTTTATATGAAACAAATGGAGTCACAACTGCCTTTGTAATCTAGCTATTATTAATCTCATGGCCATACAATATAAAATGTTGAGATTCAAAGGAAAAACAAGGAACATTTAAGTGGGAATGTCAAACCAAAAGGATATACTTTGCAATATTCAGTGAAAATATACAGATCTAAGATTTTGTGCATAGAAAAATAAATTCAGAGTTAATTCACCAATATAAAATAATCATAACCCAGAAAGCTTTTAATCACATTTTTTACAGGTTTCAAAAGTATTATCAATGCCAATGTACCAAATATAAAAAATTTTATATTTTAAAGCCAGCAGTTTAAAAGGAATAAGAAATCACTGAAGAAAAAAAGAATTTGAAATAATTAAACATACACAACATTGTCAATGAAACATATTTTTCCCATAACCAAAGGAGGAAGTTAGAACATTTATAATAAAACACATCTTTATTTACACATAGTAGTTTGGTTTATTAATTCTCAATATTATAATATAATACTTCTTTACTAGCATTTAGTAGTTCAGAATTTTCAAAGTATCCCTGGGATGAATAAACACATTATTATTATCAATATTATTATTACATCATTATCATTACTACCTCTCTAGTTTTAAAGATGGAAGGAAAAACCCAAGATCACCTAAATGACTGATCAACAGGCAGACAGAAAAAAGTAACATATGTTTCTCCTCTAAATACTATTTTTTTTAAAAGTAGTTTATTATTTGGGCTCATAAAAATCTCACTATTATTAAAATGTACTTATTGGTTGTTCTTAGTTATACTTTCCTACTTATTTGTTAGATTAATTGAAATGTCAAGGAATATTCACAGTAACATTTTAGGCCTATTTTCTTTTCAAATTCCAGGCTGAAGTCTTTATAATTCTGAAGATACATGTTATTAATCTCACAGTAATTCTTTCATTTCATAAATCAGTCACCATAACTTATAAAACTTTCAAGTGTATTTATAACAAATAACACTAGATATGCAAGTGCAATATTCACATGGACACATATCACCCTCCATTCACCAATGAAGGACTCCACCATTAATAATGCTACCTAAGAACTCTTCTTCCAGAAAGCAGTTTCCCTTCTGAGATCATAAAAACCATAAACAACTCATCTGTCAATCACATAGCTTGGGTTGAGTAACTCACACATGAAGCTCTCATTGCCCCTCTCCAGAATTTTATCAAACATTCACTTTTAGTAAAAAAACACAGATAAAACTAGGAAGCTCATGTTACTTCAAAATAAAAAGCAACTGCATTAAAAGTAAAATACTTTAAACTGTCAGCGGACTAAACTATATAAATTTGTAAACTGCTCACAAATAAAAATACAAGCCAACATCAACATTTTATTAAATTTTTCCATAAAAATTTTCAAGTGGCACTTTGCTCACAAGGAGACAAAGAAATTATGGAGTTTTGCATGAAGCATTAAGGTAGGGAGTATATAATAACATTAAAGTAAGGCGAACAATGAACAGGTAGTCCATAACGTCATATAATTTGCAGCTTCTTGAAGGTTTATTTAAAAGCTATTCTACATTGTAAGTAATTATTTCCTGATCACAGAAAAATGAAGAATCTCCAGAGCAATAAAATTAACAGAGAATTCAGAATGTATATGGCTCAATCAGTTTTACCTATTTTCATAATGACAGTATGGACTACAACAATTTTTAAAATTTGAAATTCATATCAACAAGAGGATCATCAGAAAAAAGGAAAAACGTTGGATCTATAATTTTTTTTTAAACCAAAATAAACTCCAGATGGATGAACAACTTAATAAAAGTACTAAAGATATGAGAAAATTTTAAAAAATAACTTAGGAGTGGAAAAGGCCTAAGTGTCATGCTTAATTCAGAAAACAAAATCAGTAGATAAATCTGACTGCATATAGCTAAAACAATTCTGCAGAGCAAAAACTACTGCCAAGTTAAAAGCCAAGCAAACTGGGAAAAATGATTTCCAACTCATACATGGAATGTTATTTTCCATAAAATAATAGAAATAAATAAGGGAAAAACAAACGATGCAATGGAACAATGAACAAAGGATATAAACACAGTTTATAGAGAAGAAAATGCAATTGGCTTTAAATATACGCTAAGTTTTGCCTAATCCCATATTGAGAGAGATGAAATTTAAATTTATCAACTTCATAGAAATAAAGTTTGACAACTCTGTGCTGTTGTGTTTATGGAGAAAGTCACTGGCGAAAATGAAAATTGGTTCAACTTCTAAAAAGGAGAATTGGCCAATTTCTATCAACATTTAAAATGCATATATTCTTTGATTCAATTCCAGTTCTAGGAATTTATAGTAGTTATCTACCTGGTGCAAAATGCTGTATGTACAAATTCATTCATTGCAGCTCATTTTTAATAGTAAATAATTAGAAATAACCTAAGTTTTATCAGATAAGTTGCTATAAAAATTGTGTCACATCTATGTAACAGAATTCCATAAAAATGTTTAGTTCTTCATGAAATGTGGACGAATATCCAAGATGTACTGTCAAAAGAAAAGCTAGTACAAAACAGTAAAATATGCTTCACTTCCTGTAACAATGAGAGAAAAAATACATGCATATGTGGATCTGGAAGGATACACTTGAAATTGGTTACACTGGCTGCCTTCAGGAGGGAAAATGAAGGGCTTTAAGACAGGGAAGAGAGGAAAACCTTTTCCTCTTTATACCCTCTGAATTTGTAACATGTTAATGCTTTATGAAGTTAAAAAAATAAATTTAAAAATTTAAAACAAGAACAAAATCCATATCAGCCACCTGTAATATATACACATCCCACATATAAACTAAATGCACACATTATACACATACATTTACACACTACACACATGCACCCACAGGAAGACAAAAGGCAGTGTAATTATAAAGCATTGTTTTTTGAAAGGATTTGCACCTCTGGCTTTTAAATAGTGTTACTGGTTCCAAATCAAAATTATATAAAGGGAGAATTAACATTCAGAAATAAATTTGTTATTCAGAGCCAGGTCCCATCAAATTTAAGAATATGAACAAGTGATTGAATCCAATAATATTTTTGTTGGATATTGGTTTTAACCAAAGTAATGTGACCTGTTCTTCTCTGTGGCTCATATTATTTGCAAAGGCAATTACAAAAGAGGAGTTCCAAAACATTCTCTGAAACAGCTGCTTCACTGGAATAAATAAATTAACCTGTCAAATTGACTGCTTTGAAGACTAACACTAATTTGGATGCATTAGATCTCATTATTATGCAGTCACACCTGGAAGAATGTTTCAGTGAACCTAGCTGTTACAGTAGAATAAAGAAGTAACACTCATTTCATATATAATTATATACCAGAATGAAATGAGAAAATAAACCAGGAAATAGTACTATCCACTAACATTATGATAACACTAAAAATCACAGTGAAATGACTAAACACAAAACACTTTATGGTAACCCTTCAGGAAAATCACCCTCAGTAGTATTAACTTTAAAAAAAATACATGAGAAAGAATAAGGTATAACTATTTCTCAACTAGTTAAGAAAAACAAGTATGTTATTTGAAATTTGCTTCAATATGATAGTGAGAGAAAGGTACAGATTAATAAAAATTGATATTGAGTGTACATTATTGAAATGAGTGGATGGATACATCTGTCTACTTTTTGTTTGTACTTGAAAGTTTCCACAATATACATTAGAAAATGAAAAAAAGGTTATGAAAATACATAGTTTTAGAAAATAACCATATCTTAGGGGCTACATGGATGCTGAGAATAGGAAGATTTTTTTCTCCCAGTGGTAGTTTTTTAATAGAAAGAATTAATCTGTAAGGTTCTGCTAGCTTATATTACTTGGCAATAACAAGAACACCATACCAATTTTTGAATAAGTGGATACTGGTTGGAAAATGACTTTATTTCTATAAACTATTTATATTAATATATTTAAGCAAGTACAGTTACAGCCATCATCCAATTATTTTCAATGGCGAGAGAGTATGTTTGAAAGGGTTACTACAGTACAGGTTTGCCTTCAAATTCAACTAAATGTAAAATAACCTACATACATTTAAGTGTTATTATGTGTTTTTTAACTTGACATTTTTGTGGTGAATACAGTTCAAGCAGAGAAATAAAACATAAACAGAACACAAGTTTTATATATGGAATTCAATGAACTTCACACTGAAAAGTGAAGCTGCTGACAGACGGAAATGAACTTTTTAGACTTAGGATATACAGTCATCACACTCTCCAGTTTATCCCTTAAGACCAGCAGCATGAAGATGTGCTCCAAAGCCTAGAGCACAGGATTCAACCAGGATTACACTTTGATATGGGTTTCACTGGCAACATTTAAAACTAATTGGATGAAACTTGGTGGGGTTCCAGCTTTATGAATGTTTAAAATTGTTTCCTAGCCGGTGCTAACTTTTTTTCATGTTATTTAAATTTTATCTGCTCTTGGTATCTTAACAAAACAAGAGATAGCCAGATCTTATCAAAATGGCAGTATGAAAGGAGCACCTTGAAATATCCCCTGGAAGTTATGACAAACCGAACAGCTGTAATTCAACAAAGGATTTCCTACGCAAACATACAATCACTACTGAGAGACCCAGTCATGGCATCAAAACACCTGAAGGTGGGCAAATTAGGGCAAACTGGGGAGGTGGGAAGGGGGAGTGCAGAGACAGGGCCACGGAATACAGTCTGGAGCTCACTACTGTCCCAGGAGAGAGGAGGAGTGTGGGAGACTGTGGCAGGTGTGCCTTGAGCACTCCCACCTGAGGGATCAGTATATCTATAGCTGAACCCAGCACTCAGGGCAGAGACCTCAGAGCAAAGACCAAATAGAGAAGAGCATAAGCTTGCACTTGGCTCACTGCCTTCAGTGCCAAGCAGAAAACAAAGACACAGAGCCTGGCTGCCATCCCCCAACCCTTCCAGATGTCTCCTCCTCCATACCCTCCCACTGTTTCCACCAGACCCAGAGAAACCGTTAACAGTGAGTGTGGGGATAAAGAGCAGAATATTCACAGTCCTGAGAACTGGGGAGACAGTTCCTGAGTGGCGGATACAGAGTTAGGCTAATTCTGGTGACAGGGAAGGAGCAGTAGGGGTGAGACAGCTACAAGTTGACACTCACCATCATCTGGAGACAAACACACACCTGCCACCTCTCCCAAAAACTTCTCTGACTGAAACAAGCGGGGAGCTCAGGGCAGCTGAGATAAACAGGCATACCTGCATCTGGCAGGAGAGGCAGCGTTGGGGTTTCAGAGGCTCAGAGTCCCATTGCCCACACATCCTCCCATAGGGGTGGTGCACTGAGACCAAGGTGATCGGGTCACAGAGAAGACCACCTCACAGAAAATCACCCACCGTGAGAAGGAATAATGCAAGAGAAAATAAAATGCTGCAGCTCAAGACAGAAAATAAAACACTCTCAGCGATACCTACTGGAAAGCAAAAGAAAAACCTCCTCTTATACATCTATGCTTCTTATATACCTGCTGTAGAATACACTACTGTAGGAAGAGGAACACATTAATTGCTATGAGTAACCAAGGAAACAAAGCTATGCAGAAAGAAAATTAAAAATCTCCAGAAAATGAACTTAAAGACATGGAAATATGTGACTCAACATTTCACTGCATTAACTGACTTCAAGTTTTTTTAAATTGAGTCAAAAAAAGATAAAAAGTAAAGTTTGTATTTTGACTATTTTATATATTTAATAATAATATTTTGAGCTGCTTTGTATATAAATATTATTTTATTTAAAATTTTTGTTATATAGTAATAAATTTACCATTATATTGAATTTTAGCAAGAAATACTCAAAACATACTAAGTGGCATCAATTAAATTAAAGTATAGATAAATTAGAATTTAATGGCATTGGTGATATAAAAAGTTTACTACAAAATGTTACGTAATATGGCATACAAAACATCTTTGCTGTTGACAATGCAAGCTACAGGTAAACAAATTTAAAAATCTTGTAAATGGAGAAAAGTGCTTGAAACAGTTTCACACTGAATAAAGTTTCTTTGAGCTCCTGGGGTAAACTCAAATGCTGCAATCAGTGTATAGAAACATGCATTCAGATATATCTGAATGTCACAGCAAAAGGGTTAAATGACAGAGAATTCAAAATTGCAGTTTAAAAAAAACTCAACAAGATGCATGAAAACTCAGATAAGCAGTGTAATGAATTCAGAAATACAATCAACAAACAAAATAAATATTTTACCAAAGAGGTTGAAATTTAGCAAAAGAACCAAATACAAATTTTGGAGATAAATAACTCAATAAAATAAATGAAGAATGAAATAGTTACCTTAGGAAACAGAGCTGACCAGATATAGGAAAGAATTAATAATATCGAAGACAGAAATATGGAAAAAACACAGATGGAAGAATAAAAGAGACTTGAGAGTTAAAAGAAATGAAAGAACTCTCTAAGATTTATATTACCCAATAAAAAAAAGCAACACAAGAATATTGGGTATACTAGAGGGAGAAAAGAGAAAAGGGCACAGAGCATCTATTTAAACAAATAGTTGACGAGAACTTCCCAAACCTATGGAAAGAACTGGATCCTTGAATCCAAGAAGCATACAGAACACCTAACTACCTAATAGGCTTTCTCTAAGGCACATTATATCAAAGCTATCAAAGATCAATGACAAAAAAAAAAAAGCAAGTGATTCTCAAGGCAGGCAGGGAAAAGAACATTATAACCTATAAAGGAAATCTCATTAGATTATCATCAGACTTTCCAGCAGAAACTCTGTACAAGCCAGGAGTGGAATCAAATATTCAAACCATTGAAAGAGAGAAATTACCAGCCAAGAATAATGTATTCAACAAAGTTATCTTTTAGATATGAATAAACAATAAAGACCTTTCTAGATATACAAGAAGACATGACACTAATCAATATATATGCCTCCAATTAGCAAGCAACAAAATATAAAAAGCAACTACTAACATAATTAAAGGGAGAAACAGACTATAGTAGGGGACCTGAACACCCCGCAGAAAGCCATAAATAGATCATCCAAACAGAAAATAAAGAAATATAATATCAGCTTTAAATTTACAGTAAACAGAGATAATTGACATTTACAGAACATAAGGCTATACATTCTTTCCTAGTGCACATGAAACATTCTCAAGGATAGACTATATTCTGGGACACAAAATTAGTTACAGCAAATTTAAGAAGACTGAAATCATACCAAGTGTGTTCTCTGACAACAAAGCTTTGAAACTGGTGATCAACTGCAAAAAGAAAGTGGGAAAAACTACAAATACCTGGAGATTAAACAACATCTTATTAAAGAAGGACTGGGTCAAAGAAGAAATAAAAAAGATAAAAAATACATAGAAACAAATGAGAATGAAAACACATCACATCCAAATTACTGGGATGCAGGGAAAGCAGTATTAAGAGAGGAATTTATATCATTACAGACCTATTTAAAAAAAACAAGAAAAATCCCAAGTAAACAACCTAATATTACATTTTAAAGAACTAGAAAAAGAACAAATGAAACTCAAAGTGAGCAGAAAGAAAAAAATAATAAAAATTAGAGCAGAACTAAATGAAATAGAGAACAACCACCACAACCAAAACAATAAAAAAATTAATGCAACTTAGAGCTGGATCTTCAAAATGTTAATACAATTGACAAATCCCTAGCTAGGCTCACCAAGGTAAAAAGGGAAAAGACACTAATAACCAGAATACATGAAAGAGGAGAAATTACAACTGATACCAGAGAAATACAAAGGATCATACAAAAATACAATAAATGCTATTGTGAATAACACTGCAATATACCTGGAACCTCAGTAACGTTACTACCCAATGTCACACCAATAAATTTGATAAAAAAGTAAATACTATGAAGGCTATATGCCACCAATTCCAACAACCCAGAAGAAACAGACAAATTTCTAGAAACATATATCCTACCTAGCTTCAACCAAGAAGAACTGGATAATATAAATAGACCAATCAGCAGTTAAAAAATTGAAATCATCATCCAAAACCTCCCCAACAGCAAAAGTCCAGAACCAGACAGCTTCACAAGGAATTTTACCAAACATTCAAAGAGGAATTAACACTTGTCCTCTTCAAACTCTCCCAAAAAACTGAACAAGAGGCAGTATGTCTCAACTCATTTTACAAGGCCAACATTACCCTAATATCAAAGCCTAGTAAGGGCAACACAAAAAAGAAAACTATGGACCAATATCTCTCATGAACACAGATGCAAAAATCCTAAACAAAATACTAGAAAACAGAATACAACAAAGCATTAAAAGGATTATACATCATGATCA
This sequence comes from Lyroderma lyra, assembly GCA_004026885.1. Classification (NCBI taxonomy): domain Eukaryota; kingdom Metazoa; phylum Chordata; class Mammalia; order Chiroptera; family Megadermatidae; genus Lyroderma; species Lyroderma lyra. The sequence continues at coordinate 97,897 of PVJL010001418.1, forward strand.
AGTGGGATTCATTCCAGGGCACAAGGATGGTTCAATTTATATGCATCAATCAATGTGATATACCACATAAATAAAAGATAAATACTATATGATTATATGAATAATGCATAAAAAGCATTCAACAAGATAAGACATCCATTTATGATCAAAACATGAAATAAAATGGATATAGAAGAAAAGTACCTCAACATAATAAAAGCCTTATCCAACAAACCCTCAACTAATATCATATAGAACAGTGAAGAACTAAAACCTTTTCTCCTAAAAATCCAGAACAAGACAGGGATGTCCCGTTTTGACTGTTATTTAACACAGTAATAGAAGACCTAGCCAGAGCAATCGGACAAGTGAAAGAAATAAAAGGCATCAAAATTGGGAATGAAGAGGTTAAATGATCACTTTTTGCAGGTGACATAATTTTTATATAGAAAGAAAATCCCAAAGATTCCACCAAAAAACCTGTTAAAAACAAGAAACACAGTAAAGTTGCAGGATACAAAATCAATGTACAAAAATCCATTGTATTCCTATATACTAACAATGAAACTTCAGAAAAAAATGAAAAACAAAATAAAAACACCTGTTGCAATGGTAACAAAAAGAATAAAATATCTAGGAATAAACTTAACTAAGGATGTGAAGGACTTATACACTAAAAACTATAAGACACCATTAAAAGAAATTTAAGAAGACACAAAGTAATGATATTCTGTGTTCACGGATTGGAAGAATCAACTAGTTAAAAAGTCCACATTATCCAAATCAATATACAGATTTAATGCAATCCTAATTATAATCCCAACATTTTTTCAAGAAATAGAACAAAAAATTATCAGATTTGCCACAGAATCACAAAAGACCCTGAAGAGCAAAAGTAATTCTTTGAGAAAACAACTATGCTGGAGTTATCACACTTCCTGACTTCATTATATTATAAAGCAACGATAATCAAAACAGCATGGTATTGGCAAAAAACAAAACAAAACAAAACAAACAAACAAACAAAAAAACAAAACAAAAACCAGACACACAGATAAATGGAATAGAATTAAAAACCCAGGAATAAACCCACATGCAAGTACATATGGGTAGATCATTTTCAACAAAGGAGCCAAAAACATACAATGAAGAAAAGAAAGTATCTTCAATAAGTGGTGCTGGAAAAACTGCAAAGTCACGTGAAGAAAGAATGACTTTGGATTGCAATCTGTCACCCTATACCAAAATTAACTCTAAATGAATCAAAGACCTATGCATAAGACAGGAAACAATAAATTGCATAGAAGAAAATATTAGTACTAAACTTTTGGACATTGGGTTCAGAGAAGAATTTATGAATTTGACACCAAAGGCAAGAGAAGTAAATGCAAAAATAAATAAATAGGACTATATCAACTAAAAAGCTTTTAGTTGACACTGCATAGGACCCAGAACACAAAGAGGCAACCAACAGAATGGGAGAAGGTATTTGTAAACAATGTCTCTGATAAGGGATTAATATCCAAAACATATAAAGAACTTACACAACTCAACAACAACAAAAAATTTGATTAAAAAATGGGCAGAGGGTCTGAACAGACACTTCTCCCAAGAAGACACAGAAATGGCCAACAGACATATGAAAAAAAAGCTTAACTTCAATAGCTATTAGAAAAATTCAAACAAAAACTGCAATGAGCTATCACCTCACACCTGTCAGAATGGCTATCATCAAGACTAATAGTAACAAGAGTTGGAGAGGCTGTGGAGAAAAAGAAACCCCGATACACTGCTGGTGGCAATGTAAATTGGTAGAGCCACTCTGAAAAACAGCATGGAGTTTCCTCAAAAAATTAACAATAGACTTACCACACAACCCAGAAATCCCTCTTCTGGATATCTACCCCCCAAAAAATCTTAAAACATTTTTCCGCAAAGATATATGTACCCTGATGTTCATTGCAGTATTATTCATGGTAGTCAAGACAATGCAAACAACCAAAGTGTCCTTTGATAGATGACTGGATAAAGAAGATGTGGTACATATACACAATGGAATATTACTTGTCCATAAGAAAAGATGAACTATTGCTATTTGTGACAACATGGACGGATCTTGAGACTATTATGCTAAGCGAAGTAAGTCAGGCAGAAAAAGTTAAAAACTATATGACTTCACTCATACGTGGGATATAAAACTGAAAGCAACAAAGGAACAAGACAAAGAAACAAAAACTAACAGACACAGACAACAGTTTAGTAGTTACCACAAGGTAATAGGAGAGGAGTGGTATATGGAGGTGGGGGGGGGGGTCAAATATATGGTGATGGCAGAACTGATTCTGGGTGGTGAGCAATAATGCAATATATAGACAATGTGTTAAAGAATTACACACTTGAAACCTATATAATTTACTAACCAATGTCACCTCAACAAATCTAATAAAAAAAGACAAGAAAGAAATAAAGAAAAAATAAAATGACAAATGGCAAAGATATCTTATGCTATAAAAGCAGATTTTTCTAAAGTTCTTTAATGTCTATAGGATGTAATGTGAGTAGGCTGAGCTTGGTTTTAACTCTGGCTCCCAAGCTTACTGGTTATATATTTTTCAACAAGTTACTTATTCGCTTTTTTGCCTAAATTTCACCAATTTTAAAATAGTCATTTCAGTCATAACTCCTCAAGTATGTCATAATGCATGAGACACCAGAGTTAACTATATGAACTCAACATGTCCAAATACTAATTTAAGCCTTTTAAATTCATTTAATCTTCGCAATGTCCCTATGCTGTCTACATTCTACTAGATGAGAACAGGCAGGCAGAGAAATTAGGCACCTTGTTCAAGAGCACCAGAAGGATCAGAATGTGAACGTGGGTGGTTAGAATTCAATGTCTGCATCCCTGACACTGCATAGGACTCAGAACACAACAGAAGCTCAAAAAGTATCTGTTTCCTTCATTTCTGCAGGCCTACAGATAACTAAAAGGGATGCAAAAAAAATGAATACACATTTTAAGAAAAGAAAAAACTGTATTAAAATTGTAATATTCAATATATACCAGCAACAAAAGATGAATACAAGTCACCTTTGACTTCTGCAATTACAAGAGGTGCTCAAAGTGGTTACATCAGCTTCCAGACACTTCTGATTATGGCCAACTATTACTTGAGCAACACTGACCAAAGTGTCCACTTGCATAACTAAGCATGCCTTTTCGATTTCTTCCCAAAGTACCACCAATGTAGCCAGTTTTCTATGGTACACCACGTCCTTTAAGGTCCCCCATAGGTAGAAGTCAAGGGGTGTTAAGTCAGGAGAACATGGGGGAAACTCAAACGTTCTTGATTTAAAAGAAATTTTTTTTGTAGATGAATTAATTTTATTGTAAAGAGGCTAAACAACAACTTTAGCCCCAAACATGTACATAACAAGTAGCAAAATTAAGACTCAAATTGAGTTCTAATTGCAAGTGCACTAGGTATTCTACTGTACCTCCCTACTTCTCCTTAAAAGTTCAACAAAGGCATACTAAAAGCATAAACATGGAGAGGTTTTCCAGGAACTTTTGAACTTCATGAAAACAATAATAATAATAAAACAGTTTTAAAAAATGTTTTTTTTTTTTTTTGTCAATTACCAGTAACATTTACTAAGGATCTATCATAAACCAGTTATCATGCTAGGGGTGAGGATACAAAAGAAATATATAATATCACAAGCCTCAAGGAGTTCATTTCTAGGGACAGTGACAGAGACTGATGTGCAAACAGATAGTCACAGTATAAAATGATTCCTCTTGTGATAGTTACATGCAAGGGCTATAGGAGCCCAGTTGGTGAAAGAGTGTCACTTAACTTGAGGAGGAAGATAAAGGTCAAAGAGTTTTTCCAAAAAAGTGAGTCTTAAAGGGTTTTTAACCTGAAGTTTGTTTCATCAGATATATCAGTATTGTAACTGGTGCTTTTCTCTGGTTACCATTTGCTTGGAATATTGTTTTCCACCCTTTAACTGAGTCTGTGTTTGTCCTCATGGCTGAGGTGTGTCTCCTGGAGATAGCATATGGATAGAGTTTTTTAATCGAGTCTGCTATTCTGTATCTTTTTCTTGGTGAGTTCAGTCCATTAAGATTTAGAGTGATGATCCATACATGAGGATTTCCTGTGGCCATTACTTTTTTGTTGTTATTTTGTTTCATTTGTTTGTTTGTTTGTTTTTCTAAAATTCATTTTTATTGACAGACTTTTTAGGGTGACATCTGTTAGCAAGAAATACATAGGTTTCAGCCATACAATCCCACAGTGCATTGTCAACTTGTTGTACAATAATTTCACCACCTACTGTGACTTCCCTTTCCATCACTCTATATCTAGCTTCCCCTTCCTCCTCTCCCACCCACTCCCCTTTCTCCCCTTCCTATCTCCCTCATCCGCAAATAACATTAAACTATTGATTATGTCCATGGGTTATTTGTTTGTTTGTTCATTTCTTTTTTCTTTGTTGCTTACAGTTTTTATATTCCACATATGTGATGTCATGCAGTTCTTTGTTTTTCCTGTCTGGCTTATTTCACTAAGCATGATGATCTCCAGGTCCATCCATTTTGTTGCAAATGGCAATATTTCATCTTTTCTTATACCTGAGTACTGTTCCATTGTGTATACGTACCACATCTTCTTTATCCAATCATCTGTCTCAGGGCACTTTGGTTGTTTTCATGTTTTGGCCGCTGCGATGAACATTGGGGTACATAAGTCTTTGCGGACAAAGGTTTTCAAGTTTTTTTGGGTAGATCCCCAGAAGGGAGATTGCTGGGTCATATGGTAGCTCCATTCCAAATTTTCTGAGGAACCTCCACACTGTCTTCCACAGTGGTTGTACCAATATGCATTCCCACCAGCAGTGTACCAGAGTTCCTTTTTCTCCACATCCTCTCCAACACTTGTTATTCCTTGTCTTGTTGATAATAGCCAACAGATGTGAGGTGGTATCTCATTGTGGTTTTGATTTGCATTTCCCTGATAGCTAATGAGGATGAGCATTTTTTCATGTCTGTTGGCCCTTTGTATTTCTTCGTGGGAGAAGTGTCTGTTTAGTTCTTCTGCCTACTTTTTAATTGGGTTGTTTGATTTTTGTTGTTAAGTCTTATTAGTTCTTTATATATTTTAGATATTAGACCCTTATCTGATGCGTTATTGGCAAATATTTGCTCCCATTCAGTTGGCTGTCTCTTTGCCTTGTTGATGGTTTCTTTTGCTGTGCAGAAGCTTTTTAGTTTGATATAGTCCCATTCATTTATTTTTGCTTTTATTTCCCTTGCATTTGAGGACAGGTTCATGAAGTCTTCCTTGAGCCCAGGGTCTGTAAGTTTAGTACCGATGTTTTCTTCTATACAGTTCATTGTTGCAGGTCTGATATGAAGGTCTTTAATCCATTTTGAGTTAATTTTTGTATACGAAGAGAGTTTCACAGCTCAGGTTCATTCTTTTGCATATGTTTTTCCAGTTTTCCCAGCACCACCTACTAAAGAGGCTATCTTTTCCCCACTGTATGTTTTTTGCTCCTTTATCGAAAATTGTTTGTCCATAAATTTGTGGGTTTATTTCTGGGTTTTCAGTTCTATTCCATTGGTCTATATTTCTGTTCCTGCCAGTACCAAGCTGTTTTGACAATTGATGCTTTTTAATATAAATTGAAGTCAGGGAATGTAATGCCACTAGCTTTATTCTTTTTATGTAGTATTGCTTTGGCAATTCGAGGTCTTCTATGGTTCCATATAAATCTAGTAATTCTTTTATCTATTTCACAAAAGTATGATTGTGGGATTTTAATGGGTATTGCATTAAATCTGTAGATTGCTTTGGGCAGAATGGCCATTTTAACAATGTTAAGTCTTCCTATCCATGAACAGGGGATATTTTTCCACGTCTTAAAGTCTGTTCCAATTTCTTTCAAAAGTCTCATAGTTTTCCGTGTCTAAGTCTGTCGCATTCTTTGTTAATTCCCAGGTATTTCATTCTTTTTGTTGTGATAGCAAAGGGAATTGACTCCCTCATTTCTTTTTCTGAGGATTCATTGTTTGTATATAGGAATGTTGTTGATTTTTGTACATTGATTTTGTATCCTGCGACTTTACTATATTCGTTTATTGTTTCTAATAGTTTCTTGGTGGAATCTTTGGAATTTTTTATATAAAGGATCATGTCATCCGCAAATAGTGACAATTTGAGCTCTTCTTTCCCAATTTGGATACCTTTTATTCCTTTCTCTTGCCTGACTGCTGTGGGTAGATCTTCCAGCACTATATTAAATAACAGTGGTGACAGGGGGCTTCCCTGTCTTGTTCCTGATTTTAGGGGAATGGGCTTCAACTTTTTCCCATTCAGTGTGATGTTAGCCGAGGGTTTGTCATATATGGCCTTTATTATGTTGAGACACTTTCTTTTTATACCTATTTTACTTAGTGTTTTGATCATAAGTGGCTGTTGTATCTTGTTGAAGGCTTTTTCTGCATCAATTGAAATGATCATATGGTCTTTATCTTTGATTTTCGTTATGTGGTGTATCACATTGATTGATTTTCCTATGTTGAACCATTCTTGTGCTCCTGGGATGAATCTCACTTGATCATGATGTATGATCTTTTTGATGCATTGTTGTACTATTTGCCAATATTTTGTTTAGGATTTTTGCATCTGTGTTCATCAGATATTGGTCTATAGTTTTCTTTCTTTGTGTTGTCTTTGCCAGGCTTTGTTATTAGGGTAATGTTGGCCTCATAGAATGAGTTAGGAAGTATTGCTTCCTCTTCAATTTTTTGAAAGAGTCTGAGGAGGATAAGTGTTAATTCTTCTTTGAATGCTTGGTAGAACTCGTTGGTGAAACCATCTTGTCCAGGGCTTTTGCCTTTAGGGAGATTATGGATAGTCATTTCAATCTCCTTGCTATTGATTGGTCTACTTAGATTATCCAGTTCTTCTTGGTTCAGTCTTGGTAGGCTATAAGTTTCTAGAAACTTGTCCATTTCTTCTGGGTTGTTAAATTTAGTGGTATAAAGTCCTTCGTAATATTTTCTTATAATTGTTTGTATTTCTGGGATATCAGTGGTAATTTCTCCTCTTTCATTTCTAATTTTGGATATTTGTGTCCATTCCTTTCATCCTTTGATTAAGTCTAGCCAGGGGTTTGTGAATTTTGTTGACTTTCCCAAAGAATCAGCTCTTTGTAATATTAATTTTTTCCATTGTCCTTCTTTTCTCTAATTGGTTTAGCTCTGCTTTAATTTTTATTATTTCTTTCCTTCTGCTGACTTTGGGTTTTGTCTGCTCTTCTTTTTCAAGTTCTTCAAGATGGGTTGATAAGATGTTTACTTGTGATTTTCCTTGTTTCTTAAGATAGGCCTGCAGTGATAAAAATTTCCCTCATATTACCACTTTCGCTGTGCCCCAATAATTCTGACACATTCTATTTTCATTGTCATTAGTTTCTATATATTTTTTAATCTCATCTTTTATTTGTTCTTTTATCCAGTCCTTTTTTAATAAGGTGTTGTTTAATCTCCACGTATATGTGGTTTTTCCTGTTTTGCTTTTACAGTTGATCTCCAATTTCAAAGCTTTGTGATCTGAGAATACATTTGGTATGATTTCAACTTCTTGAATTTGCTGAGGCTACATTTGTGTCCCAGCATGTGGTCTACCCTTGAGAATGTTCCATGTGCACTAGAAAAGAAGGTGTAGTCTCTTTTTGCTGGATAAAGTGTCCTGTAAATGTCAATGATGTCCAATTGCTGTAATGTGTCATTTAGAGCTGATATTTCCTTATTTATTTTCTGTTTGGATGATCTGTTCATGGCTGTTAGTGGGGTGTTTAAGTCTCCCACAATGATTGTGTATTCATCAGTTTCTCCTTTCAAGTCTGTTAGTAGTTTCTTCGTATATTTTGGTGCATCCTAGTTGGGAGCATATATATTAATTAGTGTCAACTCCTCTTGTTGTTGTATTGTGCCTTTTATCATTATGTAATGTCCATCCTTGTCTTTTACTATCTTTTTTAACATGAAGTTTATTTCATTAGGTATCAGTATGGCAACTCCTGCTTTTCTCTGGTTACCATTTGCTTGGAGTATTGTTTCCCTTCCTTTCACTCTGAGTCTGTGTTTGTCCTTATGGCTGAGGTGTGTTTCTTGGAAACAGCATATGGATGGGTTCTGTTTTTTAATCCAGTCTGCTACTTTGTGTCTTTTTATTGGTGAGTTCAGTCCATTAACATTTAGAGTGATGATCGATATGTGAGGATTTCCTGTGGCCATTAGTTATTTCTGTTTGTTTTTGTTTTATTTTTGTTTTTTTCTTGTTGCCCCAACTTTGTTCCATTTTTCCTGATGTTTTGTTTCAGGCTGAAGAGCCTCCTTCAGTATTTCTTGGAGTGCTGGCCTCATGCTGGCAAATTCCCTCAGCTTCTGTGTGTCTGAGAAGGTCTTTATTCCATTTTCACATGTGAAAGATAATTTTGCTGAATAATTTATTCTTGGCTGGAAGTTTCTCTCTTTTAAATTTCTGAATATTGAATTCCACTCCCTCCTGGTTTGCAGAGTTTCTGCTGAGAAATCTGATGCCGGCCTGATGGGTTTTCCTCTAAAGGTTATAGTTCTTTTTTCCATGGCTGCCTTGAGAATTCTCTCTTTGTCTTTAGTTTTTGACATCTTTAGTACCACGTGTCTTGGAGAAGATCTGTCAGGGTCCAGGTATCTGGGGGACCTGTTTTCTTTTTGAACTTGGGGTTCCAGATCTTTCCATAGGTTTGGAAAATTCTCATCTACTATTTGTTTGTGTATGCTCTCTGTAGACTGCTCTGCCCCTTCTTCTATTCCTGTTATACTGATGTTGTTTTGTCTCATAGAGTCAGATAGTTCTTGCACAGTTCTTTCAATTCTTTTGGTTCTGCATTCCCTCTCTTCCTCTTTCTGAGATGTTTCCATGTTCCGATCTTCAATATTACTAATTCTTTCCTCCATTTGGTTGGCCCTGTTTTCTGTGGCAGTTATTTCATTTCTCACTTCTTTTATTGTATTATTTATTTTGTTTTTCCTTACCGTTTGAATTTCTTTGTGAAACTGCTCATTTTGTTCACGGATTTCCTTTTTGATATCATTAATCTCAGCTATGACTTTTTGACAGAATGTTTTCATTTCTCTGAGAATCTTTAGAATGGCTATTTTATATTCTCTGTCAGTTAGTTCATAAATTTCTAGATGTGTAAGATCCTTTTCTGGAGATTTTTCATCTTTCTGAGAGGTTTTAAATCCTAAGGTATTCATATTGTTTGTTGTGTTCTTCTTCCATGGCATAAGGTTTTATTTCCAGCAGAGCCCAGGAGATCACTTTATTTCTCTGATTTGTATTTTTGTGCTGTCTTGCTGTAGAGCAGGCACTTGGTGGCCCTGGGGTGCAAGTTTTGGGAGAGAGGGAAGGTGTTTAAACCATTATCTCTGGTCTCCAGTAGTGTTTGGAGGCGGGTGCAGCAGTCCATGTTCGCTCCGCTTCCTGCAGTTCATTGGGGAAGCTGAATAACTTAAATGGCCTTTAGTCTCCCATTTTGATCCAGTCTTCCAAATACCAGGCAGAGTGACCTTGCTTAAGATGCAAACATTTTCTGTCTTTGACCATGGGCTAGACAGTCTTCCAACATTATTTGATAGGGTGATTTGTTTGTCTCCGGTGTTTCACGCCACCAGGGAATCTCCACTTTGGCTTCAGATGCCATTCTTCAATTGCCACAGAACCCCCTCGTGTTCGTCACAGTTCCTTCCAAGATTGTCCCTTCAAACGTTCTCAAATTTCAAATAACACTTCAAAATGGTCTTGCGTTCCTCAAACAAACAGTATACTTCTGCCATTTTCTTTGACTGTCCTGCCTGTCACATGGTGACACTAGCATTCAATTGATTAATGCCACTTTTTGCTCGAACATCACAGTACATATTGCTACTGTAATTCAATTCAAGTTTGAAAAGTAACACATAGATAACATCTCTTAAAATGTGTATAAATTTTTCTGGCACCCCATATTTGGTAGATGAGGAATCCAAGCATATATTTAAAGTAAAGCTCACTTTAATATAAAAGGGGCAAAAGCCTTCCCTAGTGTTTATTTCTTAAAATATTAATATCTAAGTTAATATGTAACTGCAAGTAGAATTATATAACAATTTATGAAGAAGCTGGCTTTTTTTTAAATTTAGAGATAACTTATTTAAAATATCAAATATCAAATTTTCCAAAAGGGTGTTTTACAAAAGAAACTTATTAAATTAGATAAAATATTCTCATTACAACAATGATAAAAGTCATGAAACAACCTCTACCACAAGATATTTTAAGTGCCTGAGTAAACCAATTTTTGCCATTTCCATTCGATCTTAATAAAAAATGTTAAAGGCAATTTCCTTCTCTTAAGAATAAATAAATTTACTTTAAAATGTGTATTAATTCTATATAAATGAATAGTGTTTAAAGTTAATAGAATTACCTTAATGCTTTAGAAAAGCAATGAAAAAAGATAATAAAAATTTTAGCTATAATCTCAAAAGAGTAAATGTAAGGGAATAGCTACATCATTAAACTTGAATGATCCACCAACAGTAAGATGCTTTGACACATTTAAAAAAAATACCAAAAATTATTCAGTTGTACGTAGGTGTTGAAATGCATGACACTTTAAGCCAGCGGTTCTCAACCTGTGGGTCGCGACCCCTTTGGGGGCTGAATGACCCTTTCACAGGGGTTGCCTAAGATCATCGGAAAACACATATCAGATATTTACATTACGATTCATAACAGTAGCAAAATTACAGTTATGAAGTAGTAACGAAATAATTTTATGGGGGTCACCACAACATGAGAAACTGTATTAAAGGGTTGCGGCATTAGGAAGGTTGAGAACCACTGCTCTAAGCAATGAGCTTAAGTGTGATCACCCATCAGTTATCACATTAACAGCTGCCTCTGTCATTAACTCTAGGTATTGTGAGGTTTACTGCAAATTGTTATCAAATCTCTACTTTGTTGAAATAAAATCCAAGTTGAAAAATATTAAATGATGTCATTGAACTTCCATGCATATGTGGCTTAATCATAAAACATACATGTAATCAAAAATAAAAATGTAACCACTTACAAAACCACAAAGTTTTCTACAGTTATCAGCATTAAATGTACCTGTTTTCTGAAACTTCATTTGCCACTATATCATGATGAATTATAAAAACATCAAAATAAATTCTACTCTAAGTGGAAATATAAATCCACAGAGGGGGAATTTTATAGTAAAGAAACCAAAATTCCCCAAAGTATTGAAATTAAACCTATAAAATTTTATCTTTAATAATTCTAAAATTAATTATACTCCAGTTAACTCTAGTCCTTGGTAGCATAGTCTTCCAACATTTATCCCATACATTTCATTTAAAAAATGTTTATTTTTCTAGCTCCCAAACAGATTTAGTAAATTAATAAAAAGAAACATACAGGAAATTTCCAGGGGTTGGGTATGTTTCAGTAGCATCTTTCTGTACCTCTGTAGAGTACATACATAGCAGCAGAAGGTGGCAGTGCTGAGCTAAATTAACACAAAGCTTCTGAAATTACAACTGAAATTTCAGGCAGTCCACAGTCCAGGGACCAACCCCAAACTGATCATTACAGACCTTATTATAGTACATAATGTAAAACTCTGACAAGCCTAAGTTTTAAATAAAATCTTTATAAAATGACTAAAGGTTATTCAATAGGAAATCAAGAATACTCAATGAATTTCAACAACTACCTACTTCACAACAGTGTTACCATACTTGATCAGTAATGCTTTTTTCAAAAGTAGTGAACGTGTTTAACAAAATTATAAAATGTAAACCTTTTAAAGGAATCAATGAGACAGAAAGCTCTATGCAGCCTTACCATTCATCAGGAGAGCAGCCATAATCCTCAGGTTCAGGGACATGACTTCAGAAGGCAAGAAGAACAAAAAGAGAGGAAAAATAATCACAGAAAAGCTGGAAACAAAAGTGTAAGGGAAGTACAAAAAGATGGATCTTGAAAAGTTAAGAAAATGAACTTTTAGTTGATTCTGAAAGAATGGTAGTTAGTACAGTAAGCAGAATGATGATCCATGGTAACTAGAAGGTTTACAAAGTTATTCTAGAACTGGAGAGCCACCAACTTGCATCTTCACCGTAAAACTTACTGAAATGAGGCACAGACTTTAGTATTTAGTAGTAAAGAACTGAACTTAGCAGTTTAAGAGAAGGCCTAAACTAATGGAAAATTAATCATATATTGCATAATCAGAACAAAGTATTTTAATGAAATAAACATGTTATTACCTAGAAACAAACTGTCACACAATTTGCTAAATACATTTCCAAAGTAAATTTGCATACCATGAGGTGACGATTCTTTAAGTAGGTATATTAAAGTAAAAGTTAATTACATTTCTATAATTAAATGGAACCACATTTTAAGATGAACTGATATTCAAAGGTTTTCACTTAAACCATAATTCCGTTATTAAACCATATGTCATCTCAAACAGAAAACATGTTCCTCAATATCTTAATTTCATTTATTAGCTCATGTGAGCACTAAGAAAGTCTAATTGATGGATAGCTTCTATTTTAACAAACCAGTCACGTATTCATCAGAAGTGGCCCATAATACATGACAGAGCAGATTTTCTGTTATATATGCATGTAAGTGTTTATTAAATTCTTTTTTATTCTTCACTTTTTTCCAGCTTTATTGCGATATAATTGACGTACAGCACTGGGTAAATTCCTTTTTAACACCATGCCAGTTTAAGTACACAATGTGTTGATTTGATGCATGTATATGCTGTAAAATGATTACTGCTTTAATGAACACCTCCATCACATCACATAATTACTGGGTTTTTTTGTAGTGAAAATATTTAAGATCTATTCTCTTAGCAACTAGAGCAGATTTTCTTATCTATCATTTCTTTCATTATTATATATGTCCATTCAATATTTTTCCTTTTAATTAAATATATTAGCTATAGGTAAATTTTTTAAAATGCAGAGTTTAATACAAATATAAAATAATTGTTGTTTTTGACAACTGTACAATTAACTTCATTGAGATCCTTTCACCCCTACATGGCCACCCAATCTCTTTACCCTTCTACAAAACTAGCCATGACATGGGCCTCAGCATTTTAAGTCACCTCTTCCAGTTTGAAGGCACTGAACTGCCTCCAGTGCAGTACCTACTATCTTCACTCAAATCACAAGGAAGGCAGTCCCTTTTACTCACTATTTTATCTCCTATCAAAAGATTTTTATAGATGCTTGAGAGGAAGGGCTCTAAACCCCTTGAGGGCTGGACTCCCAGAAAGGGTGATGGCCTACTGCAGGGTTTAAGGCAATCAATTCTGATCAACCTCAAGGATTGGACACCAGACGCTGTAAAGGGGTCGGGGTGAGAGCTGGTTCTGCCCAGATGAAGCAGACCCTAATCTCATGCACTAGAAGAGGAGGCAGTGCTTCTCAAGTCAGGCAGCTTAAAAACCACACAGCTCAAGGCTCAGGGTCCCTCTTCCTCAGTGTGGTCCAGCCCTGGCAGATGCTGAGCACTATTTAGTGTGATGAGCAGCAGGCCACCCACACCTGCTACTGATCTCGTCTGTAAGAATTTCCCAGTGATCACTGCTTAAGCAGCTCTGATGTGTATGCTCTGTCTGGGTACTTGCCTTTGTTGGCATGTCAGTACTGTTATATCTACTTTCTAAATTCTTCACTTAAACTCAATCTTAGATCTCAGCTCCAGTTATCACTTTCTCAGGAAGCAGTCCTTGACCTTCCTAATTAGATCAATTCACAATCAGAGACTCACATAGAACTTTGTACTGTGTTAGGATTTTATATTTATCTGTATGATTACTTAATTAACATTCATTAACCCCCAATTAGATTAAAATTTTAGGGAGCAGGAACCATGTGAACTCGTGCTAAGCATTATACCCCATCATCTAACAAAGTGCTATATCTATAGGAGATAAATATTTGTTGAGGTACGTAAATAAACAAATTAATGATGTTTACCCAACTTTCACCACCAGTCACGGTGAGCAGTAAGATAAATTTGTTGGTTATAATCTAGATTTCGGTCTAAGTATTATGGTAATTGTGAGGTTTGTCATGGTGAGTATCTTCTTGGTGTTAAAGAAACTGATCCTTTCAGCAAAGATATTGCTAAAGAAAACATTGTCAAGGAAAGCTATTCATCCACTGTATTCACATATAAAGATTTCTTTTAAGAACATTCATTTTTCACTTAAAGGGAAAATGTCTATGAAATGTTTTTAATACTGATTGAATGATTTGCCTACATAAAAAGCACTGTTTAGTTTGCTTAAGAGAATTTTGTTTTTTTTTTTAACTTTAGAGATTGTACCAGGTAAAGCCTCACCTAGATCATCAGGTCCTTTGAATAGTAAGGTCTAAATTATTGACAAAGATGGTACTTAGGACTGTAGCCTAGCATATTCAGTATATTGAGAATCATAGCCACTGAACATAAAAGCCTCCTTACCTATCCCTGGCATTCAATTAACTGTGATAAAACTGACTCATTTCCTATAGGAAGCAATTTGATAAAACCATTTTTTAATTGTTAAACAGCACTTCTAGTTTGTAAGTTAAATTTACAAATAACATCACAATTCATTTACATTTAATTAAAAATGATCTACTAAAACATTCTAATGAATTTAAGTATGGTGGCATCTCTGATACAAAGTAATCATCATCGGTAAGTATGTGCAAATCTTTTTATTTCACTGCCTATCATGAATTCAATTTGGGGCAAATGTTATTTGAAATGAGAGAAATTTTCTCAAGACTCAGTTTTGAAGCATTAAGTGTTAAATATTATCTTCTTACAAACCTATGGAATACACAGAACTAGGCAAACATAATACTATCAAGAGACTTTAAATCTTATCCTTCAAATTGATAAAAACCAACAGAACTCACTTATGACTCTATCTAGGGTAAATATAGGCTTTATCTTCTTAAAAATTTAAAAAAATCACCAGCTCTGAAACTGTAACCCCAAAGGCATTAGTTATGATGTGAAAGTATGCGTTATTCTCCATTGTTCTGCCACTTCCTAGTGGGGATAAACACGTTTTCTTCTGTTGGAGCTGGAAGTGCAGCTACCTAATGGTTCCCTATATTAAACTAGTGTTTAATGGGTGGGTCAAATGGGATAGTTAGAGCATGTTACTTCCCTGTCTGGATTTCTATAACACAGGAGTGCCCAGAGGAAATTCTCACAGAGAAGTGATGGAGGGTAATTATTTTTTCCTGTGGAGTTTGGTACACATAAGTAACTGTGGTGTATCTCCAATTACTGTAAACACCTGAGCAATCTGAAGTCTCACGATTTCTCCAAAGCCTTACTACATTAACAGCTCTCTTCAATGCTGACACTAAAATTGTTCATCAGGATGTTTGGGTGAGAGATGTTGATAAAAAGTCAATCAGGGTTAAGGATCCTAAAAGCACATACACAACCTATGCATGATGATTGGAAGGATTTTAACAACTAGTTTCACCCAACAAGGCTTGTGGTATTCTTGAAAACATGACACAGGATCCACAGAAGAACCATATTTTCATTTATAAAGTTAAAATTTGCAAACAAAGGAACACTTTTTTATTTTTAGTTTCTAAATATGTTAGAATTTTATATCTAGAAAAAAAAAAAAGATCATCAGGTCTCACTATTTGCATTCTAAAGGGATTGGAATACTTGAAAGGAATTGTCTATGGTCATCACATAGTGAATTAACACCAAAACTATGACTACAACTCATGTCTTATTACTATGCCTCAAAATTAAGAGGCTATTTTTCCCAAGAAGAAATTTGTTTCACTAGACCTTAATCTAAATGAGGACAATTCTTAACTCCTAATACTACTATAATATTTACCAGTCTCAAACCTACTGTACCATAATATCGTTAATGATAATATTACCAATAAATACAGGAAGAACACTTGCAAATGTTTCTCGTTTGTTTTTCTTTTTCTCTTTTCTTCTTTTCTTATGGCCTAACACTGCCTGCCTGCAAGTGTTTTAAGGACTTGTCCTAAGAACAAGAAAAAAACCCCTGATAAAATGCAGAAGATAAGAGCACTTAGGAATCATTCTAGCTTTCGGTTCCAGTAAATTCACATTCAATAATCTTACTAATCTGAAGAACTTGCTTATTCAATTGGAAATTAGACAAAATAAAAAAGGATGTCAATTACTAAAACAGTTCACTGTAAAAAATCACTTTTATGAAAGAATGCAGAATTTGTGTAAAAAACATCATCATAAATCTGTCAGCAAGTATAATACAACAGACTCTAGAATCACAATAGGCCTTTCCTTCTGCCACCTTGAAGTGGAAAATTACAACAAAGCTGTTTCTGTAAGCTTTTTAATGTAAATTCTGTGAACTCCCACCTCAGCATTCATTCTCCCAGGTTCCTAATATATGCATTTAGCTTCTTTAACCCTGCTGGCTTACAGCATCAGCCAGCGCCCCCCCCCCCCCCCCCCCCCCCCCCCCCCCCCCCCCCCCCCCCCCCCCCCCCCCCCCCGCCGCCACCCCCCCACCCCGCCCCGTGCCCCTAGTCCTATAAGTATCCTAAAAGTCTGTTGGGGGGCTCAGACTTTGGAGGCTGTAACTCCTCTGAGCCTGCCGCCTTAATAAATCTGATTCTTTGACCCTCTGAGTGCCATTTGACTTCCTGTCGCAACAACCTGGGATAAACACATGGTATCAAAAAGTGTGGCTGTACCTCTCCAGCTCCAGGGGCTGACCAAACAGGGAGGCCTGTAGCAATTTTGGGGGTGGAGGAGGAGAGTCTCTTTTGTCTAAGGGAATTAGATCTTCAGATAAAGAGGAAAGATGAATAGCACCCTGCCCTGGAAACAGTAAGTATGCTTCTGAAATTAATAGCCTGTCTTTACAATGTGAAAAAGCCACTCAATTTGTCTTTTTAGCTTCATTTGCATACATACTTTGAAGCCATTTTTAGTCACACTCTCTGCTAACTCAAAGAAAAGAACAAGGATATCTGCCTCCATTTATTTCTCTTTGTGGACAGTGAATACAGGATCCACAGAAAGTAACCATATGCTTTTAGAATTTTTTATGCAATAGTTATTTAAAATTTTAACTAAGGCATTCTCGAAATTCAATATATTATTTTTATATTAGCTTAGTGCCTGGACACAGAGTGTGAGTGAAGATGAGTGGGTATAGGCCAGAAAACCCAAAGGTAAGCAAGCACCCTTGCTTGTATGGTTAAGGGTAAGATTTACACACACTTGACTATAAAGATGGTTGGAAATTTTGATTATAGACCACTGTTAATCAACCAGGAAGGTGTTTCACCTTTTAAACCTAATCTTAGCCAAAAGGCCAAAAGGTAGAAAATAATTTTCTCACATTACTCTACAAAGTATTTCAAAAAGAGGGCTTTTGAACAGTTCAGGCAGGCATACCAGAATGCAAGAAATAAATGGGACATTAATATCCTGATTAAATATTTTGATAATACTCATTATCCCCCAATTTAAGAGTTTCATTCCCTTCTTCCTTCCTATCATCAGATATTTAAATTGTTGTGTGACTACAAAGAGATGAAATGATAAAAGACAAAAACAACATTTTAACTTGCAAAGTGCCCAAGGACAGTTCTTATCACAGGCAAGCTCTACTCTAACTTAATGGCAAAATAAGGGAAATGTATTTGTACCTTATTATCAGAGCGAGATAGAGACCTTTGGCAGTTCTAAATACTGAAATATTACAGGGCAGAGCTCCCACATCTTATGTAATTCCAAATGAAAAACAATATGCAAATATAAAACACAACACATATATATATGCTGAAATTAAAACAGCTGCTTTCTAGATTAAAAAAATAATTTCCCCTAAAAGAACTGTCAAAATGTATCAAACTGTTAGTGCAAATTAAATGTGTATTTCATATTCAAATTAAAGGGAAAAAACTCACCCATAAGCTACTCCAGCTATAGTGCACTTCTTAAACTGCATTACATTGCATGTCAGAGTCCCAGTTTTGTCAGAAAATATGTATTTTACCTTAAAAAAAGTTTAAAATTTCACATTCAAATTTCAGAATTAATTTTATGCCAATGTCTTACAGAGGAGAAACAAAATCCTTTTTCTTTATCAATTTTGTTACAATGAATGCTATTAATAGACTACTTTCTGTACATTAAGGATTATGTTCAACTATATTTTTAGTATTTCAGCAATGAATTATTTTATATATGAACACTGAAGACTATCAAGATATTAGAAGAACTACTGTCATATAGAATCTGCCTTAATATGGTCTGAACTTCCACTCGAAAGTGCCACTAACAGCTACTTAATATTTATGGAACAGTAAAACATCTATCAACATTTCCACACATAAAAACAATTATAGAATTGGCAATAGCTTCTGTGACTAACTTCATACAACATTTGAATTGGTAAGAAAGGGATAATTCTGGTCTAAATGCTATTTGAAAAATAAGAGCAAATGGCAACGTAGAAAAAAGAAACTTTTCTCAGCAACTATGTATAAATGGATTACAAATACACACCCTCGTATGAATATTATATGAATTATAAAACTAAAATTCCTGTGTGACTACTATTATACTTTGACTTACAAAATTTCATTGATCAATTTAGTTTTTTCTTCCTTTCTGGGCAAAACCAAAGAAAACTTTTAATATTGAGAGTTTATAACTCGAAAACAGCCGATACTTTACTACTAGTCAGATTATATACTGAAGGACATTCCTCAGTGTAATACCTAATCTGAGAGCAAATATGCTTTAAATAATGTTTTTAAAATTTCATTTACTAAAAATAAAAATTGATAGGTATGTCCTAACACAGTTATTCAAATAATGGAAAATTAGGAGGTGTCAATTCATACAAAATTGCTACATATGACAGAAATTATGATGAATTTGATTTCTACTTCAATATCTCAACAAGAAATTTTACTTACCTGGCCAAGTTCCTCATTCAGATTAGATGTTCGAGCCATAGCGGCAGTGTCTGTGGGTTCATAGTGCATGTCAAGATCCTTTTTTAAAGAATATAAAATAAGTCATTGAATACAATTGGTAAAAAGCAATTAAGTGAAATTTTATTTTAACTGGTGAGCTATGTATGTAACCACTCTCATCTCTTGTCTTCCTTATACCATTTCAGTTGATTTCCCTTCAAAGAAATCAGGTGGCTTGGCAAAGTTCACAGAATTATCCAACTAGAACTACAATCCAGATATTTTCACTCCAAACCCCATGGTTTTCCTTTTCTTCAAGACCATTAAATGACCCCAAATAGGTTTCCTGAACTATTAATACATACAGACCTATTTTGCCTAGGATGTCGAGTACGTAAACTTGTGTGATGCCAAGATCAGATTTTGTTGCTGATTTTCACATGTCAAATGAATTTGTTATAATTACATTAGGCTCTAAAATATTTTGACATGTCATCTTGCAGTCAATAAAAGGTATGGCATAGTTAAGTTTTTTTTTTTGAGAGATCAAAATACCCTATCAGAAAAAACAAAGACAAAATGCATGTTTAGAGTGATAAAAAATAATGAGTCATATTTACCCAATTTATGAAGTATGCCTGGGTAAATTTCACCACTTCTAATGTAACCAACAAGCTGATAGGAATGAGATTGTTGAAAAGAATGATGAAGGTCAAGAAATTCAGCCCAAAATTATTAGCACCACCATCTGTTGGGGGAGGTGGGAGCAAAGTCAGACTTTGATATATTTTATTTTGCATCAACCAGAACTTTAAGCATAACAAAAAATTTTCATATTATATAGTATATCTAGATAGTTTAAGAGGAACACAGTGTTGATAGCATATCCTTATTTTTCAAGATGGAAAAGCATTATTTGTGTTCAATATGATGTTAATCCTAATAAGATATTGGTACTAAAAAGTAGAAGTATTGTTAAGTATTTTGTTCCAAAGTCATAGTTTAGAAATATCAGGGACAGGACTCAAGATGTATAAATGTAAAATCTTAATCAGGCAGAATCACTTTTAATGCCTTAAAAGCAAAGAAACAAAATAACAGCAGCAAAACTAAGCCAAATACCAAGAACAACCAAGGGCTTGACTGCAGGTAAATTCAGCCCTAGGTAAATTATACTCTTTTTTTTCACTAATGAAAATAAAACAGCTATCCTAGATATATTGCTAAGTATACCAAGAAACAAACTGATGGTAGTTTTAATAGTTCTAATGTTAAAATAGTAAATCAAGGACTGTAAAAAATAAAAAACCTTGGAATAGCTGCAAAGCTAACTCTATATAATTAAAAAACAACTGAAAAAGTCAAGTTTGCTGTAAGATTTTGCTAGAATTTGTTTCTACACTTTTGAAAATTAAGTATTTATTGGTTAAGTACTCATCAAAAGGCAATGCAATATTTACTTCCCAGAAATATTTAGGGGTGGTACATTAATCTCACAATAGTAAGAGGATAAATGCTCCAAAAGGAAGCTATTTAATAGCACTTGTCCTAAGACAAGATGAACAATTCACTGCATTCATGTGTTCAAATGAAAGTCATTGAATTTAAACATTTTAAAACATGTAAACTATTTTTGGTGCTTTAAGTAAACTCAGTCTACTTTACCAGTTATCTAACTACCTATGCTAAAATATTTCTAAATAAGTTAATAAATTTAATTAAAATAGCTAATAAAATAATATTGTATTTTACTTTGGAGTGCTCATTATATTTTTAAGGATTCTGAAATTTTAGAGATTCTAACACTGACTTACTTTTACTAGAAAGTGCACTGAAAAATAAAGATTAAATGCCCAGTTGTCTTGGCAACAAGAGTTTGTCTTTAGAAATAATAGGAAATTCCAAGAGCTGCTGTGAAACAAATACGTGTTTTAATAAAAGAAACAAGGGCAATAAGCGCTTTAATGCTTACAGTTTAGATTGAGATACCAGTCCTTTCCAGAATGCCTTCTATTCCAAATGGCCGAGCCCACAGAACAGATAAGGGACATGGCAATTAAGACACAAAATAAAATCAAAATTTGTACATTTGTAATCCGTTCCACATTTGAGAGTTTAAGTGGTGGACTTGTTGAATTCTATAAAAAGAAACAAGGTGAGTAATAAGAAGTGTGCACAAATGATTTAATAACGCTTATCTACTATTTTGATGAGGTTGACAAAGCACAACTCAAATGCTAAGCATGGACAGACACTTGAAAATTATACAGATAGTAAGTGCAGACATAATAAGCTGTCAAAGGTTAACTGCCTTTTTTTCTAAAGGCCACTATGTCACCTAAGCCTTTTTTCTAGGATGTAAAACAATAATAAGAGAAAAATAGCATCCCTTTTGTAAACACAGCTTTTGCATTGTGGCAGGTAGGATGAACAATGTATTACTTGAGTACTTGACAAAACATGGTAAATAGAAGTACCGAGCTTAGCATCTCAGCTCAGGAAGAGAAACTAAAAGGTGGCACCCACAGCCAGAGACCTGGAAATTCCAAAGTGTGAAGGCAACATTTAAAAAATTTCTGCTTTACAGATTTCTAGTGCAATGTAGTACTTGTTTTACTGAACACAACAGCAATCTAAGCAGTAAAGAGTAAATGAAGCAAATTTTCTCAACTGTATTTAATGGTAAAAAATGATTAGGTTAGATCTGTACTAAAAGCATCCGCAGAACAGAAAATTAAATGTCACAATCAATAGAAAATGATGGCTTATAGAATTTTTAGCATGATTAGGAGTGGAATCATTAACAGTAGTACTGCTTGCCTGTTAACAAGATCTTTGTGCCTTTACAATGGGCAAAGTTATCAGTCCTTAGAGCAGATTTTCATGCAGTATTTTAAAATTTAATTTCCCATACCCATCTAACCACTGAACACTGATGATGCTATAATGCAGAGGTGCATCCACAGGCATATGTAAACACTACAAGTGGCTAGGATTAAAGCTGCTAAAAGTGGCCTAAATCATAACGCTATAAAAAATGATCAATATTTGATACAAAGTTTTTTTTTAATTTTATAAAAAAAGACAATTAAATACTAAAGTTTGATTATTGTATTAAAGTAAAATTGTAAAACAAATACTTAAGTGCAGAGCATTCATCGTTACACAGACAACCTGATTCAGTCACTGTAACAGTTAGTAAATGCTGCCAATGGACCAATACACAAAATTATAGAGAGTTCATGCACTGCGTGATGGTGGGTAAAACTTGCCAGTACTCTTGTGTGCAGTCACTGCCAGCCTACTCACCAAAGAACGAGATTCTGGATGTACAGAGTGAGGCCCAGGAGTGTGCAACAGATGGTCTGCTATGTTTGGGACTAGTGCACTGAGAACTACAATAGCACATTTTCAAATGATTTAAGTCCAAGAGGTTTTCACAGATAAAAATCCCACCTGCATCAGCTTGGTGTCATGTCCAGTGTAGACAACTATTCCATGAACCCACTGTGTATTTCTCAACTGAGCACCTCGAAGAAGAATCTGATCTGCTCCCAGGGGAACAGTGCTATGACAAATTATGTTGACATTAGAAATGACATTTTCTAAAATGCTTAAGAATTCTACAGATACTATATAGTTCTAAAATGGTTCTGTTATTAAAATAACTCTTCTCACATTTATATTTTTAGAAAAGAAGTAATTTTCCTACCAATTAAGAATAATTTTCTGCAACAAAGAAACAAAAATTCATGGATACAGTCAATAGTTTGGGGCAAGAGGGAAGGGGTGGGAGAGGAGGGAAGGGTGGGAGAGGAAGGTGGGAAGTCAAATATATGGTGATGGAAAGAGAACTGACATTGGGTGGTGAACACATAATGTAACACATATACTGAATTGCACACCTGGAACCTATGTAATTCTTATTAATTAGTATCATTCCAGTAAGTCTAATAAAAAATAACACTTTTCTTACAGAAGAACACCTGGAGAGAAACGTTTCAGTTGCTTCTCCTTAACATCAAACTAGCCATTTCCTATGATTTCACTATCCAAAATAGTAGAAAGAGACAATATTTTGGAATTCAGAGGCTAATTCTCAAACCTATTTAAGATTTTTCCTGATTTAGTAAGTCTATTTAGGATTCTGAGATTCTTGGAAGTGCTTAGGTTAGGGATCTGTCCCCTCATTGCCACCTTCTTTAAGTGAAAAATAGCTTTGTTCATAATAAAGGTTCAAAAAAATACACAAGTAAAGATAAATACACAGATCTCATTATACACGTGCATTAACATCTCTGCACTGCAAAAATAAGCCCCTGTATTTAAAATCTCCTAGAACTTGTATTTTGTCATATATGAAGATCAGTTCCCTAAGAACTGTAAAACATTTCCAATAAATGGTAAGCAGCTAACAAGTCTTAAACACCTCTGTGAAATGAAAGCAAATTGATGTTATTTTGTATAATTTGAACAATGATTTTCATGAATAAGGGTCAAGTTGGGTCTTCTGTAGTTTTTTTGCAAGGCTAACCACTATGGTAGGTTGATGGTTGATATAACCTCACACAGAAATATTAGAAGACTACAAGCTATCAGAGATACAGTGGGATTCATGATGGAAGTATACTACTCCAAATTTAATGGCTCAAGGATTCCTATCGCCAACTCTTTGTTTTAATAACAAAAAAGCAAAACAGAAATATCAAATATAAAGAAAAATAAAAAATAACTTCTGACAATATAAGGAAACAATTCCTCCAAGCAAAGTCTCCAGACAAAACAATTTCTTTGTCAGTGGAGGCAAGACTGAAGCTTTCATTTCTGGTGGGTATTATGGTTCAGTAGGCATCTAAGGCCAGTAGCAGTTTGGGCCTTAGATCTTCCTTCAGGAACTATACACATATCACTGGTTCTAGAGAAGTCAATTCATATGGTTGGGTAATAACAGCACTTGAAACCTTCCATTTAAATGAATAAATCCTTAGGAAACAGTGTTTTTCAATTTATAAAAATAACACAGCAACTATAATTCTCATTCTTTATGGATAACAACATACCTTTCAGACCCATCTGAAAAGGAACCCCTTCTGTGTATGTCTCAAGATTTGGGGTATACTTCAGAGCTGGCGAAGGGCTTCAGGCCTAAAACAGGCTTCCAATAAATTCTTGGGGAGCTACTGGACTATGCTCTGGGGTACATACAGGTCAACTGTTCCTCACATATCCAATTGGGTATAATACAGCCACTGTCACCTCAGCATTTATAGTGCAGAATGACTGGAATTAAGGATAAACTCTTCAAAAACCAAAAATACTATTTTTCAATTACAAAGACTCAACAAGTGTTAGTTATTATCAGTTTTTATCAGAGCTGGAATTCCAAAGCTCCTGGCATTAGACAATGACCCTCATCCAAGAAAGCATGCTCAATCCAAACACAGGGGCTCTAAGAGCTCTGGAAAATCACAGTAAAAAGTCAAATGTGCTACAAATACATATAAAGGTACTGGAAATCTATTTTTACCTTTTATATAAATTAAGGTATATTATATAAATTCTATCAGTACCCTAAATCTTGTCACCATTATACAAAGTTTCTCCCTCACTGCATGGAATTGCTTGGCATCAATTTGATGAGGAACTGATATGAAATGGAAGCTGGCCAATTAAGGAATGGCAGACTAGAGACATTACTTGTATAAATGGCTAAATCTATCATTAGTGTATAACTATATGTTCATGGAAAGATCACTCTGTGCAAGTTTTAGAACAATATATTATTACTTTAAAAATTATAGGAAAGCTTTCGATAGATCTGAATGAGGATGACAGTTCAGGGTGTATTTCAAACGTCCTTTAGAATTCAAATACTGCAATAATCAAAGCACTGCTAATCTCTCAAGAGTGGTAGGTTGACCTAATGCATTTAGGTGAATTTAGTTGGCCTCTTACAAATGCCTTGGTAGATAGGTTATACAGTAAAGTATGATAGACAGCGAAATAAGGCAGTGGAGAGCAAGAAGAAGGAGAAAGGAGGCAGGAAAGACCCACCCTTTCTTCTAGGTGCTGTCCCACTTTGTTCCACTTTGCCACAAAACTACTTCAAAAACTGGTCTATACAGCAGGTCCTCAAATAATGTCACTTTGTTCAAGGTGGTTTCATTATAATGTTAATGAGATACCATAGGAACCTATCTCTTAATTTATATTAATGATTAGCCTACCATAAAACTGATTTTGTTACATGTCATTTTGCTTAAAGTCACAGACTTATCGATGATATGAGGATTTACTGTACCTGCTATTTTCAACTCCTTCCATTATTTCAAACTCACTCTCATCAGGCTCTCCCTGTTCTAACTGAGCTGAAGGATCTTCATGAAATAGAGGCCCAACTATTAATTCTCAGCCTTGTTGTACCTGACCATCAGTAACATCTGACCCACTTCAGTCACTCGATGTGCATTGGCAGTTTCTTCAGGCTCTCTTGGTTTTCATCCTACCAATGTGATCTCAGTCTCTTTTTCTCTTTTTTTTCCCAATCTTAATGGTGAAGAATCTTAGGACAGTCTTTGGGGCTCTTCACCTTTCACCCTTAGGAATTCTTCCACTCCCATGGCTTTAAATATCTATGTCAACTACTCCTAAATTTATCTCATGCTCCTGGACATCTACCTCAAACTCCAGGCTTAGGTATTCCACTGCCTCCTTGACATTTCTGGACATCACACACTTATTAATTCCAAAACTGAGCTGCTGATCTCCCCTCAAAACTCTTCAGTAGATCCCCATTTCACGCAGAACAACACCCTTAAAATGGCCTGCAAAAAACCTTGCGTGGTGTGACTGGTATCCCTTGGCCCTCCTTCTATCACTCTCTTTCTTGGTCACTCCCCTCCAAACACAATGTCCTCCCTGAAATTTCAAAATTACTCCAGGCACTTTCCCACTTAAAGATGATGTAATGATATAACTATACCTAAAAGTCACTATTTCTTCTGTCTAGAATCCTCTCCCTCCAGATAATCAAATGGCAAACTTCCTCACCTCCAAATCACCTTTGCTAAAATATTACCCTCTGAATGAGGCTTACTGTGCCCATCCTAACTAAAAGTGTTTTCCTCCCAAGGACTCCTATCTCCTTTATTCTGGACTATTTTTTCCCCAAAGCATTTACAAACACAGTATAGAATTTTCTTATTTGTCATTTTACTGTTTGTTTGTTTGCCCTTTCTTTGTTGCAAGAAAGTAAGCTCACAGGGGCAGGCATATTTATCTGCTTTGTTCACTGCCATCTCCTTACCATCTCTAAATGACCTTGTTTACTAGATGCTTAATAAGTACTGGTTGAATGAATGAGGGGAGAAGCAGGAAAGAGACAGGGGCAGGCGAGGGGAGGGGAGGGGAGAAGAGCAGGAAACTGGTAACAGCAAAAGATGAATATAAATGATGACATGAACTACAGAAGAGCATATACAATTACTCAGAGAAGACGATAAGAAATTTTCCAGTACAATGGACCCCTTGTGGGTAGCGTCTGAACTCCTTGCAGTATGGAGAGATCACAGGGTAGGACCCAGGCCATAGATTGCACAGTGAGGCTTATAACGTAAGTATTCTGGCCGAAAAATAAGCCACTAAACATGTGCCAGAAGCCTGGCATATCCCTGAAAACATCAAACTGTCAGGCTGGGAAGAAGCCTGGGGAAATCTTTAGCAATATCTAGAGTGATAAGCTCTAGTATTTTCACAAAAGGACTTTGGGTAGAAGTAATATAGAGGTGCTTTAAAAATTTTTTTTGAGTGCTCACACTTATAAAGCACAAGAAAATAACAGGTACCCAGGTCAGCAATACACTGTGACACAGTGAATTGTATGTTTTTATTAAGACTGATTTTACATACCCATGTCCATCAAGTCTTATATTTCCAACAAAATCGTAGAGATGTCTGTTTGGACTTTCACACTCAATTCTGCCAGAAATTCTCATCAAACTGTCAATGTCTTTTATATCTGACGTTACCGGTAAGCCCTGTTTAGAAATGTTAAATAAGCAGAGTATATTAAATACATTGTATGTGGGAGAGAGGGGAGAATTCTGAATTCATGCAGGCCTATGATCTAAGAGACCCTGCTATTTTATAAGCAATTCTCTCCCTTACACCATACTCTCCTTGTCCAATCACAATTAAGAGATACCTTCCTCTCCACTTGAACACAGTTTTTAGTACAAGAATAGGGCAGCTTTTGTGAAAGTTCTAAAATATATATGAGACTATAAATTAGTCTGAAAATATATTTTGAAGCAAGTCCTTGAAGAACTTTTGGCTTACAAAAATAAATATTTAGCATTATACAGTGTGAATCTATCTGCTGAACCTCAGAAAGTGGTTGAAAAATGAATAGAATCTATGTTCAAAGGGAGTAGTTATGTTTCTGTTCTTTTAGTTTACTGCTAAGGAAAACCACAAAATAGTTATTCCCTCTGGCCAACCAGAACTGTTTGCAACTGAACAGGGACCTTCTTCCCTGTGGCACTCTGAGTTCAGATGCTCTGGGATGACCTCCTTCCACCACATCCCAATTTTTCCACATGTCATTCTCATCATTCACCTAGAACCCAAGAGAATACAGTCATGCATAGGTTATGAATGTTTTGATCAATGACTGACAGCATATATAACAGTGGTTCTATAAGGTTATAATGAAGCTGAAATATTTCTATTACCTACTGACATCACAGCTGTCTTAATGTCATAGCACAATGCATTCCTCCCATTTTTGTGGTGATGCTGGTGTAAAGAAATCTACTCCGCTGCCAGTCATATAAAAGTATAGTACATAGAATTATG
The DNA here is from genome assembly GCA_004026885.1 of Lyroderma lyra. Taxonomy (NCBI): domain Eukaryota; kingdom Metazoa; phylum Chordata; class Mammalia; order Chiroptera; family Megadermatidae; genus Lyroderma; species Lyroderma lyra. The sequence continues at coordinate 125,852 of PVJL010001418.1, forward strand.
TACAGCATATAATACTTAATAATGATAATAAATTACTATGTTACTGGTGTATGTATTTACCATACTATAGTTTTATTGTTATTTAGAATGTACTCTTTCTACTTACAAAAGTTTGCTGTAAAATACATGCCGTGTTATGCTGGCAGCAGCTTTATACATGTCATATATACTATGTCTCTTCATTGTATCATTTTTCTCTTGTGCTTAATTTAATCTTGTGTTGTTTTGTACAGTAACATGTTGTACAGGCTTGTAGCTTAGGAGCAATAGGCTACACCATACAGCGTACGTGTGCAGTAAGCTATATCATCAAGATTTGTGTAAGTGCACTCCATGATGTTTGCCCAACAATGAAATCCTCTAAAGATACATTTCTCTGAACATGTTCCAGTGGTACAGCATTGCATTTTTAAAAAGTCCCTTTTATTTTTTAAAAATAAAAATCTTGTAGTTGCTTTCTGTTAGAGATAGTAGGAGAAGTAAGTACAATAATCGAAACAATTTCCTTAGATTTTTAGAACAATGGAAACTACATCTCTTCAATATGGCAAAGCCAAATAATTTGGGGCAGGTGAATAGGAAAAAGGAATAAGCTAACACATGTCAAAGCACTTAGAGTTACTACTATTATTATTATCAGAGTGTTAGCTATTACATATAAAATATTAAAATATTACAAAGATTATGTATAAAATGGATCGTATTTAATCAGGTAAGTAAATCTGATCCTCCATACTTAGGGTGACCACATGTACGGCTTTAAAAAGGACAGTATCATTTTTTTCATATTTCCCGACTGTCCCATCATTTTAATATAAATGCCAATTTTGTCCCATTTTTAACTTTCTGTAAAAAACTGAACGTGGTTTATTTATCATAAGGCTCTATGCTAATTAATTCATGCAGTAAAACTACTAGTATGACAAAAGAGGAAAGTGCATTTACTTTACCCAGTCAAGGTCAGGCTTCTTGAGCTAGTGACCATCAGATGCTACACGCTTTGTTGTCTGCTGCAGCAGGGAATTCAAGAGGTGGTCACTAAGCCCCATTCAGCATGTGGGAGCCAGGAGGGTCTCGGTGCAAATGAACTACTGAATGGGCTCACATGACTGCTTCCATCAGGTTAGGAGTGTGGGATGCAGTGGTTGTGAGTCTTACTGTTATTTCTACCATCATTCTGCCCATAGAGATTCTTTCTGCCCTATACTCAAGTTTGATTCAGACTTTTCAGACTCATATTTCAATTCAACAGGCTATCAGCTATTTTTTTTTTTTTTATTACAGTGGAACTCTCCCATGGGACATTAGAATATACTGGCTTGTGATAGCAGTCCAGGTGTTCATGCCTTTTTTTTTCTTTTTGTTGTATATTTATGATTTTTTTGCAGTCTGGCCACAGCAGTCTTGCATTAGTGTTCAGTGTGGTATGACATATAGATTTTTTTACCGCTCATGTGATATTTTAAAAGTATTTTATTGATGTATGTATTATTTATGAATTTTGTGTGTTTTATATGCAATAAATTAGTGTTAATCATTTGTACCCCTTACCATGTTCTTCTGCAGTGAGTTTAGGCTGTTTTGTAGGTCTCTTACAGCCTAAAAATCTAGATTAAGTGTTGAGACAATGAGGGTTATATTCATTGTAAAACAAAATTGTGTCATGGAGCGTGAGAAGTTTTATAAGGTGTTGAAAGAACAAAATGTGCTGTGTAAAATTACTTCATCAGAGAAATATTCATAGTATGATTGTGGTGAAATACAGTTCCACTCTACGTCTACCTAAATTTTTGTGTGAGTTCTGTCACTGAAGAATAATTCTTGGCCCAATATGTTCATGTAATAAAACTTTTGTGATCAACTTACTTTTTCATAAATATGGAATATTACATAACGCTGTTCCATTTTTGTCATCCCAAAATCCTGTTTTTGTCTCAAGGAAATATGGTCAGCCTATCCAAACTACTTAATGATATATAAATGTTTATAAAACATCTTCATAGTGGCTCAATGAGAAAATACTTGCAATTAAACAGAATTTCTTCAACTCAAGACAGTAAGAAATAAAAGTTCCAATTCCATTTAATAAAATAGCAACAATTATATAAGCTTGTATTAGATCTTACCTGTCTAATTTTCAAGTTTGTTTCACCATCTAAGTTGGATGTTTCAATGTAGCACATGGCCTGGGGCTCACTATTGTTTAAAATTGAAAAGTAAAAAGATTTAGTTAGGCTAGGAAAGCATAATGATAACTTATTTAAATAACTCAGACTCACTAAAGCCTTTTGTTATGAACAAAGCACTAACTGCCTAGTTTCTTGTTAATTTTCATTCTAACTTCAAAATGCTGTGAGGCAGAACCCATGCATGACAACTCATGGATCAGCTTTTCAGCCAGAAAGACCTAAAAGCAATTTCCTGAGAACAATCAGTATAGATCGTCAAGATAATGTAAATGATCAAATTTGTCACATTATACTTAAATTTTTCATCCATATTGATACAATACAGACTGTATCTGAAATGTAAAGCATTTACATTTATGTAATTATGTGTCCAGATTTATCTTTAGCTCAAGAATATTAAATAAGATTTCATGCTTATAGCTCACATGTAAATTGGTTAAGGAAAGTGGTTGATTAGAAAATTCCAAATTGCTGATTCTAAAAACTTGCATTTACTACACCTTTCGAAAAGATGAATAAGAGCATATGAACCATAAATTGTAAGGCTACTTTAAAAAAATGTATAAACAGATTTTGCAATGAAAGTGGATATACAGTTTTCTCCCCCTAGTTTTCCTCTCCTAGTCTATTTCTTAATGTTGCTTCAGAGATTCTTGTGGCAGCAAAAGCTAAAACTAAAATCAGACAATTTGGCTATATTGCTCCTTGAACCTAGCAGGTCCACTTTATGGGTTCCCACCAGAGTGTTTTGGTAGAGTCTGGTGTGCAGTAGCTGGTGTAAGGGTTCTGTGTTCTCCAGTTTTTTTCAGAGGTACCACATCCTGTACCATCTATATCCTGCCCCTTCACATGCTAGCTTTACTTGCCTAGCAATTATAGACAGGTGAGTTTGCAGTCCAACTGTATAAGCTGATCCTCAACTATAAGGAAAATCAATTTTTATTAGCACTCAGTTATATAATAAGCCTAATTAACATATATGGGGGCTGTCTGGAAAGTATCCAGCCATGTAATATAAAACATAAAGGCATTTATGGCTGGATCTTTTCTGCACAGCCCTCATAAGTAACTATGAATGTAATCTCTGATAAGCATGTGTATTCAAAGTTGGAAAGAAAGCAACTTGTAAGTTACAAACACCTGGAATTTTCTAATCAACTTCCAATTTGTACACATGCAGAGTAGAAAATTCTGAGTTTCAGAAATGGGCAGGTAGCTTAGTTTTGTGGCCTTAAGATTAATGAATAATTTACAGATTTATTTTAGATAATTTTGCAAGTTATTCAATTTACTCAATAGCTATTTTTTTTTAATCTCATAAAACCTGAATTTTTTCCCAACTGGAAAAGTTTTTAATCTTTATATTTTCATTCTATCACTTCTTTAAAGTTTTATTTTTTATTACTGTCACAATAGTAATTTGACTCTGGCAATAGTTTCCAATTTGTAATTTACTATGTACACATCTGAAACATAAATGGTTTATAAAATTATAAAACACATCTGATATATAGAGGCATGATGACAAACAAATGCTAAATAAACAATGTTGATTCCATATTCTGGCAGTAAAATGCATTCAAGTTTTACTTTATATAGCCAAGGCCATTCTCATATTAAAATGAGAATAACACTCTAATTCTATCTTTTTTCATAAAGTAACTTTTCTAGGATTTTAAATGATTAGGAACTTGGAAAGTTAAATGGCTGACTTCTATTTGAGTTGGGGAATAAAATATGTAACCAAATTCAGAACATACTTAATCCCTTAAGACAGCTATTACTGAAGCAGTTAACAGTGCTATGAGAAGGCAGCAAGAGCCTCAGATAAGGAATCATGCTAGATAATAAATATTTCAGTAAATTATGATGACATCCAAAACTACAGTCAGAAAGGCAAAGCAAGCTTTTTGATTAGTAAGTGGAAAAATGAAACAAGATGCATATCACAATACAGACACTAGTACACAGCTGAAATATATCACAGTAACGTGCACTTTGTCACTAGTTACAAGTGGGATAAAAATTGATCCCAAAGCATGCGGTACAAATATACAACATCGAGCTTTGTGCAGGGGGTCCTCTGTAAACCCTATAAAGCCCAAATTACAGTCATGATTGGGGCTGAAGGGATTCTATAGAACTTACAAAACATTTCAAATATGAGAATACAGATGTTTAATATCTTAAAAATTTCTCAATAATTTTGTTTCATGTAAAGCTTAATTTAACACTGTTCAAAAAAATATCCTGGAGAGGTATTAAATTAAGCCTTAGTATTTAGGCATGCTGTTAAATATGGATATATATTAATTATGCATAGAAATTAAAGTCTCCCTTTAGTGGCATACCTCATGGCCTCCTATTGATAATAGGAGCTGAATCTGCCCACATGGGGGACAAACATCATCCAAATACTGAATTCATAAAAGGCCTTTAAAGCATCTGTGAAATGTCCATCACCAAGAAGTATTAAAAAGTTTGTGTTCTAAAGGAAAAGACACAGAACTCAACCATCTTTGAGTATAACTGTTCTCTAGTGTAGGGTGAGGATCCACATACACATATCCTGTACGACTCAGCAGTTCTAACCTTGAGGACAGGCTGATGAGATCTGCTGGGAGATGTTCCCCATTGGTCACTTTCACTATTTCCCCTACTGCCACCTACAGGTCCCAGTTTAAAATAATTAAAACGGAAAAAAAAATGAATAACAAGGAAAAAACAAACAAATGGACAAAGGAGACAAAGTTTGAAATTATTATAGAAAACAATACATGTTAATTAAAATGTCTAATGCCAATTTTTTCAAAACATTTTGATCAGGTCTAAAGTCACATGAAAACATGGAATATTTAAAGATTACTTATTTGCTTTTAAGCCCAATTTTCAACTTTTAACGTAAAAACTTTTGATTTCTTTGAAAGTTTACTCATAGCATATCTTATATCAAATAAAATATTTTTATATAGACCTACGTTACCTTAAATATTTTCCTTTCTCTAATTCCTCATTCTCATGCCATCTACTTTATGTCCACTTCTACCCAAGAAGAAAAGAAATAATGTGGAAACTATTTTTTAGGCTTTTGAAAATCATAGTATCCAATACTAGTTCTTCCTCGACACATACACTAAAAAAAATTACTTTATTTAAAATTCTATGATTAAAACATTTTCAAAGTTAATTACATAAATCTCTTACTAACTTTAATGCAAAACTGTAAAGACAGGGATCTTAGGAAGCTAGAAGACATAATTGTAGCCTTTTGAGTTATTTAAAATAGAGTTTTAAAACCTATGTAATTTTTACTAACCAATGTCACCCCCATAAATGTAACAATAAAAAGAAAAATAATAATTAATAAAGTCTAAGTAATGCATTGTTTTGGGACGGTAATCCTTTGAATCTGAGAGAAATTTTTCAAAGGTATAAACTAGACATGCCAGGAACCTGTTTTTACTTGAATAAATAGGCTAAGTTAGTTTATTTTATACTTTCTAAACTCATATGTATTTGTTATATGCTAAAATTTATTTCAAAATGAAAATCAATGAAAAACAGTAACTTTCAACTATGCTCATACTTTAATTTCAAACTACCTCAAGGAAGATGCACTATTAATAATTAATAATTGAAAAACATTTGGAAATTAAAATATTATAAACTGTTGTTTTGTGTTACTGCTAAATGGTGCTCACCTGGAGGTGAAAATCACCATGGACTTATTTTGATAGTGAACAGTCTTTGGCATAATGAAGATATTAGGAGTTAAGTATGCCAACCTTGACCTAGTCATTAGCTAAAGTTAAGTAGCTAAAAATAAGACTTCAAGTCAAAATTCCTCTTTCTGTTAAATGATGACAGAATTTTACCTACTTCTTAAGGCTAATGTAGGTTCAAAAGAGCTAAGTAATGTAAAATGCCTTTTGAGAAAAAAATTAAAAAACTGAAAGGTGGTATTCTGCTACTTGGACAGAAATATCTGTCTAACAGCACAGCTTTTATACATTACTTTGAATCCTACTAAATAGCAAAAAGCCACAAATTAGGTAATCTTTTTAAAAATAATAATCTTTGGAGGAAGTTAATCACTGTGGATGCTATATTAAGATACAGAAACTATTTTGATCTACCAACATTGATAGCCACCAGGGAATGTTTTCAGTGTTTAGAAAAGAAATCCTATAAAAACGCTCTAAAGTTTAAGACATACAAACACAGAGCTTTCTGGGAATTTCTGGGATTGGACAGAGGTTGATGAAAAACATTTTGAAAATGTTCAACTTAGAACTAAGTATAAAGTCAAGGCAGTAAAGTAACTCATCTTCATATTTCTGAGTATACAGTATTTAAATATTATAACTAATGGTTTAGCAAACATGGTTCTATGATAATGTCTCTGCTAAGTTTAATCGAGAAAACATTAATACTTTCTTAAATTACAGAAATGCTTTACTATCATTTTGAACTTAGCTATATAAATATGACATTCAGATGGTCAAATATCCATTATATTTCTCAAACTTTTACTTAGTACCACCGAGTGTACATCATTCTGTTGGTTAGGTAGGCATACGTAAATAAAATAGTATCAATTTAAACAAAGAAAAATAACAATTGAGGAATATTAGAGTTTGATCAAGTAATCCGTATTCCTCACTTAAAAAGATATGAAATTAAGGCTTGAGAGATTAAGTATTCTGTTCAAAACCACCAAACCAAGATAAGAACCCTGGTTTTTTGCCTCCTGGGCAAAAAGCTCTCAAATACCTGATGCTATGTAGTCCCTGAGACAAAGACAGTTCAATGTTAAACTCAATGTCACACTGCCATATGTGGACCATTATCTTTACTTCAGTTTTAGAAACCTATTTTGATAAAAGGTAAGCAAACAAAACTGAACAGAAAGGTTAATTTAAAAACCTATTAATTTTAATTTTTCTGAAAACAAAACTTGTAACTAAATGGCACAAAGAGCTCCCAACTATAAAATATGGAAAGATAACTACCCATAGTTACTTCAACTACTGGTTGACTTAACTAGTTTTATAAATATCTTGATAACTCTTGTTTGCTCAATTAAGTTTCACTGACTTGTCATAAATCCAATTATTTTCAATAATGACCTGATTAAACAGATTTTGAAAAAAAAGGACACTCTCAATACTTGTATATGGATTTTACAAATAAAACTGTCCAAGGAAATGATGATAAACAACCTCTAAAATATTAAAAACTTTTTTTCTTAATTTATATTAGGATTAGTTTTATAGTTTTTAAACCTAAGACCATTTGAAAGTCACATTTGAAAGGGTAACAGTGCCATATGTTCTGAATGTTAAGTCATGACTATCTTAATTATGAATAAAACAAAAATTATCTAAATTCTGTAATGAAAAAACCTTTAAAGAAAGAGAAAAATATTTTAATTTTTTTTGTTGGAAGAGTATGGCATTTCAAAAGATATGGTGACAAAAAAGAAATCACAAATCTATTTTCTTGTACCAATGCATCATAAAGATCAAGAAACTTTGGAGGGATATATGAATGCATCACAAAGGAATTTATCATGAACAAATATTGCAAGATAAAAAATAATAAAGAACTCAATTCATATATTATATAAAATAAATGACAGGAAGTCTTACAAGAGTTAGTGGTCCACAGAAAAGGATCTGGATATAACCAGAGGAAGAGTAGACTCATAATTATAACTTTTGAATTATAAACTATAGTACCTATTACTTATTCTATTACTGATTCTATATGGTAAATATGAAAGAATCCTTCAAATACAATCAATTTTTTAAAGCTTAATTCAAAATCATTAGAGAGGTTTAAAATTCTTCGTTTATTCCTTATTTCCTTGGAGAAAACACGAGGTCAATGCAGGGTAGAGAAACCATCCTCTACACTGTTTGAGCATCAGGAGGTATCTCTACCTTGATGAGAGAAGTACAGTGTCAGCAGGTATATACTCTTTGCCTTTAATTATAACTATATCTCCAACATTTACCTGAAAGAAAACTGGGAATTGGTTAATTATCTGCATTGAAAGATAGTTACAAATATACAACCCATTGTATTTAAACAAAGAATACAGTAAAAATGATGATTGGCAAATAAGAACCACTTATCTTAACAAACTGGCATAAAGTTATCTAGGAGTGAGGTCAAGGATGAAGTAATCCTTTAAAAAATGAACCTGTATCTTTGTTTTATCAGCTATATAACTTATCTTAATAAGGTAATTTTATCTGTAGTATAATTGACATCACAACTTCTCATATTCTCTCCCTCTGACATAAAAATAAAAGAGAAATTTACCAAATGACAACTACCCCATGTAAGAAAATCTCAATACAGCTAGAAAAACTAACTATTGAATATAACCATTACTCCTCATGATGACCTCATGAAATAGGTATTAGTTATAATTCATAATTTAGAGGAAGAAAATGAGTTTTACATTCTAAGTTACAACATTTGCCCAAGATCAGTGAGATGAAGAGCTTAAACTCAAACCCAAATCTGTCTGCAAAGTCTGATTTTGCATAAATATAGTGAAATTTTAACTGTTTTTAAATTTAAAATATCAGTTGAATCTCTTTCTCATTTTTATTTAGCACTTTTGTGAACGTGCTTTGAAGACAAATTAAAGATACAATATGGCCAGAAAGAGTTAGAAGTAATTTAAGTGATATGTTTGCAGTAGACCTTTTGTCAAATAATATAGCACTGACAGCCACTCCCATTATATTATGATAGTTGTCCTCTCTTTTGGTAGCCAAATGAACCTAAAGTAAGTTTCAATTCTTAATCAAGAGGCACCTTTTTTTGTTATAGCCGTTCTTTGTTGTCATTAAAGCTTTTTCTTCTTCCTCCTCCCTACTTTTTCTTGAACCCTAAAATAACATTTTATTTGAAGGAAGGAGAGAATTGTGTCCTCAGTGGGAGTCACAATAAGAAATTATTGCATAGATAGCCCCTATGAGACTTGATATACTGAGAGAAGGAACAGGTGAGGAAATGTTGGAGGGGCCCTTCTCATGTATGGTATGTATACTGGTTATCCACACAGGGAAGTGCTGCATGCCTTAATTTAAAAAGATTTGTTTCAGCTAAAATCTGTGTTATGTGAAATTAAAAAACTGCCAGAAACTGTGAAATCAAATACCCACTCCCTCAAAAAATGGCAAACTGGTAAAATAAAAACAGAGAATATAGGTATAAACTAGCCTTAAAAGTAATGTGTGGTGATGATACTCTGACGGCACCCACTGAGAGCAAGATCTGGAGCCACGGCACTTAAGGAGAATGATACCCAGGTTACCATTTAATTAGTCCTTAATCATTATCTATGTGTTAATGTTTACTCTCCAATTAGACTACAAGAGGGACCCCCCAAAAACAGAATTATCTTCTGGGGGTTGAGCTCCATGTAGTACAGGCTTCCCCTGCTAGATGGGTTCCACCTGCATCAGTGTACCAGCTGGCATTGTAAGAAGCTGCGTTCAGCTTCAGTGAGTATTTTTTGGAGCCTTTTCAAGGTGCTTGCCCATCTCATGATAGATGATTTACATAAAAAACATGTGGCATAACAACACACCTGCCCACATGACACTGAGTGTTCAGAGTTGTTGACCAAAAACAGCATGATCCTTGTGCCCAACTAGCCTTATTCACCCCATCTCATCGCCATCAACTTTTTGTTTGTTTGTTTCCCGAATTAAAAAAAAAAGTTATCAAAGGGAAACATTTTGCCATTGTGGAAGAGGTGAAACAAAAGCAGCAGAAGTCGTAAAAGGCATCAAAATTAAGACTAAAAGAAAATACTAGCACCTTATAGTTACCTCAGTTGCCTGGGAAAACCAAGGGCTCTCTGAATGCTAAAGTATAATACTTAGTTACCCTCATGGTACTGTGAAGAAAGCAGGGAACTTAACTTCCTCTTTATGATGCTTATGCTTCAGATCATTTTCTCAAACATATCTGACAGGATAGGCAGAAAGACAGAAATGAGCAGGAGAAGGAGTGGACTAGCTCTGCTTAAGAAGCCTATTAGCAGCTGCCCCTAAATCAAGAAAACAAGTGCAGGACAAGGAGGGAAAGATCTCACTTATTCAAATACCTTATCATTATAGTTTTGCTTCTTTCAAATAATCACGGAAGAAGGAAAAGGGGAGACAATACTTCCCAGAGAACTAAAAACCCTCATGCAATGTAAGGAGAGGTCACTTCTCTTTCTTGGGTCAGCCCAATCCATATCTCAAAGTATACATTTTTTACTAGTAAAACTTCTTGCTGGTCCTATGTTTGCACAAAACTGAGTCTTGACTGAAAACAAGAACTGATGAAAATCACCATCCCAGATAACAAATCCAAGCACCTATTTTCTTTTTTGGATTCTGAGCTCCTAATGTGGCATTATCCCTTCCAGCCTTGTGTATATATAAGAGGAACAGACAGAAGAGAAAGTCAAGATGGCAAAATTTCTTTGATCACATGTTCTAATTGGAGGAATATCATGATAAAGCAGTTTTAGCCGGCAAAATACTGAAGTGAAGAAAATATTTAGACCTTTGGGCCATGGCCTTCTCAAGTCATTAACATTAGTATTATTACAGTTGAGGATTATTTAAAAAGGTAAGCTCATCAAACAGTAATAGACTGATTTAAAACCTATCTTCATCCAATTGTAGGCTCCAGTATATTTATAATTTTACTAGAGAATGTTTGGAGATATAAATTCTTAATCCAAAGAAATACATTTAATAGTGTAAACATCATGCATTAAAGCAGCTTTATAGCATGACTTTCACACATGCACACAACCCACCTCTCCATACTTCTCTATGAAGCCAGAAGAATGTATTGATTCTAAGATTCTTCACCTAAACTTCCTACCTGCAACAATTTTAAAAAACCTGTGAATAGTCTCAGCTGCATCTCAATTTGAATAACTGGTTTAGTGCTAAGGGCAATGAAAATAATAGCCCAGACACTGACAACACAACCCTTTTACTGCTTAGAAAAAAAAAGTGCCTCATTCATTTAATTTTACATAAACACACTCATTGAGGCTGAAGCAAATCTGAGTGAGTATTCTCAGAACAAATGGAAAAAGGATTAACCATGTGCAACAGAGAAAAGGCTTCAGGGCGTAAGTGAAGAGATGACTTAATGTTTGAGAGTGGAAGTCTGCCTGTCTGTGAATGACTGGATGTGTTGTACAGATTTGTAGGTCCTTTGAGAACCATTAAAAAGCAACCACAGTAGCCACATATTTAGAAAGGTGGAAAAAGAACCCTGAACTAAAGGTCATTTGCACTAAGATTCATCATATTACCTTGGCATGTGGATCTGACTCTTTATTTTGACTTTTTACTTTATTTTTAATTGCGCAAAGTCTGTATAAGCTAAAGAAAAGACTTGCCCCCAATCTGGCTAACACAACAAGCAAGCCTGCTCTCATGCCTGTCCATTCAGTGTTCAATAAGCCATTTTTACACAGCCATCATCTTAGTGTACCACAATCCTGATCTTTTCATCTATGATTATATTTTATCACACAGAAACCCTCATATGTCCTGCTTGCAGCTGTGAGCTCACTGCATGGCACATACACTTAATAAATATTTGTTGAATGAATGGCATAAAATTTTTCTGTGTTGCCACAGTATTTGAAATTATAGTTTTTACTTGTCACTTAACATACTGGAGTGTATAATGTTGTAATTTATTTATAAAACTTTCTCCCTATGGTTGGGTATTCACGTATTCTGATTTTTCACTATTATAAATAATGCTACAATAAGCATTTTTATACATAGACAGGTTTTCCCATACTTCAATTATTTTCTTGGAATAAATTCCCAGAATTCTATGGTTCTTAATATGAAGACCCAAACTGCTAATCTACAATAAGATATAAAGTACTTCATAAAATTAAAAATTCTTAAGTACAAGTGAGTGTGTTTTTATTTATTGACTAGACAGCAGATGAGAATACAATATTGCTTAAATTCATAACTTTTATTAGGGTAGATATTATTCTAAGTCTGGTTTCTTACTATAGTTCTTTTTGCTTATTGCCAACTATTATTTCCTATTTATATAATAATGGTTTTGAACTTTTATCATATTTTGTGCATATATTTTCCATATTCTACCTTATCTGTTTTTATTAGTTTTAAATTTTATGTAATCAAATTCCATAGATCTTGAGATCTTCACTTCTCCAAATACTTTTTTAAAATCTTTATTCTATTTGTATGTTTTTCAAAACCAGTGTTTTAACACTTATTTCAAAAACAATGCTTTAACATTTAACTCTTTTAGCGAGTAGAAATTTTATTTCATCATAAACTGTGACTTAGATATAAACTACATTATTTCCTGAAACTGCTAATCTATTTATCAATTATTTTTGCCTCCTCTATCAAAATGGGCTTTATTTCAGGGTATTCTATTCTCTTCAATTCTATGCTATTGTACTCAGTTATACTTTATTTTAAGAGTAAAAAGACATTTATCAATGTCTATTTTTTGCAACAAATACACACTATTTTAAAAGCTTAGTTTCCATTTTGCTTATTAATCCTTCACTTTTCTTCATTTTTCCAAAATATTTTTTATTTTATCAACTGTTTATTTTTAAATTAAAATGAAAATTTCAGTCAACTCTTGAGGGGAAAATGATTAATTTCTCTGTAATTATATTACATCAATACTTTCAAACAATTGCTATTTTTAGTTTTTTTAGAGATAATGACCTATTTGTACATTTATGTGAATCTTTAATACCTAAAGTTTTGATGTTTTTTTACCAAGGTCATGTACATATTTTAAGTTTATTTGTAAGTATCTCACATGCCACTGGGAATGAAATATTATTCACTATATTTTTCTAACTTGATATTGTCAATAAAAGAATGCTTTTAATTTTTTAATATTCATCTTGAATTCATTATTGAACCAACTTTTATTAATTCAAATTAATTCTAATTCCTATTTTAAGTAATATCAGCTTATTTTGGTTGTATGACTTTGGGCAACACTTTTAAGTTCTATTCCTCTGTATCTCAAAAGTGGGATGCCTAGAACAGAGATGGTGCAGATCTCCAAGAGGACTGAAAATGCTTTCAGATGGGTAAATATGGGCTGGAATTTACTTTTTTTGTCTATAAATTTGAAAAAGAGTTATAATAATATAGGTAAATTACTGCAATCTTGAAATAATGACTGTCCACTAGGAAAATAAGATATTTTAACAGGTTAATGTTGAGTGAAGTAGTAGATGGCTATTTCCTGACCTTACAAGTGTTTTCTTTTTTTTTTTTTTTTTTTTTTTTTTTTTTTTTTTTTTTTTTTTTTTTTTTTTTTTTTTTTTTTTTTTGCTTTTTGGTATGTGGGTAGCTCCTTGGCTGGGAATCGAACCCAGGCTGCAGCACTGACAGCGCCAACGCCGAAGCCTTAAGCCACTACACCATCAGGGAACTCCCCACAAGTGTTTTCTTAACAAGCACTCAAGATAAGAAACTGATCTATCAATTTGTTAGGATATGCATTTATGTTAATTAAGTACACTGCCAACTCTAGTGAAGGAAATATATTTATTATAAAATTCAATTTATCATACTTGATTGTATTTTACCTTTCTGCTTTCTAAAAGTTTATATCTACAAATGCTAGACAAAAGCATAAAAGAAATTTCTTTTAAAACAGTTTGAGATTTTTGTTGTTTTTTTCATCTTGCTCTCCTGAAAAAGAGGTGACTACTACATAAGTAAGAAAAACACAATTAAAGCATTTTCATCTTTGTTACTTTTAAGATCAAAGAGAATGTGTGATGAATTTTTAATATCTATCTAAGAGAGGAGACATAATCTCTATTCTAGTCACTGATTTAAAATAATAAACAAAATTTAAAACAAAAAGGCAATTAATTCAGAGGGAATCCTATTCTCAGCAGAGATATAAGGCGACAATGAACATTACATTGTAGAACTAGGGCATGGCCTTTAACCTGCTGGGAAACACTGGAGTGCCAATAAATTGAGCGTGGGTTACATCTCTTGTCCTGCCAATCTCAGTCTTCTGGGGAATGACCTTCCAAAAACCTTTTACTAAGTTACAAAGGTTATTCACTTGTGGATAACTAGAGGTTAAATGTTCTTCCAGAACTAAGGGAGAACTAATACAATTGCTTACCTTCAGAAACTGAGGTCTGAAAAGCATATGAACACTTGGATAACACTTGCTAAACTGTTATTTAATAATTCACTAACTACCATGTTAGAGGTCTTGTGGAACTGATTTCAAGTCATTAAAAAATGATATTTAGTTAGCAAGACTTTTTCTAGAGGAATTATCAGTGTATAAATTTGATTAGTCATAATATATGAATCTGAAGTAAAATATACAAATGAAATACCAGAATTCTAATTTTTATTTTTACTTGGACAGTTGATGATTAAAGCAAAAAACTACTATGCAAAACAGTTCATGGTTAAATGAAATCTGTGAAAACAGTACTCAAAATATACCAAGAAGGAAACAAAAAGTTCTAAATATTACTTTTCAAAATAATAATCTTTACAGTATATTGTAGAAATATTAAATTGAAGTGAGCAAATAAAGACTCCATGTATGTTTACACCATTAATTATTAAATAGCTTTCATATCAGTAGAATTCTTGACATTTGCTTATATTATATGCAACAGTTATATCTACTAGGGTACACCTCCACGCATTTTTTCTCCTGGAACAAAATAAAAATCAATGCATACCTTTTCCCAGTGCACAATTTCCCAAGCACCATTTCTCAACACTGGAAAGAGAAAAGGTCATATTTTTAAAAACATTTTTTTACTACCTGTCCAAAGCCTATTTCTGATGAAATGGTCATTTTAAATAAATAGCTTCAAATAAATTAACCAATAGTAATTTTTACAGGTTTAAAATTATGACAGCAAGGATATATAAAATTATAAAAAGAATCATGAACAGCCAATGTGCATTTTAGATTACACAATAACACTTTACCAAGAGAGGGCAATTTCATTGGGGTTATCAAGGGCTTTCTTGAGAACCTAAAGGAATTACAGGGCTCCACTGGAGGAGAAAGCCATGAAAATGATGTGAAGAATGACAAGCTCAAAAACATTTTGGGAGGTCAGAATGAGTCACCCTAAGATGTGCCTCTGTGATATGCAGATTGTTTTGAGGTAAGGCAACTCAGGAGAACCTGCTGCATCTCTCTTAACTACCTAAAAGTATTTGAATTAGGAACCTTCCTTATAATAAATAATCAGAAATAACCTCTTTTGACTTATTTATAGGGCAGTACGAACTTCTATTTACTAAATATCCACTCTTCTTCTTGTCCTGCAATGATCCTTTGAAGCCCCCAAGGCACTTTCTGCATCCCTAGCTCAGAATATCACATATACTCATGTTTCCTATCTGCCTCTGAACTTCTAGTGCTTGTGGGGCTCTCTATCTCATGTATGTGGGGTTCCGATACATACAGGGTTGGGCAATTAATTTTGCAGACTCATCCTAGAAAAAGTGCTACATACTTCATTGCTGAATATCACTACGGTCACCTCTAAAGTACTCCCCTTGGGAAGCTATGCACCAATGCCAGTACCTCGTCCACCCTGCAAAGCAATGTTGGAAATTCTGGAATGGTCATCAGAGCTGTCTTCGTCCCCACAACTCTGGCAAGGTTATCACACCTACCGAGTTGTTTGTAAGTGCATGGTGGCAAGTTTGTGAACATAACTGTCAGATTTTGGGCACAATGACAACTGTGATGGCCCTTCTAGAAAGGTGGACTAGGCGCTGGCATTGGTGCATAGCTTCCCAAGGAGAGTACTTCACAGGTGATCATAGTGATATTCAGCAATTAGACATGTAACACTTTTTCTAGGATGAGTTCGCAAAATTAACTGTCTGACCTCGTATGTATTAAATTTGGTTATTTTCTTTTGCTACTCAGTCTCATGTCTATGTGATTACTAAACTAGCCGAAAGAACCTTGAGGGCAGAAGAAAACTATAACAGTAGCAATTAAAGAAAAAAAAGAATCACAGCATAGAAGAAATAGATTTCTAATTGGTTAGCAAACATTTATCACATAAACCAACAAATAAAGAATCTGCATCTTTAAGTTTAGAATAATGCAAAAGAGCAAAAGTTTCTGTATTTGGCTTACTGAGAACAAATGAAAAGAGTACTATTAAATTATGATAAAAGGGCTCGTATTTTTTAGTGTTTCATTACTGCTTCACAACAGTAATGTTACTCAGTACATCATTTTTTATCCCTACTATGTGTCAGTGGCATAATACCAAATATATCAATCAACACAAAAATATAAAACAAAACCAGAAAAGAATAATGTGAGATAGCACAAAACTTAGTACTTAAGAAAAGGAGTAAGGCAAGGTCAAGCAACCTGACAGTAAATTCCATGAGGGCAACACTAGTATTTGCTTTGTTTCCCTGGAAAAGCACAGTACCAGGCACAGAGCAGAAACTCAGCAAATATTTGCAGAATGAATAATTTATAGGTATCAAAACATTAGATTCATTTTCTTTTGATCTCAGACGAGATGAAGCCTGAGCCTTCTGTAAGTCACAATACTAATCCCCGAAATGTCAAATCAAACATTAATTATATAAAACAGATCTTGAAACCAGTATTAAAATATACCTTAATCTAAATATAATCTTTTTGTATTCCAAAATTACCTGAACACAGGGGCTGTGTCTTATTCATTTCTTTATCTCTAGCATCTCATGGCATTCTTGGCACATAAGACACTAAAATGCTTGTTAAACAAATGAATAAATGCAATAATGAATATCTTACAATGCATGTTGATGAATCAATTTCATTAATTAAAAAATAAATCCAAGTTGTAGAGCTAAAATTAAAGTATTTCCAGTACAGTAACTACTGAATAAGTTAAAGTTCCAATTTTTACAGTACTCATACAGTTAAGGTTCAACAAAGTTAACCACAGACATCTAAAATTGATCACTGCATCCTAATACACTAAACTCTGAAGTCTGCAGTTTACCCAAACTGATTCCAGGAATAAAGCTGCTCCTTAGTGTTGCTACTAAAATACTAGGGGTTCAAAGGAAAAGATATAGGGTAAAAAAGCCCTGGGTTTAGATGCTGTCTCTGTCTTTGCCTATAAGTACCTTCCTCAAAATTACAGTTGTTACAAAGAATATGGAATAAATGAGAGCACTCTTCATTTTAATCACTTAATCCAAAGGCCATATGTAATATAATAAATCAATGAAGAAAGTTGGGAAAGTGTTGTTTAAATCAGCTATAACCAAGATTCACTGACAATGAAAGATGGGGCTAAAATTTGCATTAATTTAAATTAGAAAAAATAACCCTCATACAATAGTATCTATAGGTATTCACTGCCATTTATTTTCTTCTGATTCAATCTCATATTAGTAAATACTCTCCCAATTGCAATACTTAGTTTTAAAAAATTATTTCTAAAATCAAGAGATGTGACATGAAAATGAAAACTTCAAGCTTATGTGGAAAACTCAGAGGTCAGTCAGTAAATACCTGCACTGTGACACATGCCTGGGACAGAGCTATGCCCACTTCTAATGGGGCTCACAGCTGGATCACCACGTTCACAGTTTCCTGCCGCTTTATATCCAGCCTGCTTCCCTTATGCAGGGTACCTGCCTGTCTGTGTGGTTCATGCTCATGAGGTTTTTCTTTTTTTTTTTTTTTAATTTTTAAATTTATTTTTACTGTTAGGCTTATTAGGGTGGCATCTGTTAGCAAGGATTACATAGGTTTCAGGCTTACAATTCTACAGTGCATTGTCAACTTGTTGTATAATAAGTTCACTACCTAACGTTTTTCTTTTATATACAGAGCTTTAAATGTTCTGTTCAACGAGTTTTGAAAACTGTAAACTGAATTCACTATTCAGAACAAGGGATAGAACCCCAGAAAGATTCCTTGTGGAATCTTTACAATTCATCTTTCCATCTCCAGAGGTAGATATAAGTTAGTCACTATCAATTAAGTCTTGCATTCCATACACATTAAATTATATAATATGTATGTACTTTTGTATTGAGCTTTCAATGAACATATCTGAGGTTCTGTTTAGAAGATGTTTCTTTCCCTTATTAAATTGATATGGTACTACAGTGGATCAATTTCTGGATTCTGTATTTATTTCATCGATCAATTTGCGTATTTTCACACCAATCTGAAATTAATTAGTGTAAGCCCTCCAACTTTGTTCTTTTTCAATATTGTTTTGGCTATTTAAGACCTTTGCATTTCCATGTAAATTTAAGAATCAAATTGTCAATTCTTAAAAAACTAGAATTTTCATTTGGGGCTCAATTCTTTCAATTTACAGATAATCTATATCTCTCAATTTATGTCTTCATTAATTTTAGAAGTTTTATAGCTTATAGTGCATGAGTTTTTTGCTAGATTTATTTGATTTTTTTCTTATATCATAAATGGTATTTTTTATTCCATTTACCAATCAGTCACTGGTGGTATTGAGCAGTAGCTCCCAACCTTTTCCCACTTGTATATATACCCTCTTTTAACCTATTTCTATAAATTGTATCCTTTGTCTTTAAAACAGCTGTTTTTCAATACTGACACTTTTGCTCAGTGCCTAATCTTAATGTAAAATAGTGGGAAGGAGGTAATAAGTTAGGAAAGAAAAGTTACTACACTAAAAGTACAAACCACAGATTTAATTTTATAATATTCATAACAGTTAAATATTGATCAAGTATTTAAACATTAAATTAAAAAACTACTTGAAAAAAAAGACAACACACTTTTACTCAGTCAATAGCTAAACTGATCAGTCTGGCTACAGATGTATTTATATGTTTGGGGGAAGTTCTAGAAATGTCGCAAACTGATTGTTCTTAAACTGTGCGTAATGTCTGGTAGAAGACCAGCTTGGGGGAAAGGTTCATAGCCACGCTCTCACCAATCATTATTCACTAATGTGATCTAACTCTGAAGTGTCTCCATGAATGGTGATTCAAACTTAACATTTATTGTTCCATAACTAAAGTTGTGCATTTTTTATTTACTTGTTTTTTCACTATTACTGATTATTTTTCACAAACCCTTGAATGGCCCAGCATGTGGGTACAGACCAGCAAGTATCCCCCAGGGATATGCATACTACTGCTTGGGAACTGATGGTATAGGGCAATGCATTAAACTTTTGTACAATGGACCTGTCATCCTGTAAGTCTGTTAAAGTCATTTATTTAGTTCAGGCAGGGTTTCTTTCTGTTATGTCACTGTTCTTATTGTAGCAATTCTTTCTAAGCAGCTTAATTTCAGTTTGTTAACAATGCTATACTATAATTTTTGGCAGTTCTATTTTGCTCATATGCCTCTTCTCTGTTCATCTCATTTTTAAACTCTTTTGCTACTATGCCAAAAAAAAAGACCCCAAATCTTTGAACATCAAGAATCTTTTTTAATACTAAAATGTTTGTTGATTTTATGCCCTAAGCATCTCATATTCTGCCAATTTTTATCTCCTCCACAATCACCAACACCAGCACTCCTACTTCAAGAAACCTTTATTTTCGAACTGGAGGTCTGCATTAGCCACACCACCAGTTTCCTCTGTTCACTCTTTATCTCTTTTGAATTTAGTTTCAACTATAATGATTTTACTTACGTATAATAATTATGTTATGTATGCATATGTATCCATATATATGTATCCATATATCTTTACACACAAGTATATATACACAAGATTAGGCCACACCTTGCTCAACACTCTTCTTCAACTGGCTCCCCTAAGGCTCATAAAATAAATCCAAACATCTCCAAGGTTGTTGATGAAGCAGCTTCTGCCTATTCTCCAAAGAACTATTTAAACATTTGCTTAAAATACACTTGTTGGTTTTATAAGTTACTGAAATAGTTCCAGTGTGAACAGCTGGAAATGGTTATATAACCATTAGATGCAGTAATATGAGTATCCTCTGATGTTAGCTCAGGACCATCCTGTCCAACTCTGTAACCTAAACTAGCCCTCCTTGAAATACTTCCACTTGGCAGATGTTTGTTAATTCATATCTAAAAATATCCCTGAACCACTCTACTGGGTTCCACTTAACGAGACAGAAGTATCACAACAGGCTTCCTCAAATCAGCAGTCCATTCCCGGAAGTCTTCACTCCACTAAGAAGGGTGAAAGTCAGCAGCACTTTTATGGAACCACGGAAAACAATCCTCTAAACATGCTTTACTTCTCTATCTTCAATAGCTGGTCATTTTCACTCAACCTTGTTTCCATCACTTCTCTGCACATTCCAGCCTCTTTACCTCCTTCCACTAACTGACCTTTCTGCACTTCCCTATCCCTCTATTCACCTGTTCTCCTACTATCTCCTGGGGGATCTCTGCCTCCACCCAAACATTCCCCTACTCATCTCTTCATCACTCTGTACCCAAACATTTCTTCTCAATTTATCATTGAAAAGATGCACTGGAAAACGTGGCTTGCTGTAAAAATTTATGTCTAAGAAACTTTTAAATACATATTCAGTCAACAACATTTTCTATCAAACTAGAAAACCAACATGTGTTCGTAAAAAGCCAAATGGAGGTACATAAAGGAAAAGACGACATTGTCCTATCTCATGTCTTTTTTTCAAGGTAAGAAATACTAACTGATGCCTCCTCATACACCTTTCTCTAGAGTAGGCAAACATGCATGTATGCACTTCTTTCTTTCTTTAAAAAATTTTATTTCTCTGCAACTTGGTTTTCCACTTATCATAGATGATTTTAGGTCAAAGAATAGAGGCTGAACTCATTTTTGAAAAATATCTCATGGCATGGTGCCTCCATTACAATGAGTCGGCTAACTGAATGGACATTTTAGATTCCACAGGATGTAGTCAGACAAAGCTTTAATCTAATTAAAGGATATGATACAGCAGGAAAATGAAAGCCCACGCAAGCATCAGGGGCCTGAGAAACTTTAGGCACATTCCCAGGGTCCCTTCTCATTACGCTAGGAAATGATTTTGAACCTCAAAATCTTAATTTTGAGAAGCCTGGGGGAAAGTTTCCAGGGGGTGTTTTATACCTGTTACTCAATTAGCCAAGCCAGAATGTGTAACATGTAAAGGACTTAAGCCATCAATCTATATACATCTTTAAATTACATACAGAAGTCGCTCTTGGGTACTTCCAGGAGAGTTTCAAACCCTATACAGCACATTATAAATCACCACCTACTCCACCTTGTCCTTCTCTTGGCCAAGGTCCAGTATTACAAGACCAGGTGTCCAAGCGGTAAGCACAGCACTGCTCTAGTCCAGCTGCGAAAGAACTCTGTTCTAAACACAGCTGTATCATAACGCATAATGTATTCAACTATCTCCCTCTTGATGGAGATTCTGATTTCCATTTTTTTCTACCACATTGAACGACACTGAAATATATTTACATGATTGTATTCTACAGGAGAGGATTCCAAAAGAAAGGTTGTTGGTTCCTGGGTGTTTGTGTTCATTTTTTATCAGATACAATTAAATTATTTCTCGAAGAATCTATAGCAATCCACACTCTCACTAGCAATGAATGAAATTCTACTGGCTGTAAACCTAGACAAGCACAGTGTTACCAATTATTTGAATTTTGTTAATATGATGGGTATTTGGTATTTATTCTGAAGGTTATAGTGGTCTGGATTAATCAAAGTTTAATTCCTTTATGTCCCTAAACTGAGTTAGAATTCTACATAAGTACAGAAACATTTGTTTGAATGTACTAATACAGAATCTGCTACTCAACAGGTAGTACAGGGTCTAGCAGCATCAGAGGACATCTGTTCCACCCTCCATTTCTTTTGTTCTTGAAATGTGAAACTGGAACACAGAAATAAAGACTGGAAGTGCAGAGTTTCTTCAAACATGAGACTAAAGCCATATTAGGAGACAGAGAACAATATAGAATGCTGGTGAAATTAAAAAATCAGCTCACAACATGTGACAGGTTTCTGTGCAATTCAAGGCTTGAGTACTGGCCAAGGATAAAAGTCAATCATATAATTCATTGTTGTTTTTACTTTGGAACTGGTTCCTAAACATCTACCCACAGAACAAAGAAAATAAACAGTATTACATGTAGTATGATAGTGACTGAAACAGCCACCTAGTTATTTTTAATCACTGACCTCCTCTGAACCAGCACTTACCAGGTTTAGTGGAAGCAAGAAATGATGCTATGTCTTTTACCGAGTTTTTAGCTTCTTTGGGCCAAAAGTATACCAACTTTATACCTCCACAGTATAAGAGTTCAAGAAGGTAAGCCCTAGAGCAGCAGTGTCCAATCTTTTGGCTTTCCTGGGCCACAATGAAAGAAGAATTGTCTTGGGCCACACATAAAATACACCAACACTAATCTCCTAATGTTTTAAGAATTTGTGTTGGGTCACATTCAAAGCCATCCTGGGCCACAGGTTGGACATGCCTGCTCTAGAGGATATGATTAGTGTGATACTTGATAAAGGAGAGTTAGAATAAGCTTTGGACAAAATTATCAGAATGGCCTGTTTTACAGTATTTTAACAGCTCTTCTTTTAAATGCAAAGCTCCTCTATATTTCCCTAGTTCCAGCCAAACACACCTGTTAAAAGTTTCCACGTGTCTTGTTTAAAGTCTGAGCGTAGGAGAGCTCAGACTTTAAACAAACACCTCAAATAAAACTTGTTTTTACTTAGCAGGATACTACTTAACAGCTTTGTTGTAATGGGTTTCTTTTTTAAAATGAAAACATTCTGTTGGAGTTTTGGGGAATTCCTTAATCAAAGGCTCTGCAAAACTGGCAGTCTTTCAGGATTTAATCAAATGTTGCACAGGTAGAGTTACTCATTAAGTTTCACACAGTCTTCTCTGAGAGAAACAGGCACCACAACTGAACTGTCCGTCACTGGGGCTACTACTGCAAGTCACTGGGGTGCCTTCCTGAGCAATGAAGCCAGTTCTTCAAGTGGGTAACAAGAGCCAAGTTATCTGAAAGGACAATGGGCACTGCTGATGTTAAAGAGGACACAGAAAAAGTAGTATGCTCCAACTCCTACCTGGGAGTAAGCCCTGAATTGGAACTTTAGTGCATTAAGAAGGGTAAGAGCACAGCTGAGACTATGGTTTTGAAAAGAAGGAAAACAAATCTACCCATTCTACAATATCAATTCCCTACATAGACCCTTACTTCCAAAAATAACTTCAAGGCAACAACCTCATTGGGGTGTGAACTGACAATGCACAAATGTCTCCTGCATAAACTTGCCTGTAAAGGTCAAAGTAAACAACAATCTGCTTGAAATCTACTGACACAGAAAACTGGTGACCTATAAGAAAAATATGGGTCTGCTGACATGATCAGAGAACAATGGTAGTTAATTCCCTTTTCCTAAAATGTTTTTCCTCAATCCTGCTCACAAAGTCATGAATCATTCACCTTTTTCTTTATTTCACTGACAAATAACTTGAAAGAAAAATCTCCCTCCACTGCCTCACCAAATGCCCATCATTCCTCACAAGCCAGCTTCTCTTTTCACTGAAGCTCCACAACTGTTCTCCAGGTAACAAGTGAACTCCAGTGAAGAAATGTTACTTCTTAAATGCTCAATTTAGTGGTATAACAGTCCTGGTCCTCTTTTAATCCAGTAGCATTTGGCGTTTAACAGGGTTTCCCCGCCTTTGCCAAATCCACTCAGATCTTTGCTTTCTCATAGTCATGGCCCTAGTTCCTGCTTCCCCTAATTAATTAAAAGTTAACCTCTCTGTTTGCCTCACCCCAACCTCTCCCCATGCTAGCTTTCACATTCTTCTTTCAAAAGTATAACTGGGAACGTAGGGACACCCTTCAGTAATTCTCTCCAAGTTCTTCACCCTGGTTTTCAAGTCCACAAATATGACCCTAACTTGCCTTCCCATCCCTGCCCATTGCTCCCTGACATATATCCTAGGCTCCAGCCAAAATAAACTATTTGCTATTCCCAGAATGTATCTCATGCCTTACTTCCTTCTGGATCACCCACTGCTACCACCCTGATAGCTCTGCTTACTAGAATTCCACTTGTCCTTCAAGAACCTGGCAAATGACATTTCTGAATCCCCACCTCTCTCATTTGGCCCTTTTTTAGTTTTTCTATCACGTATAATGACATCAGTGAACATCTTATCTTCACTACTAGATTATAATTCCCTATAGGGCAAGAATGAAGACTGGTTTCTTTCTGCATTTTCTGCACTGGATCTTACATAAGGTATATGTTCAGTAAAAACTTACTAAAGTGAAATAACAAATGTTCTAACTTTGAATCACACCTGTTTTCCCTCTCTCATTTTAACTATGTCCCTATATTTCTTCAGTGGGTTTTGCTCCTCTGTGTGCATCTTTTATTCATAGGACAAATGAAAGACAACCTGGGACTATATTTTTCCCAAAATAAATACCGCCTCCTCTCTATCCACAGCTCTTGTTGAAAATATCTAATCATCAGTTCAATTTACATAATCCTAAACTCTGTAATAATTTGAAAACATTAACAATCTCATTGGTGTCTGATTATTTAGTCCAATAAAGGCTCAGTTTTTAAGCTCGAAATTGAAGATCATGGAAACAATACTTCCTAAGCACTATTCACATTTAAGTCAATGTACGTGTGTCGCAGCCTATGTTCAGGACCACTGATGGATGAGACATAAAGACAACCTCCAGGGAGACAAAAAGGCAGCACACTCACTTTTTCAATATGCCAGGAAAGCTGTGCTATTTTAAGGTCCTTAGCATAATACCATAGCTCCTTTGTACAGGACTGGAATGAATGAAACCAGAGGGGTCTAGCCCTGTTAGTAGGTCATTTCAGGCTTAACGACCTAAAAGTATTCAACCCACACAGCCCACTACCTTTTCACCAAGGACTTAAAAGGTGAAATGGTTTCCTGTGGCAGATAAGCAACTATGTGCCCTACAGAGAAGGAGCCTTGTTAAGGGCTATCAGTTAGCACCAACTTAATTCACTTCTTAGAAGGCAGATGCAGCTCTGGGGAATAAAGATGAGGTGGAGATGAGAACTGTGATTTTTAGTTATGTGCCTAGTTTAAAAGATTTTTATGTTGTCATTTCCTACATTGAATTAAAATAGAGTAAAACTGCTGTATTACATAAATATTTATTGTAATCTCATTCCTTCTATTATAATAAAGCAAGGTATTAAACAATTTAATTGTAGTAAGGATGGCTCTCATTTAACTACAGCACCAAAGAAAGTGACCAAGGTGCTGTTAGATGTCATAGCTGTTAACTCCCATACATTCTCACCTGCAGAATATATGTATACACACCATCCTTCAGGGAACGTCAAAACCTGGGATTTTTTAAAAAAGTAAATTAATTTATTTTATTAGGAGTAGGCTGACCAGATGTACTGTTTTAAATGGAACAGAAAACAATGGTACTGTCTCATTTCAAACAGTACATATGGTCAGCCTAGTCTTACTGGGCTAAATTCAAGGTGTCAGTAGGCTGACCATACGTACCATTTGAAATAGGACAGTACCATTGCTTTCTGTCCTGTTTAAAACAGTACGTGTGGTCAGCCTAATTAGGAGGCATTTTTAATTTTCCCAAATAATCTTTCTTAGTTTATACCTGAATGTCATCCTTTCCCAGGCCTTCAAATTGTGAGTGTATGCAAAACTGTCATTTCACTTGAAATACTGGCATGCTAGCCATAATAGCATTTCATAAAAAAACAAAACAAAACAAAAACACATTTATACAATTTTTAAAAATAACTAGCTCAACCACAACAAATTCATATGGGGATTGGCTTCAATTTACATATTATAATAATTATTACAAATTTATAATTTACAAATTCCTGCAGAGCTAAATTTGGCAGAACACCACAATTTAGGGAAAACAATGCCCGCAGTGTGTGTTAGACACATGGAGGAAGGAACGTTCAATACTTTGAGTTCAAATATGGAGGGAAGAAATAAGAGCAAATGAAGGCTAAATTTAGATGCAAAACAACCTGGAGCATTCTGAGTATGGCAGTGTTCTAGGGCTTTGGGTAATGGAACCGATAAGTGGACACAGTACTGTGTTCACAGGTAGCAAGGCAAGGTAAAACAATGATGTAATGACTTTAAAAGACAAGGTAAAGAGGTGGCAAGAAGTTCTGCCACATTTGTATTGTATCGGGGTCTGTGAAACAGTCTGGGATACAGTGTTATGAAAATACTGCTTTTCACCTTGCTTACACCCCAGTAATGAGGAAGGAGCCTTCTTCCATGTCTAGTCTCTTCTTCCTTCCTTATTTGTACTCAGGTATCTATAAGGAGAGTGGTTCATTCACCTGTTCATTTGGCATGCACACACAGGCCCCCGTGATAGGAGCAAGAGGAACACAAATATGAGTATGAGTGTGGACCTGCATTGTTCCTATCTAGTACACATGCACCATCACACAATAAAAATACGGAGCAAAGAAAGGTGGTGACAATTCACTGAGAGTACTGGACCACAAAACTCATCAAGACTCACTCATACTCTCTGGACTTCTGAGCATTAGTTTACTCTGTCCTCCTTCAACAACTAGGACCTCGGAGAACAATATAAATTTCTGAATTTGCCAGCTCACTGAACCATCTACCTAATCAACTTATATATCTCCAGGAGAAGAAATGGCTTGTTTTCAAGTGTTGATGATAGGCTCAAAATGGAAAGTTTATAAAATCCTGAGTTTGCTTCAAAATCTTTAATATGATTACCGAGCTCATTAAGTGGTGAAAATAAGGTATCAGAAAATAAGGTACAAATCTACAGTTAAATAATAAAAAATGTTAGAAATAAAATTATGAATTTATATTTGTGAAGTTGCTAGGGAACGACAGAGAAAAATGTCACTCTCTAGTGCCTCAATAAAAAACACAGAAATTATTCATTGCTCTAAGAATACAGAAGAGTTAACATTTGAATCTAAGGGAAAGGTGTCCCTTATTCATTATATGATCTTGGTAAACATTTAGAAATTAAAAATTTAAGTCTAATACTTCAAACGTCTGTAAAAAATTAATTATCTGTCAAAAATTCCTCCTTCTATTCCTACACCCACTCCTGCCTCAATTCAGGAAAGCAAACTGAATTTCATTCCGGTCTAATGACAACAGATGGCTTTCACATTAGGCAATTTGAGTTATCCGACAGCAAACAGTATCCTTCAAACATTTCTGCTATCTCCTATCAACTGCAAAATCAAAAAGATGACCAATACTCAAATTAGGCAAAGAAAAGAAGAGAAAGATCTTCTATTAGAAAACAATTTCAAGTATCAAACTGAAAGCCATAGTTCCTTAGATATGAGACTACCAAGTATTCTGGTAACAAAAATAGTTTTTAACAGCCGTTAAGCCTTAATATTTGGTTTTGACATGAGTTTTATATACACTAATTAGAGAAGCCTGCCTTCTTCTCACTTGCCTATTATTGGTAAGAATATTTTCTCTGAATATTAGACAAAAGGGGACATTTTTGGAAGTAGATAAGTATCTGGGAAATCAAAGAGTGTATCAGTTCAAAGTGCGGTAACCGAAAATTATTAATATGATACCTATAACAGCTACTCTTTAACTGTACAATGACTTCTTGGGCCAAGGCTTGGAAGCAAGTAACTGCCCGTCCCTGAAGATAGAAGCCCTCTGCTGCAAGATCCATGATGTATCAAAAAAATCATTACAGGGGGAAGGAAGGCAAGATGGTGACTGGAGAGGAGGTCCCTAAAGCCTCTCCCAGAAAACACAATTGAACAGCTACCCAGGAGCCAAGAAAGAAGACCCTGAGTGACAAAAACGGCAGCTGAGAAATCCACGCATTGCAAGTAAACACCTAAAGGTTGGAGAGAAGGGGGCAAATGAGAGAGGGGAGGGAGCAAAGACGGAACCGGATCGTGGCTGAACCATCCGGGAGCAGAACAGTGCATGGGAGAGAAGAGGCCAAGAGGCGACAAGAGGAAAAGCCCTAGCCAAGTGGCAGAACAGTGGGAGTCGATGGGGAGCTGGGCTGGGGAGCTGGGCTGGAGAGCTGGAATTTAGAGCAGCGAGTTGGGGACAGAGCTTGGGAGCTGGCCTCTGGAAGTTTTGAGTGGTAGCAGGGCTGAGCGAGGACTCTGAACTGCAGAGAGGATACCTTGGCTCTAGGCTCCCTTGGGACCCACAGCGCAGGTGCGCAACTCCTGCACAGGGCTGCGGCTTCTGTTGCCGGCCTGCGGAGGAGGCGACCGGCTGCCAGCACAGTGTGTGTGGTGCCTGCATGGGCCCGCTGAAGAGGTGGGCCGGCTGCTGTGAAGGCGCGCGGGGCTCCTGCGCGGGGCTGCGGCTCCCATTTTGGCCCACTGCGAAGGCAGGCCAGCTGCCTTCCTACCGCGGGGTCAGACTCACAGCTTCAGACTTGGGCCCGCGCCTGCTCCAGTGCCCGTGGGTCCTAAAAGCAGTGTGAGCCCACAGACTCTGCTCCAACATTTGGCCGCGGAAGCAGGTCAGGGAAGAAAGGCGGATTTGATAGCATTCACCCCAGCCAGCAGGAGCAGCCTCGGCCTGCATCACCAACTAACTAACTACAGGACGTGAAGGGACCATGATAGATGCATACCACCTCCAAACGTAGCAGGAGACCAGAAATAAGAAATAAACAACCCCCTCCCTCCCAAAACTTGTCCCCCAGTGCTACCTCGCATCTGCCCTACAGCAAGACACCACAAAAGTACCAATCTGGGCTTCTGGGCACTACTACTGAACGCAAAGCCCTCATGTCAAAGAGAAAGAACCCAGCAGACAGGATGAATTCCTTAAAAACTAAAACTCCTCAGAAAGATCAGGAAATTCATCAAGACAGCTTCTTAGACCTAGAAGTTTCTGAACTAAGTGACAGAGAATTTAAAGTAGCCATTCTAAAGGCTCTGAGAGAAATGAAAACATAAGGGCAGAGCACCATGGCTGACATAAACAACATAAAAAGGAGAGGACTGACATAAGAAAGGAACTCCATGAACAAAAGGAACAATTTAATAAAGAAATTCAAGAACATGGAAACAACTCAAAAAGAGGAAGAGAGGGAATATAGAACCAAAAGGATAGAAAGAACTCTGCAAGAACTATCTGACTCCATGAGACAAAACAAAATCAGGATAATAGGAATAGAAGAAGGAGAAGAGCAGTCTACAGAGAGCATACTCAAATAGTAGATGAGAACTTTCCAACCTATGGAAAGATCTGGAACCCCAAGTTCAAGAAGAAAACAGGTCCCCTACATACCTGGACCCTGACAGATCTTCTCCAAGGCACATAGTACTAAGGATGTCAAAAACTAAAGACAAAGAGACAATTCTCAAGACAGCCAGGGAAAAAAGAACTACACCTTTAGAGGAAAACCCATCAGGCCGGCATCAGATTTCTCAGCAGAAACTCTACAAGCCAGGAGGGAGTGGAATCCAATATTCAAAAATTTAAAAGAGAGGAACTTACAGCCAAAAATAAATTATCCAGCAAAATTATCTTTCACATGTGAAAGTGGAATAAAGACATTCTCAGACACACAGAAGCTGAGGGAATTTGCCAGCACGAGGCGAGCACTCCAAGAAATACCAAAGGAGGCTCTTTGACCTGAAATAAAACATCAGGAAAAATGAAACAAAGTTGGGGCAACAAGAAAGCAACAAAAATAAAACAAAAACAAACAAAGAAATAAGTAAAGGCCACAGGAAATCCTCACATATCGATCACCACTCTAAATGTTAATGGATTGAACTCACCAATAAAAAGACACAGAGTAGCAGACTGGATTAAAAAACAGAACCCATTCATATGCTCTCTCCAAGAAAAACATCTCAGCCATAAGGACAAACACAGGCTCAGAGTGAAAGGATGGCAAATAATACTTCAAGCAAATGGTAACCAGAGAAAAGCAGGAGTTGCCATACTGATATCTAATGAAATAAACTTCAGGCTAAAAAAAGATAATAAAAGACAAGGATGGACATTACATAATGATAAAAGGCACAATACAACAACAAGAACACTTGACACTAATTAATATATATGCTCCCAACTAGGATGCACCAAAATATACAAAGAAACGACTAACAGATTTGAAAGGAGAAATGGATGAACACACAGTCATTGTGGGAGACTTAAACACCCCACTAACAGCCATGGATAGATCATCCAAACAGAAAATAAAATAAGGAAACAGCAGCTCTAAATGACACATTATAGCAATTGGACATAATTGACATTTACAGGACACTTCATCCCACAAAAAGAGACTATTCCTTCTTTTCTAGT
Organism: Lyroderma lyra; assembly: GCA_004026885.1. NCBI lineage: Eukaryota > Metazoa > Chordata > Mammalia > Chiroptera > Megadermatidae > Lyroderma > Lyroderma lyra. Next base: position 156,480 of record PVJL010001418.1, read on the forward strand.
GCACATGGAACATTCTCAAGGGTAGACCACATGCTCGGAAACAAAAGCAACCTCAGCAAATTCAAGAAGACTGAAATCATACCAAGTGTATTCTCAGACCACAAAGCTTTGAAATTGGAGATCAACTGTAAAAGGAAAGCAGAAAAAACCACATATACATGGAGATTAAACAACAGCTTATTAAAAAAGGACTGGATAAAAGAACAAATAAAAGGTGAGATTAAAAATATATAGAAACTAATGACAATGAAAATAGAATATGTCAGAATTATTGAGACACAGCGGTAATAAGAGGGAAATTTATATCACTACAGGCCTATCTTAAGAAACAAGAAAAATTACAAGTAAACATCTAGACATCCCATCTTAAACAACTAGAAAAACAAGAGCAGACAAAATCCAAAGTCGGAAGAAGGAAAGAAATAATAAAAATTAAAGCAGAGCTAAACCAATTAGAGAACAGAAGGACAACAGAAGAAATTAATATTACGAAGAGCTGGTTCTTTGAGAAAGTCAACAAAATTGACAAACCCCTGGCTAGACTAATCAAAGGATGAAAGGGAAGGACACAAATATCCAAAATTAGAAATGAAAGGGGAGAAATTACCACTGACACCACAGAAATACAAAGGAATATAAGAAAATATTATGAAGGACTTTATGTCATTAAATTTAACAACCTAGAAGAAATGGACAAGTTCCTAGAAACTTATAGCTTACCCACACTGAACCAAGAAGAACTGGATAATCTAAATAGACCAATCGATAGCAAAGAGATTAAAATGACTATCCGTAATCTCCCTAATGGCAAAAGCCCTGGACCAGAGGGTTTCACCAATGAGTTCTACAAAGCATTCAAAGAAGAATTAATGCCTATCTTCCTCAGACTCTTCCAAAAAATTGAAGAGGAAGCAATACTTCCTAACTCATTCTATGAGGCCAACATTACCCTAATACCAAAGCCTGGCAAAGACAACACAAAGAAGAAAACTATAGACCAATACCTCTGATGAACACAGACTCAAAAATCCTAAACAAAATAAACAACAATGCATCAAAAAGATCATACATCATGATCAAGTGGGATTCATCCCAGGAGCACAAGGATGTTTCACCATATGAAAATCAATCAATGTGACACACCACATAAACAAAATCAAAGATAAAGGCCATATGGTCATTTCAATTGATGCAGAAAAAGCTTTCGACAAGATACAGCATCCATGTATGATCAAAACACTAAATAAAATAGGTATAGAAGGAAAGTATCTCAACATAAAAAAGGCCATATATGACAAGCCCTCGGCTAACATCATACTGAATGGGGAAAAGCTGAAGCCTTTCCCCTAAAATCAGGAACAAGACAGGGATGCCCCCTGTCACCACTGCTACTTAATACAGTACTAGAAGTCCTAGCCGCAGCAATCAGGCAAGAGAAAGGAATCAAAGGTATCCAAAGTGGGAAAGATGAGGTCAAACCATCATTATTTGCAGATGACATGATCCTTTATATAAAAAATTCCAAGGATTCCACCAGGAAACTATTAGAAACAATTAACGAATATAGTAAAGTCACAGGATACAAAATCAATGTAAAAAAATCAACAGCATTCCTATATACAAACAACAAATCCTCAGAAAAAGAAATGAGGGAGTCAATTCCTTTTGCTATCACAACAAAAAGAATGAAATACCTGGGAATTAACTTAACAAAGAACGTGACAGACTTATACATGAAAATCTAAGACTTTAAGAGGTGGAAAAATATCCCCTGTTCATGGATAGGAAGACTTAACATTGCTAAAATGGCCATTCTGCCCAAAGCAATCTACAGATTTAATGCAATACCCATCAAAATCCCACAATCATACTTTCGTGAGATAGATAAAAGATTTAGTAAATTTATATGGAACCATAAAAGACCTCAAATTGCCAAAACAATACTATATCAAAAGAATAAGGCTGGTGGTATTACATTCCCTGACTTCAATTTATATTACAAAGCATCAATAGTCAAAACAGCTTGGTACTGGCAGAAGAACAGAAATAGAGACCAATGGAACAGAACTGAAAACCCAGAAATAAACCCACAAATTTACGGACAAATAATTTTTGATAAAGAAGCAAAAAACATACAATGGGGAAAAGACAGCCTCTTTAGTAGGTAGTGCTGGGAAAACTGGAAAAAACATATGCAAAAGAATGAACCTGAGCTGTGAACTCTCTCCATATACAAAAATTAACTCAAAATGGATTAAAGACCTTCATATTAGACCTGCAACAATAAACTGTATAGAAAAAACATCGGTACTAAACTTAAAGACCTAGGACTCAAGGAAGACTTCATGAACCTGACCTCAAAGGTAAGGGAAGTAAAAGCAAAAATAAATGAATGGGACTATATCAAACTAAAAAGCTTTTGCAGAGCAAAAGAAACCATCAACAAGGCAAAGAGACAGCCAACTGAATGGGAGAAAATATTTGCAAATAACACATCATATAAGGGTCTAATATCTAAAATATATAAAGAACTAATAAGACTTAACAACCAAAATCAAACAACCCAATTAAAAAGTGGGCAGAAGAACTAAACAGATACTTCTCCCACGAAGAAATACAAATGGCCAGCAGACATGAAAAAATGCTCATCCTCATTAGCTATCAGGGAAATGCAAATCAAAACCACAATGAGATACCACCTCACACCTGTTAGAATGGCTATTATCAACAAGACAAGGAATAACAAGTGCTGGAGAGGATGTGGAGAAAAAGAAACTCTGGTACATTGGTGGTGGGAATGCAAATTGGTAAAACCACTGTAGAAGACAGTGTGGAGGTTCCTCAGAAAATTGGGAATGGAGTTACCATTTGACCCAGCAGTCCCCCTTCTGGGGATCTACCCCAAAAACTTGAAAACCTTTGTCCACACAGACTTATGTACTCCAACGTTTATCGCAGCGCTGTTCACAGTGGCCAAAACATGGAAACAACCAAAGGGCCCTGCGACAGATGACTGGATAAAAAAGCTGTGGTACATATACTTAATGGAATATTACTCAGCTATAAGAAAAGATGAAATATTGCCATTTGCAACATAATGGATGAACCTGGAGATCATCATGCTTAGTGAAATAAGCCAGACAGAAAAAACAAAGAACTGTATGACTTCACTCATATGCGGAATATAAAACTGAAAGCAAAGAAAAAAGAAATGAACAAACAAATAACCCATGGACACTATCAATAGTTTAATGTTTATTTGGGGACGAGTGGGTTAGGGAGGGGAGAAAAGGGAGGGAGTGGGAGAGGAGGGAGGGAAGCTAAATATAAGGTGATGGAAAGAGAAGTCACATTAGGTGGTGAACTTATTATACAAGTTGACAATGCACTGTAAAATTGTATGCCTGAAATGTATGTAATCCTTACTAACAGATATCACCCCAATAAGTCAAACAATAAAAATGAATTTTAAAAAATCATTACATATTTTTGGTTCAAAAGCTGTGCACCCAGCATTCTGAGCAACATAGCAACAGATGCAAAACTGCATATTGCCCAAAATACCAATACATGCAATATCTGTGTTTTTCACTTTCAATTCCTATGGTTGTTCCTATCCACTTTTCTGGAGTAGTTCTATTCCCAGATTTCTAATGGTCTCCTATTCCAATTCATTCTGCTCCCCATCTTTAACCTGTACATTCATTCTGTCTCTTTTTGGCTTATAAACCTTCAACAGCTTGTAAACTTTCAACAGCACAAGAAAAGTTAGACTCCCCTTTGTTTAGCATTCAAGGCCCTCCTCTTCTTTTAAATTCAAATTGCCTTTGATATAGGAAACATTATTTTCCATAAAAATCTAGAGAGATAACGAGATCATGTAATCCAAGCCCTATATTTTCCATATAAAATTATCTCTTACTTTGTGCTTTTATGAGTATATAGTTCCCATCTTATATTTTTTTCATATGTCCCATAGGAAATAATATTGTCTCAGTAAATATTCTGTTAACTTATTAGGTGGCACTTTAATAAATGTAGTTTAATCAAATGTATTAAAAATCAACAGATAATCCCTTTGGTGGAAGGTGGTGAAAAGAGAAGTAGAGCATTTTGACAGAGCAGTATAAAAACAGAGCAGTATAAAAATACTGTTTTTAATTACCAGCTAATTTTGGCAGATAGGTCTGATCCTCATCACATCAGGGAACTTCAGAGAGAGATGAGATTTTCAGATGGGACAAACTCAGGAATGGCAGAGAATGTCTGTTTTGCATGTTCCTTGGTATATCTTAAAATTTGAGAGTATGGTCTATTTGCTTGTGTTGGAAATCATTTTGTTTTTGGCTGCATCAAAATGAGATCCACAACAAAAGAACCATATCAAAATGCCATGCACTTCTCAGAAGTTGGATTGGTTCTAATAATTTTATTATTTATGGAGCATATATCCTCTGCATGTACAGTATAACTAACACAAAGTGCTACCAATATGCCTTTTACCCAAGCAATATCACATGATTATTTTCCAGAAATCTTCTCTAGAACATATCACAAACAAAATAAAGACAGTTTTGCAGCATTTAACATTGTCAAAACCATTGTAGATTTTATGGCCAGTACTTAGAAATACATTCCTATGAGGTACTTAAATATATTAAAAATACTTCTTAAAAGTATCATCACTGTAAATCACTCTAATTCTAATTTAAATGTCATGATAACAAATGCTACAAAGCAAGAATCTACCCTGGAACAAAAACTTAGGAGATACACAGCATTTTCAATTGAATTACATTTAATTGAAGAGATGTATATATATAATTATAGTATGAATGTATTTGACAGATATGAGAAATAAAATGTAAAATTCCTACCTTGGGTCTGTTTCTTGTTCACTGCATTATCAGCTTTATGTCGTTTCTAAAATTTAAAAGCCAAAACAAAAACTGTGAAAAAGTGAGTAAGATTAATGAAACGAAATAAGTACCTACAACAAAGGAGGTATCTTTAACTTACGTTTCTCAGGGTTTTTATCCTTTCATACCTATATCAATGTTATAAATATGCTGGTGGTGGGGTGATGGGAAGAATCAGAGGGTACTCAGGAATTTTAAAACTGAAAGTAAACCAGCACCTTTATACAGCAGTCTTTTTCTGGGAGTAGAGGTGGTCTTTGGAAGGATCTTGCGTTATCACATAAGAAAAATTAAACTTTTAATGTGCTAGAAGAGTTTAAGCTGAAAATCTGACTTAGTCTTACACTTAAATAATTCTCTTAAAGAATTATTAAAAAGTAGATTGCCCAAGAGAATTACCTATAACTACCATTTAATAATGTTATTAAATATTTTCAACTTATGAAATTCATTATCTAATTCAGCTAAGTACATCCTGTATAATTTAATGATGTACTGATGTCTATCAATGATCAGAAGCAAATACATCTATTTTTATAAAGCCTCTTCTATCTACTTCTCCCTAACAACTACCCTCCCCCGAAATCACAAACTGCTGAATCACATGATCCTATTCTCTCTCTTCCAAAAAGCACTGGAAAAAAAAAAAATGAATGGTCAACAAATGAGCTGGTCTCAGTCTAGGTAAGTGAATTTGAAGAGTTACATAAGCCAAGGTTTATGGAAGGTCAGAGGAAAAGTGAGAATTTGACCAGGGGAAACTATCTTCTCTGTGGTTCAACTAGAGTTTTTCCGTGCCTTCCATCTAAATTTAGAGCATCAAGTGTAACACATCTACCTCTGCTGATGTTGGAGAAGTGCTGAAGGTAACTAACTCTCTATTCAAAGATTTTTATCATCTAAAACCCAATCTCAGATTTAGTTGCACTATATGTGGGCTGGAACAAATGTAAAACAAAGGAGTCCCTAAGTTTTCCATTGAGAAGAAACATGATTTTTAGAACCCCAGTGCACATACGAAAACCCTTTCCAACAGAAAAGACTGGAGTTGTAGATCAGCCTTTCCCCAAGACACAGCAACACTTAGGAGGAATGAGATAATAGCTGGCAGTGTGAACTCACTTCAAACAATCAGCCACTGAACTGCACAAAATGCAAACAGAGCATTTAAAGCACCTCTGTGGAAGGGTTGTTGAAAATAATTCCTGTCACATCCATATACAGAACACACTACAATTCTTTTTGACAACAAAAGTTTCAGTAACAGAAGTGCAATAATGTAGTCTTTTAATAGGCAAATTATTGCTTCCAAAAGTAAGCACATGATTTACTAGCAAATAGTTTTAACTGAATTTTTAAAGTTCTATTAAATTTGTAGCATCGGTAGAGCATATTTTGTAATTGATAAAACTCTAAAATACTTACTCATTTTTGTTTGTTAATAAAGATCTTAAGAAAATTAAAAATAACCCAAAATAAATTTTAGTCCAAAATAATGATTCGAGGTAAAATTAGATATTTGAAGTAGGTGCAAATATTTCCAAAACAACGCACATCTATAACATACAATAGTTAGACTTCCAACTAAAGAAGACAAATAAAAGTTAACTAATGAAACACTTCACTTCAACAGGAAATTTAATCTTAGTGAAATCTAAGCAGATCCTGAACACGACTTTCTATCTACAGAGAATTCTTGTACAAAAGCATCTCTTATTTAACCTTCCCACCAGAATACATTAGGTTACTTGTCAAGACATAATTGTGTTGAATACACATAAGGACCCACCCAGATTCGAATCTTATGACTATAATAAAAAAGCATCTTTGTATCCTAAAGAGATTATTTCTTCTAAAATCAATAGTTCAGAAAAATTAATATAGTTATTCTGAGTTCAAATATCTCCACTGTCTTATAATCACAATTCATTTAATGACTCCAAGAGCTAGTGATTTAATATTTTCAATATTTGACTAACAGTATACTAATAAATTATATTGTATAAATAGTTTCATGACCTTAGGATATTTAATTATGCAATATTAACCAATCCTCCTGGGAACTCTTCCTGCCCTAGGCATTTCTTATTACACCACTGCCCAAGTATTGCACCTGCATCTTGGTCCCTTCTTTGTCTCCTCCCTTGTTAAATCAGTGATTTACAGGCTTACTCACTTGCCCTTTTTGCTTCTCACTCTATACTCTCTTAGCTCATTCATACCTATGATTTCAATAATAACCAATATATAAATAGATACCAGCCAAGACTCTCATCAGAGCTCCAGTCAATTATATCCAGTTGCCTCCTTGATATCCCCTACTGAAAACCTCAAAGGCATCTCAAACTATGTCCATAAGACAATCTCTGACTTTAACCCCAAGATGTGGTTCTTTTCTCAGACACAGAACCATATAACATCCACTCATACAAACCATGAACTTGAGAGTCATCCTTCTACATTCTCACTCTCTCTCCCATCCAATTCATTTCTTCATTCATAAATGTTTACTAAACATTTAATAAGTGCCAGGTCCTGTTACTATAGGTAAGGATACAGCAGTGAACAAGAGACAAAAATTCTTGCTCTCATGGAGTTTACATTTAGTGGTTGGAGATAGAATATGAACAAAATAAGTAGGGTAGGTAGCATGTCAGATAGTGGTTAAGTCTTGTCAATTTTACTTCTAAATGTATATTGAATTCATTTTCCCATATTTCTTCATCTCTACTATATATGATTATCTTCATTTTTTCATACCAGCCACTTGAATATTCTTCTAACAAGTCTTACCTAAATCCTCTGTTTTCCTTCCAATTTTTACAGTTTATTCAAAAGGACATCTGGATGATGACAATATAGTTAACATTTATTCAGCACTTACTATACACTTGACATTGTTCTAAGGACTTCATGGGCATCACAGTTCTCATAATAGCTGGCATGGTTGCTTGATTTAATGTCTATCTCTTTTATTGGACTGCAAACTCCTTTGTGGTTACTTTTATACTCAGTAGCATATACTTAGTATTTGATCCCTGAACAGTGTAGACTTTAAATAAGTATTTGTTTTATAATGAATAAAGTTAATCAGTGTTTAACAAGTTTATAGTGTAGAAGGCATATTTTTATTAGTGGTAAATATTATTAATTTAACAAAATACCTTGATTCTTACCATAAAAATTGGCATTTGACATAATATCCCATTTTTATTTTTAAAGTAAGAGTTCTCCATTAATTTTAGAGTATTTTCAAGTAAGTATATATCTCATTTGTTACTTACACATAAAAGCAGAAAATCATATTATGTTAAGCTATCCAAAGCATCAAGAATTAAAAGGCAGTGGGGTGGGTAAGCCTTAGTTATTTTACCTAGAGGCAATTAGTACTATGCTTAGGTTCTAAAATTTTTTTTAATGTTATTTAACAGAATATATACAAAGGTTCACTAGAATATAATTTCTGTTTCATTTACTGATGTAAGAATGGTAGACATTACTGGTCTTCATCAATACTCAGTTCCCCTCTATTTCAATAGACACCGATGCCTCCTTTTGTCATGTCACTAATTCTAATATTGGACTGTAAGCAGATGTGATGTGCACCATTTCTGGGCCAAAACACAGAAGAAATGAGGCCTCCCTTCTTTCCCTTCCTCTACCCCAATAACCACCAAGATTCCATACAACAGAGCCTTCATTCAGCTGCATCCCTAAGTAACTATATGAACAATGGTGCTGCTTGCCCTTTCTCCCCAGCAACAACCTGCAGTATGTTTGAAATGATGGAAAATAAAATTAAGTTTAAGTCACTGAAATTTGGAACATGATTATTACTGTATTACAAGGGTTTCCAACCTTCTGCTTCCCTGGGCCACATTGGAAGAAGAATTGTTTTGAGCCACACATAAAATACACTAAAACTAACAATAGCTGATGAATTAAAAAAAGGTCTGTGCATAATTTTCATAATATTTTAAGAAAGTTTATGAATTTGTGTTGGGCCGCACTCAAAGCCATCCTGGGCTACATGCAGCCTGAAGGCCACAAGTTGGACAAGCTTGGTTTAACACATCCTAATGCATATCCTAACAAATGCCTGCCACCTAAATACTGCTTCATATATTTTTGTTGAATGAATGAATGAACCTATGTATTCATTATAACTACTGATAAAGATACTCTTTGTTCAATTATCTAAACTATTATTTGATATTTTTCCTCTCTAGGGATATTTCAAACTTTCTATCACCCTATTATACTGATATAAACTTATTGTTATACCATTCTTACAGACCATTTTTAGTCCATTTAACACTGATTTTACTGAAAAACAACTTCAAATGATATTTTTATTACCCCCACAATACTATTATTATATCCTTTAGAAACTGCCTAATTAGTTGCTTTATTATACTACCCAATTATTTCATCATGCCAATAAAACTTTTGTTAAAAAAAACAAAACCAAACTTCTTGAATACCATTTTATTTACCATGTACTTTCAGAGAGGGGTACTAGAAAAAGAAAAGATAGGACAGGCAGTTTAGAGTAATGATTATGAGACAGGGCTCTAGAGCCAAAATGCCTCGTTTGAATTTTGATAGCCTCATTGAAACATCTGTGTGATATTGGGCAAGTTATCTTACTCCTCTGTGCCTCCTCTCTCTCATCTGAAAAATGGGGATAATATCATTTATCCTTTAAAGGGTTGTTATGAGATTTAATAAATGTAAAGAACATAGAGCAAGATATGGAATCCAGAAGTTCAATAACTATTATTAATATTTATTATCGGTGACTTGTCACAATACTACAAAAGGAAGAGCACTAGATGGAATTGAAATTCCATTGATTTCTTGGACAAGTTAGATGACCTAATATTCAGCTTCCTTACCTATAAAATAGGGTTAATATCCAACTTTCAAAGTTACTGAAGGGATTAAATGAGAAAAACATTTGCAAAAACAATAGCACAATGCCTAGTAAATAACAGATGCTCAATGAAAATAAGGTTAAACAAAGAAAGATAAGTGAGTACAAAAGGCAAAGGAAGAGACAAAATTATAAAGACCAATCCTTATGGACTGCCAAATCTGACCATAATTTAAAGGATGGTTAAGTCTATGTGGAACAATACAAGTGAGAAGAGAATCCCTGAAATTTTCAGCTAGTGGTCTCTGTCAAATATGTCATTTTCAGTCAAGAAGACTATGATGTTTTACACTCACACATCCCCTCTGTCTGTACTTTTAGATGCTTGGATTTTTTGAGACAGCTGATCTAAATGGTCAGCTGACACACGTCTAATGGATCTAGTGATGCTATGGCTCATGTGTTCCTAATAAGATCCAAATTTAATTCTCCACATAAATAATATTAATGTTTGTGCAACTTTAAATTAAACCTTTTTGAAGAATGTCTCAGCCTTTCTTTGCCTTACCATCTGACTTGCCTAAGACTTGACAGAAGGTCATTTCCAACAGGCAAAGTATTTAAAGTGCTAGAAAAAAATACTGGCTTTCTCAACTAAGACAGTTAAAATAGAGGAAAAACAAAAGCCTGAATTTATTTTGAGTAATGTATTTTATAAAGGGGAAACTGACTTCCTCTTTTCTCTACTACTACAGAAAAACAAAAATAGCAAACTTACTGTTACTTTAAGAAAGTAAGATAAAAGAAAAAGAAACTTAGAATTACTAAAATAAGATAAAAAGAAATCAAAGGTATTTCATTAGGTAAAAACCACGGTACATAAATTTAAAAATAAAAAATACAAAACAAAAACCATTTGCAATTTAGATAATTTGGAGGTTATTGTGTTTAAAACAAAATAATGTTTAAATTGAAAATTGAGCATAATTGAAAATCATGTTCAAACACAGTTTTCTAAGCCAATTATTACAATTAATTTCTTTCATTAATAAGCTACAAACATAAGAGAACACTGTAATAAAATTTTGCAATATTAATCCTCTAGAAATCAACCGGAATTAACTCCAGAGGTAGGAGCATATTCTATACACTTTTAAATTGAATGGGCGTTTTAAACAGCCTGTGCCAAGAATTAAATGACTTAAAAAAGAAACTAATATTGGGCAAGGAGGGTGGGAGTAAGAGAAGAGGGAGGGGAGTCAAACGTATGGTGATGGAAAGAGAGCTGATACGAGTGGTGTACACATAATGCAACATACGGGTGATGCGCTGTAGAATTATACACCTGGAATCTATGTAATTCTTACTAATCGGTGTCACCCCAATAAGTCTAATAAAAAAAATTAATAAAACAATTTTAAAAAGCAACAGTTACATTTATGAATGAAAAAATTAAATACTTACAATATCTTCTATTATCTCTTTGATAGCTGCCACAGCTAAAATAAATAAGAGAGGGACTAGTGTTGTATAGCGACCTGTTGGTGATACATCAGGTATTTGCTATTTGAAAGAAAAAGAAAGGAAGAGAAATCCAGTGAGAACTAGCAAATGCATTAATACATTTAAAAACAACAAAGTCTTAGCGCCTCCTTGATTTTACCATCTTGGCAGATTAACACTGGGTGAAGTAATTTGCCAAAATTTCATAAGTGGGATCATGTTAATTAGCTTTATGGTAGGATAGCCATGTGCAGGACTAAGACCTATAAAGGGGGATTGGTTTAAAAAATTACAGTATGTCCATGTATACTAAAATATCATATGACCATTAGAAATATGTTAGACATACAATAAATTACATGGGAAAATGTTCACATGTTATAATATAGATAAATCAGATTACAAAAAATATGTACTCTATGGTTCCCTTTTTTGTAAACTAAATCAATAAACAATGCTTGGGAGAAAAAAAAAAGACCAGAAGGCTATACACCAAAATTTTAAGAGAGTATTTGCCTCTGGGTGGTGGAATAATGTGTTTTAAATGTTTTCTTTATGCTTTGCTGTGTTTTCTAATTCTTTTTACAATGAATGTAATGCTACTTTTTAATAAAATAAAACATTTTTCCTGATTATAACTAATTCAAATACAAAGAGAAACAAGATATAAAGTGGTGATTTTTATAAGGTTCAGTATTGACGGTGTTACTGTTACCAAAGTAAGTTAATATTTTAAGAAAAAGTCCCATCCCCCTTTACCACCCAAATGGATAGTCCTTGCCACATCAAATTACAGAATAAGCTGAGAAAAATGAATCAAAAGGCTTAGAGAGGCAGTGGGACTCAAATGTTGCTAATAGCAGGAGCCAGAAACTTCCACCCAAACTGGCTTGTTTTTCTGCATTCAGAGAAGCTTTGAAGATTGGTCATGGGATTAACAAAAACACTTATTAATATCTGAACATTTGATATTGAACTAAGGTTTTATGACATGACCTTACCTGAAGCAGTGCAATAAAGAGAAAAAATGAATTGGCGGCTCTTCTGAACTGAGAGTAGAGAAATCTTGGAAGGAATGTGATTATATTGTATTTTGCCGTGCTAGAACACAAAAATGAAATGTAGCATAAAAATTAATTATTCCACAATTAGCTCCCACATTTACAAAATTCTATTATCATGATATAAAAAATTAGATAATGGACATCTGTCCTCTGTTTCCATTTTGTAGACTATTGCTAATGGCCATTGACCTAAATGAAAAGGAGTGAAAGAACTGTCTAAAGAAACAGTAGGAGTTTAAGTTGCCTATCTTTTGTTCTCTTTGGCCAAACATCCTGTTCAACATTACTAAGAGTAGCCTACAAACAAGAGCAACTTTACTTAAGACAGTGTATAATATGTTAATAGAAAATAAAATCTTGCAAAAATATATAAGCAATTTGAGCAGGATCAAAACCTTCAAATAGAGTGCCTTCCCTGGATAACTTCAAAGAAATGGAGAATTTTCTAGGTTTCTATTTGAATTTTCTTCACAGTCCCTCTTAGAGGCTAGGACTCCACACTAAACATACCAGATATATCCACAGTCAGTCAGATATTACTATCTAAGTCATGGAAACATCCAAATCTTCCTCTTGTTAATTAAAGAGAAAGGAGATTAGAGGGATACATGTCACACTCCCCAAACTGCGAAAATTATTCTAGAATTTGAAGTTATAAATATTAATTTTAAAGGGGCATGTCTCAAATCTAGGAGTCTTGACACTGAAGAAACACGGGGCTAGCATGGGGGTTGCTTTGGTGGCTCAGGCGGCCACTAAGAGAACAGGACTTGTAACAGAGATGCTTTTTATATTATTGTTGTAATGAAAATACAACAGTTAAGTACTTCTCTCACAGCCCTCCATTCCTCAACACCATACTAAATGTTACAACTATCAAAAGTTAATATTTAAAGATAACAAAAGTCAATATTTAAAAACTATTTAATTACTGAAGGGAGTTTTTGGTGAAGAACTGCAAAGACATCTTCTAAAATGAAAAATTTGTTAACCAAAACCAATAATTTATCATTCTATTAACAGGTTTAAGACAAAAGTATTTACCAATGAGCAGCTTTCATTATTCATATGCTATACACAGAATTAGTAGAGAATGGCTGCTTATTCTTTCTGCTCTTTTCTGCTTTCAGGATCTTAGTAACATCTCCTCATTGGCTAGAATATGGAGAAATAGCCGATTCATGCAGCCTCCTGTAGCTCTCCACTATTAACTGATTTAACTGAAAGCTCTTTGCAAGCATTTTCATTTTGGCTGGGAGATGGCCTGTGGGGTTCTGCTGTGATGGCTGGTACCACAGCATTCTTTAGTAGTTCCTACCTGACATGATTATTGCAGAATTTTGTCAGCTGGGGCTGGTTGATAAATATAGTCCGTACTTCTTCCTGGTCAGCCAGTGAAGTCTTCTCTGAAACATCATCGGTCTTCTCATAACCTTAAAGAGAGAGAGTCTTCTAACTTAATAAGAAATGTTATGTTTATGTATCCAGATCAAAAACACATTTCATAACTACTCCAGACTCTAAAATCTGTTATAAGCTACATGTATCTCCTTATTTGTCTTGTTTCTTTTGTCATAAAAAGACAAATTCCCCACATCTAACATTTCTACTAAATTTAAAAGGTAGCATTTAATAGTCATGTAAAAGAAACCTATTTCAAAAACAGTAATATCAATTTTCAATTTTTGCTCATTTTTCTCCCTTACATGTTAAACTTATTTCCTCCTATTACATAAGAATATGTCCAAAAGTAACAAAAAATTTTAAACTGCTTTACATTAGTTTTAGACAATATAAACAAGAGGTAATTTAAAATATAATTCAAAAGTTTGAGCATTTATAGTTAATGCTTTTGTTACTGTTTTCTTTTTTCCTTTCCGTATAAAGACAGAACAAAATGATAAACATTTAGGTTTAAATAGGCAACCATCACAATTACTTAACTCACTATGATCATCTTAATCTTTCCACTAATTAGAATTGATGCTCACAAACAAATTTCAAATCATCTCACAATCATTGCAATAGATTCAGGCAATCTCAATTTGGTAACACCGTATTGCAAACTTTTAAACACTTTTAAAAATATCTACAAATTCTAGAATAGAAAAAAAAAATTAAAGTATCTTACTTTCTAGTGAGAATAAAATGAGACTAGATTCCATTAGTCCCATTTCCTAGAAAGGGTTACCAACAGTACTCTGTCTGAAATACCCATTTTTCTTCTCTGTTCTGCCTCAACAATGCCATCTCCTCCCATAAGGCCTGCTGACATGGGGTGTCTTCTGAAGTTATCTATGATGCTGAAGTCAGTGACCCTTCTGTGTGCCTCCCCTGTCCCCAGCAAAACACTTACCAGAAGGATTTGTTCCTGCCTGCTTATTAGTCAGTCTCCCCCTGCCAGAACAGGAACTGCCTGGGGCTATAGGTGGTGTGTTACTCATCTTCCTAATTCCAGTACAACAAGCAGCAGGCACTCAGTAAATGTTCGCCAAATAAATAAATACTAAATGACAAAGGAGTGGTTATTTGGCTGTTATTTTTTGAGGGCAAGCAAATGATTCTCCACTCACTGATAAGGATGCTAAAGACAGCCAAATACTGGTAAAAACTGTACAAAAAAAACTTGTGGGGGGGGAGGGTTTCTTGCAATATGAAACCAGAAATCATTAGCCTTTCTACAAAGGTGGCAACATGAACAAAGGGAACAAGGGGTGGGGCACAGTGTAGTGTATGCAGAGGAGAGCACAATGCAGATAAAGGGCAAGGTAAAGGCAGGTGATATGTTGCTGAAAAAGCACACAGGTCGGATCTTGGAGGACCTCTCATGCTTGTAAAGAAGCCTGGATTGCATTCTTTGGTTGGCAGTGATCCCTGAATGCTTTCCAGGCAACAGGTAGAGTGAGAGTCACATTTTATACTCATCACCCTGGAGGTCACATAGGTCCACACTACGTACTGTGAAAACCATTTCACAGTTTTAGACACATTAGCAGCTTTGCCCATGGTCACATGGTTAATAATTATTTTTTACTACATCATGTTTTAGATAGAACACAAGCTTCCCCCTAGTTTATGTAATCAAAATTTCACATACTTATTGCTACAGACTAAATGTTTGTGTCCCCTCCACAATTCACGTTGAAATCCTATTCCTTAATGTGATGGTATTAGGAGGTGATTAGGACATGAGGGTGGAGCCCTCATTAATGGCATTAAGGCCCATGTAAAAGGGTCTCCAGAGAGATCTCTCACCCCTTCCACCATGTGAGAACACAGCGGACAGCCGTCTATGAACCAGGAAGTGGGCCCTCACTAGACACCGAATCTGCTGATGCTTTGATCTTGGATTTCCCAGCCACCAGAATTGTGAAAAATAAATTTCTGTTGTTAATAAGCCCCCCAGTCTATGGAATTTTGTTATAGCAGCTCAAACAGACCAATATGGATTATCAAATAGAGGTATGTCTTAAAAATTCTTAAAAATGTTATATGGGATTTTCCTTAATGACAACATAAAGATCATAGTGTACTTACTGTTTTGGGCACCTCGATTGGACAGAGAGCCTCAGGAATACCAGCTCTTTGCTCTGAACTAATGTCCTCAAGTTGTACTTACTTTATGTAAGTGGACTGTTTAGGGTCTGCCCCATGAATGTTCCCAGCTGAGGAGTTAGGTGTCACTCCTTCCCTCACATATCCACTTACATGTGGTCTCAAATGTCACCAAGTGGAGTTGGACATCACATCTCCCCCCTGATTTACTGATTTGTATTCAAGAATTACTGGGGAGCAAAAATCTCTCCTTGGATAAAGGATTGGAATCAACCCCTTCCTTAAATAGGAATCAGAGTAATTGCAACAATCCTAATGGGCTAGTAGGGCCCCAAGTAAGGTCTAATAATAAGGGACCTCTAAGCAGAAAACTCACCAAAATGAGGGGGAAAGTAGAGAGATGACCCATTCTCTAGAGTAGGGTCAGTAAAGCAGTTGGATGTTCCCATGCACAGAATACTTCTGATGTTGTAGGCCTTCCTCACACAGGCACTATGGAAAAGAATACACATGCAGCTGGATGCATGGAGAACCTTTGGAGTTCATTCAGAAGTGAGACACCCTGAATAGGTGTTATAATAAAGGAGTGAGATCTGCACCAAAAACAGGGAGGTGAGGCACTCAAATAATGAGAGATAGTGGTCACCCCTGCCCTTTCACCTCAGGGCTCCAGCAAGCTCAGCCACACAGGCTCCTTCACTGCAGTGACACAGATACCCCACAGGCACCTGAGGCCCACTACACTTCAGGAAGTTTGAAGGCCAGAGGTTGCAGAACTCACCTTGTGTCTGCACCCGATTCCCTATCCTCAGGAATATCTGAGTAAATGCACCAAATCTCAGAGGTCCTCAGGAATACTCCATGAAGGCATCTGGGAAAAACACTGGTATTCTTACTTATCTGGAATGTGAGAGTTGGTAACTATTATAATTAGAATCTTTAGAGAACTCTTTACCTTACATTGTAGAAATAGGCAGGTTAGGTCTGGACATATGGTAACATATCAATCCAGACTCTCTCTGTGTAGAGGAGAAGAAATAGGATTTTTCTACTGGAGTGAATGAACCAAGACTAGGAGAGAGGCAGGTAGAATTGTGATCTTATACTTCTTCTGGGTTAGAGGTAAAAGCACATTACCAACAATCAATTTGACAGCCACTCAATATGCACCACACAACTCTATTTTTATGCTTCTTTTTTCTTTTAAAACTATCCTTTGCAATTTGCTACCTTCAACAGCTATAAGGACCACACAAAGAACTCTATGTTCACACTTGGGCAATACCATCACTGACATACTGATATACAGTGATGCCAGTGGTAACTGGGGGAAGAATCCCTCCACTACTCTGCCCCAAAGAAGGTAAAACTAAGATGGTACAGTTGTCATTCTGTCCCATACATAGTCTATCCTTTAAGGAAAAAAGCTATAACTCTTGGGATTTGTTTAATAATTTAGAGGGCTTGTTCACATAAGTCATTAAACTTCATTAGGCGCTCTTAATCTGTCTTGACTCCTAAGGACTACTGAGAACCGAACCCAGCTTTTGTGTCATCCCTCACAGAATGCACTGTGGAGGAGAGTAGGCCAGGAATGTATGAGTAGTTCCTGTGGAGTCTTCCCAGAACTTGGGGCCCATTTGAAGCCTTCTTTGTCCTTAAGTATTCAAAAGGTCTTACTTAGCTACTAAATGTGCTATAAGAAGATATTACTTTGTAGTACTAAATATGGATATAAGAGCAACTTCCTCCTCATGACCATTTCAGCTTCCAGCAATAATTTTCTTTATCAAGAAAACACAGGATGATGACAGGTCAATGTCCTAATCAGGACCCTGAAGTGAACACAAGTGCTTCTTCCCCTAATAGGGATCATTAAACTACCTCACTGGTAGTGCAGCAAGCTCTGGTTATTACACTGATTATTTATGCGACCTAGCACAAACCACTTACTCCCTGGGGGTTATTCTCTTCCCTTGTAAAATGAGGAAAGTAGGTAATAACCTGACTTCCTCTTTCAGCCAGCTCTGAAGGACTGTGAAACTAGTGTCTGCTGGGCATCAGAAAGACAAAAATCAACAGCTCATTTGTTTAGAAAAAACAGGAACATTTTTAAAAATGACAAAAAAAATTTCCCTACTTGAGCCAAATGTTTCACAGCAACAGCTGCCTGACATAATCTGCAGACAGAACTCAGTCAAGTGGTGCTTTGTGATCCTCACTAAATCTCCATATTTGAAAAGGTAAGTAGTGACTATGATCTGTTGCCAGCGACTACGTACTTAGCACTAGTCTACTGACCAGTGCCTACTGGGTTACTGAGTATGTTGACATATAGTCTTCCTTCTTCCTCTGCCTAGATTCATGACCACGTGCTTATATGCACACAGTGTAACATAACAGGGAAGAAAAATGCTCAACAGTTATTTCACTGAAAGGCTTTTACTCCTTTCATACAATTACAACAGAATTATTATCTCTGAAATTTTCCATTTCTCATCACAAATATCTTGACCAAATCAGTAAGACCAATCGGTTGTTCGTTCATTCATTGAACATATAATATGTGTTCAACATAAGTTGAACGTAAGTGCCTACCATGGCTTAGCCATTTTTGAAAAAGCTGTAGAAACAGCAAAAAATAAGATAAGGCCCATTCTTTCTGAGAGCAAGCAAGATAACTAGAGATCATGGTAAGTGTGATAAAAATTTTTTTAAAAATGATTGATAGAACTCGGTACTTCTATTTCATCATCTACACATAGAGATGATAATAGTACCTACCTCAAAGGGAGTTGTGAGGACCTGATGAGTTAACAAATACAGAGAACAATGCCTGGCACATGGTAAGAGCTCAATAAATGTTGGCTATTCTCACTGTATTACTGTTACTACTACTGCTATTGCTGTCTTAACACCGAGTGGTAAGGGAAGGCCTCTGGTAAGGGAAGGCCTCTCCAGGAAACACTGAGTTGAGACCTCAGTGAGGACTTCAATAAGGAAAGATAAGGGGCAGTGTAAACTAACTGGGGAAGAGCAAGCATAAAGCCTGGAGGCAAGAATGAGCTTGGCACTTCCAGGAACATGAGGACTAGTAAGAGAAATGGGGGGAGTATCAAATAAGGCCAAACTGGAAGCAATAAGGAACTTGAATTTGTGTCCTTTACATGGTGAGAATCCCCTGAGAAGTTTTAGGTTGGAAGATCATTTTGAGGCTACTGTGATAATCCAGGTAAAAGATCACAAGGCCTGCAGTAGACTGTGGTCACAGAGATGCAAAGAAGTAGATGTGTACGTGGTATTTTTTTGGAGGTGGAGAGGGTCTGACCCTGATAGCTTCTCCATGTATTTCATCATTCCACTGTTATATGATGAAATATACCCACTGCCTGATGCTACTCTAAGCAAAAGCCCAAGACCTGAAAAAAACTTAGGGTTTTTAAATACTACAAATTATTAACCTTTATAAAATTCTCTTTACAGTCTTATCTTTAGATATCATGCATCTTTTTCTCATTATAACATGGCAGTCAATACTATTGAGAACACAGGGTATAATCGAGGAAGGCATTAGAGTAGGGACTGGGGGCACATGGAGTAAGGAAGACAATTTAGGCCCATTAGTTATCAGCTATGGTAACCTTAGACAAATTACTTACCTCTAGCGGCCTACTTCCTTTCACAGGTTTTTGAAGGGATTAAATGAGATAATGTATGTGTAAAGCACCTGGGACAGTGCCTAACTCCTCATGCACATACAAACATTATTATTTTTATTGTTGAAATCAGAAAATGTAGACCACAGGGAAAAGGAATAGGCTCTGTAGTCAGATCTGTGTTCAAATATGGATTTTGGCACTTCTATATAACACTGGGCAATTATTTTATGTTCTCAGTCTCAGCTTCCCCAGGCATAAAATAGGGTTAATATTAGGATTAAATGACATTATGTTATCAATGTAGCACAATACTTATCTCTCAAACAGTCCCTGTCACTCTATGCTCACCAGAGATTATAAAGTTAATCTCCCCTCCAAAATACTTGAGATGGGAAAAACAAACATCTTAGAAACACTAATGTAGGTATTAAAATTTTTTCAAAATTTGGATAGTATGTAATTAAAATTGTGACCAGTTAATGAATCTAGAGAATATAAAAAGTGAATTTTACTCTACAATTATATAAATTAATATTAAGTAAATACATATTGTCCTCCAAATTGTCATCTGTGTAGGGGTTATGTAGCAGAAAAGAAGGGGTGGGTAGGTAGGAGGGAAAAGAGAACAAGATACAAAATCATTCTGTTGCCTGGTAGTATGGTTATAAAACGATTACATTTTTTTTTCAGACTCAACTTTATTGTAATTATAAATAAGGCTGTAACTGTAATTATAATATCTATTATGTTAACTCCTAAACATATTCAGGAGGATCCAATTATATATCCTTTTTGCTCAATAGCTTCTAATATTAGAGATTAAAGAGACTATATTAATTGCCTATGTTTCTCGACCTAGAATGAGGTCATCAGATAAATAGCCATGCTTGCAACAGTCACAGATGCTAATAAAAGAATATTAACTGGAAAAGTAACCAGAGACTTAAAAGGCACAAATGCAGAATTTAGGTATGATTGAAGGTAGGTGCCAGTTAGAAAGAAATTATGAGCATTACCCCTGGTTCGTTCCAAAGGTTAAATATGTTCCCCCATTCCCAAGAAAAATTACAATAAATTAAAGACCCTTCTAAAATTTCTTTTTATTTTTTCAAGTTTGCTCAAGTTTCTGGAACAAAATCTTTGGCTGAATAATTCATACTTTTGTATTTTATTTATTTTGCTTTTAGTGTTATCATATGAGAGATGTCCGAAAAAAAAAATCCAACCATAAATGCCTCTATTTTTTAGATTACATGGCTGGATACATTCTGGACAGCCCTCGTATACATAATTTAATTAGAAATATAGATGCAGTTATTAGAACTACAAAAGAGATTTGAAATCTCACGTTCTGCATCGCTGGAGCAGATTGGTCATTTTAAATATCTGATTGTGAGCCTGACAGCAGCTGTTCAGAAAGAGAGGGTACAAAACAAAGGAGCCAGCACTCTGCAAATAATGAACTGGTGCTTTAAAGGTTAAGACGTGCATACAATTTCAAATATGGCATTGAAGAAATCAAACACCTCTAAAAGCATGGAAATTAAATGGAAACTGTTCGGCAATATGTGTCAACTTTCTAGACCATGACAGCATTAACCAGAGTGGAAAAGAAACTTTCAATTGCATCACAACATCAGTATACCTTCCCTGTAAAGAATATTAACCCAGGATCTATGCAAGGGACATCAGCTATTCATTCCAGCTACGAGTCTGCTTCTCCTTGAAGTTTTTTAATTTTCTTTGGAGAACTTCCTTTCTCCAACTGTAGGCAGTCTTGAGAGACTGGTCCATCAGGATACCATTCTCTGTTTTGACTTAAAGGTGGGCATATTGGGCATAGTAAGCTACTCACAGTCAATTTGCAGTCTGGATGGATGAAAAGGCTGAGCACAGATAAGACTGATTCTGTGGAATCTTGAAGTAACTGTCTATTAGTCAAGCTGCCTGGACTATCCTTAATGTTCCTATAAAGCTTTACATTTGATTCTGGGAACTACTCCACCTACTTAAAGGCTATGCTTAACTTCCCTATTGTGGAATTTTAGTCCTCTGCTAAATTAGGAAGCCAAGTCCTGTCCCAGTGCTCATCTAATGTAGCTGGGTAGCTGAGCACTGACATTCTACCAGTCTACTTGAAGAAGCTGAAGCCTGTTTCCTATACACCAATGACTAGCTAGCTTTTCAGCTCTACATGGAATGATGACCTAGAATCACAATGCAACTATCCCGCCTCCCCAACCCCCAGAATCACCAGGCAACCTGGAACCTTCCCCAACAGGCCCTACCTACTTGCTCAATCAGATGTCCTCTGATGCAAAGAGCTGCTCAGCATAGCCCCAATTCCAGTATGTTCTGGAATAACTATGGGTTGCCACACCAAGGAACCTGCACAACAACCAAAAAGCTTTCCACATCTCTAGCTTCTTCTTCTACTCACTTGTTCATGCAACTGTGATGCATCCAACTTATATCATCTAAGTTATAACAAATGAATATCCACTTACCCTGATGATGTAAAACATAGTTATCCACTTCAAAAATTAGTTGTTTTTCATCTTACAAGAGGGTTCTCATATATATATATATAAAGAATTATTCTCAAAATGAAGATGAGGAAACTTTGCTTCCAATATGGAGAACTGCTCATGGTCAGCAAGTCAGTGAGTCCCAGATTCAGAACAATATTTGGAAAGCAATGTAAGTCCGGCCCAGATCTAAAGTTTTAATACTACTGATGGATGTATTCATTCATTCATTAAGCTTGACCTGACCTCTCCCTCTATTTCTCCTCTATTGGCCCTATTGTCTTCAACACAGTTTTCCCAAACCACAACCCTCTCCTACCCTCATCATCTTGTTAGATGATACTTAGATGTCAAAGCACCCTCCCTGACCATTATTCCTTGAAATGTCACCTGCAAAAGTTTTGAATATATAGTAGTCTTTAGACCACACCAATATTAATCTTTTGACCTGGATACTTAGGTACATAGTAACTGAGAATAAAATATAGATGTTAGAGATGTACCTAAACTTAATAAGGACAGGGCAGGCATAAATGTACATGCAAGTATCTACCCAGTATGTTACTCTAATGTGGGTAAGTAACAACACTTAAGGGAAGTCCCTTGCATACAACATACGTTTACTAAAATTTTTATTTTAATATCAGGCACAGAAAAATTCCCAGAACTTTATAATCTTATCCCTATCCTGATACCCACTAATATATTTTCCTATCAGGACCTACCATTACCACACATGGTAAATGATATTTTTCTTTTAATGTCTTTGTGGGAACTGATGTAAAAATAAACAAGTGTAAAAACACATCAACAGCATTTCTTGTCTAAAACAGGAAAAAATAATGGCTTGACACTTCCTGAACTCATACTGAATTGCAGTAAACTCCAAAAGTAGTACTATGAATTCTAAGGGGCAAACACTAAAAAAAATATTCCTGACATTCAGAGAAAAGGCTATCCTTAAACAGTATTACATGGAAATTTATGGCATGCGAAGTGTTGTGCTTCACACATGGGTAAGCACTCAATTTCCTTAGCTGCCAGTCTTAGATATTAACCCAGAAAAGCAATCATCTCGGGCACACTGAGTTGCTGAAAAAAGTACTGAAAACATTTATTAATGTAAATCATGCTTAACAGGAAAAGGAAGAACAACAATGAAACTGCAAGAAATTTAATGATAATGCCTTGGGAATATCCCATATATCATTTGGTCAGACAGAAGAAATAAATGGTATGTTCCCCACATAGATTTAAAAATTGGCAAGAAACAGACTGCACTAGCAACGAGGGGTTTCAACTACCAGGCATCTACCAGGCATCTCTTAGAAGTCTCAATTAGCTAAAAGCATCATTAACTTGTCTTGACATCAAATTCATTCACGAAACAAGATAATGAACTGCTTCTGTGCACTGGATTCTAATCAATGCAAAAAAAGATAAAGTAGCAATAACACTTATAGAAAAAAATAACTGTACCAAAGAGCTTTTGAAAGTCAAAGAGGGAAACAACCAGGCTAAGACAGACATGCATTTTAGGCTTCAGGAAGGCACATTTCAACTTATCATCAAAACTCAAGAAGGGGATAAGTTTGGAAGGCCGTCCAAAGCAATATGCAGTGAAAGACCCTGACAAAGGGGGAAAGGGAGGTGTATTCAAAGAGACCACTGCTGTTGCACAGGAAGTCACTGAACAAGTAAAAGAAGATAAAAAAGATCACAGAAAAGGCTGTAAACTGGCTCACATGTTCAACAGTGAATATGAGTAATAACAAATGCACAGATACCTGAGAATGAAGGGAGATGTTTTTAAAAATGTTACGGACAACCAAAATTCTTTCTTCCTTCCATTTGGAATACAAGGGATTTTTGGAATAGGTCTGCTAATGCAATAGATGGTGCAATGTTAACAGATAAAATAAAAAGCAGAACTTCTCAACTCCTATTTCAGTTCACTCTATCTTAAGACTAGAAATGTAGAACAAACAGTTGGAGGAACTAAAGCAAAAACAAAGGTAGGGAGTTATTTTTTAAAAAGAAAAGAAAAGGTAGTACCTAACTGCTCTAAATGAACTCATATCTTAGAGCATACATATATAAAAATTTTAAGCCTATGGAATTGTGAGTACCTGTAGAATAGTTAAGTGAATTGTCACTAATCATAAAGGAACCACAGTGAATGAGGAGGTTCCAAAAGCTGAAGATAAGAAACTAAACCCTCAGTGTTCTAAAAAAGAAAGATGACAGGTCCTATACACTATACACTATTGTTTAGGAAAGTGGTAATCTGTAGATGTGCTTTCAGTGTTCAGATTTATATAATGGGACACAGCTTCTAAAGTAGGCATCCAACCTGCAGCCCAGAACAAATTCTTAAAACATTATGAGGTTTTTGTGTGTGATTTTTTTTAAGCACATCAGCTATAATTAGTATTTGTTTATTTTATGTGTGGCCCAAGACAAGTCTTGTTCCAAAGTGGCCCAGGGAAGCCAAAAGTTTGGAAACCATTGTTTTAAAGGATTTATGTGAAAATTTTAAAAATAATTCAGAAGTTAAAAGGAACATTTCCCTTTTGTATTAAAATTTCAGTTAACATTGAATAGATCTTCATTGTTTTGAAAGTGGTGTTTTTCATATATAGGACGTATAGTCAGAGATTAAAAGGAAAATTTCACCTTTAAAAAGGATTCTTTACATTACCTAAGTCAGAACAATAATGTTATTGGCCATTTGGGAATTCAACAAGACTTCCAGCTAGACCCTATTTCTAATAAAATACAGACATATGATTTCATATTATGTAATAATGTGGATTCACAAGTAGATGACAACATCCACAGAGGGGACTCAAACTGCAGCTGGTTCTCTTCCTGCCTGCAAACCATTCTGCAGGAGTCTACCGTGGGACACCCTTGGCTCTTAGCCCTCTGCCCGCCTCCTGACCTAGTTTCCTGGCTCTGGGTGTCAGGGTTAAGAGGGAGCACCTGACAAGTAGGGCCAATGAGACTTCCTTCTGGGAATGTGAACTTGTGATCCAGAGACAGAGGCAGGCAGACTCAGCACTGAGCAGGTGTTGTCGTGGAGACTTGAGCTGGAGGAGGGTTATAACAGCCTGAAGCTACACACATGCCAAAGTTATGGGGAAAAGAATGGATGTACTGAGGAAAAAAACAGGGCAATATTAGGCAAAGTGGAAGACCCCAAAGATGGAGTCCCATGAGGCTCTGCTGTGATCCAAGAGGGTCTCTTGGATAGTTAAATGCATAACTTCATGAGGACTCTTGGAACCAGACTACCTGGGTTCCAACAACAGGATAAGGACATACATGGCCCAATTAATAAATGCATAAATGACATGAATAAATCAGAATTCAGAACACATTTAAGAGCTTGAATAAACTGAAGGTCCAATACTAAGGCCTTAAAAAAATCAACTGCACATATATAATATGGTAGATTTGGCCTAGAAGACGTATAGAAAATAAATGGTTTTATTGCTTTTACTGCTGTCTTAGCAAGAAAGAATTTGCTAAGAATTAAAATTGCCTGAAAATGAAATAGGCTGTTTTTCAAGGTGGTGTGATTCTCAACACTGATAGGTATTCAGGCAGGAGCTGGGTAACCAATTGCTAGCAGGCTGTATCAGGGATCTCCAAGTTCCTCCCAACTCTAGAATTCCATAATACTACCTTTGTAAAAAGATTTTTTAAAAAAAGAGGTCATCAGACAATCACTAATATAGTGCCAATGCACAAGTAAGTTTTAATTACCTTGTACATGGAAAAAAGCATTATTGAATTAGTTGATAAAAATGCTTGCCAGATAGTTAGCCCTACTGGCAATACAGTCATAAGAAAATATAAATGAATTATGGTTCTGAATGAGTCAGCTCTTACAATATACTGGAAGAAATACTAATAAACAACCATGAAAATTACCTGAATTATTACAACTTTCATTTTTAGAGCTATTTATGCATGCTATAGCATAAAAACAGGTGGCTACATGACTGGATCCAACAGGCTAGTTTTCATTTTATTAAAAGAAGCAGAAACACCCAAATAACATCATTTTGCTGCTGTACTATTCTCAGGCTGAGTCAGAGGAGTTTGATAGGTACCGGCTTTTTATTACCATTGTGACTTTGCAAAAGAAAAAAAATTCACCTTGATTTTTTAACAAAGCCTGAAACATCAAAAACACTCAGTGAAGAAATAAGGTCTACCTGCTAAATATGGCTTTGGTGACCAAGAACAGCTTTTTACTCTACAGAACCACAGACTACCCTGGACAATTGATAACAAGCAGTGTCCCAATCTGACATGCAAACTATCCAAGTCCACTGAACAAGGCTAGAAAAATAGGGGATCCATAAAGGCACACTGGAGAACTCCACCACCTCCCAACTTAACCTTGAGAATGGGTGTGGTTCTGGGGTAGCTTGTCTGCCATATGCACTATGGACAGCACTAAAGAACCCATCAAGCCAGGTTGGACAGGACAGGCTCAAAGACTGAGCAGTCAGTGGCACAAAAGCAAGTAATGCATGACTGGCATTATTCAGTTTGTCAGGATGTGGCTAAAATAGAAGCCAAACCTCCACTATGCAGATTAAAGCAGGCTGTGTGAATGACAGCTGGTGGGCTGCAATTTACCAGATCTAGCACAGTGCCAGGTAGAGTCAAAGCAATGGCACCTACACACGTGTACATGAAATTGCAATTAGCTTCCACTCAAATCACAGGTACAGTAAGAACAATGAGAGGACAGACTGAACAGATAGTTCAGGAATCTTCTCATGTCATAAATAAAAATCACCCAGTGCAGCAAGAGCCTTTTAATGCAACACTTTTGCCTCCATATGCTATCACCAATTAGGACCATGACATCAGCCCCTTAGATGTGCTGCATACCTTTGGCCATTGTTAAGTGAAGTGCAAGACTTTAAAATCAATCCAGCATGTTAAAAATTCAGCTTCCAAAATTTGAACGGTTTAATCTCATCCCAATTGCTCAGCAGAAGCAGATACATTCATTTAACATCTACTTTATAGTAAGTGCTTTCATTTAATTTCTCACTCTGAAGAACATCCCTCCCTGCAGTGTGGAGAAACTCAAGAACCAAAAAAAAACACAATGATAATGTGAAAGGCTATTCTTGTCAACCCTGATTATGAAGTGAAAAATCCTGGCAATAGAATTATCAATTCCAAATGGATTAAATCCATCCAGTTCCTAGATGTTTAAAAACCACAGCAATAGGCAACAGGTAAGAAACTGACAGTTGTATTTACTGAGGTTCTAAAGAATATTTGGAGAAAAGGTGGAGAAAGTAGAGGACGGAAGTCCTGATTTTAGGATAAAAGACATGTACATAAACATACATATTTTGGTACATGTGGATCTTCACAATCTTTTCTAATATGCAAGAAGGTTTTTCAGTTCTTCATTCCAGTGTTTTCTATCTTAGTAATGGTGTGACCATTTTGGGCTCGGGGGTCAAAACATCAGTCATTTTTGACTCCTCTTCCTAACACTCCACATCTTACATATCAACAAATCTATCAGATATGCCTTCGAACTATAGCCTGAATCTGACCACTTCTCATCACCACTACTGGTACTCAGTAGTCCAAATCACCATCTGTCCTTGTTTCAACTCCTATTCCCAAGATGAAATCAGAATCTCTGGGGGAAGGACCCAGGTATCAGCATGCTTAAAACTCCTGGGAGATTCCAATGTATAGGTAGGCTTTGTCTACTCTCTTACCCAACAGGCATATGATTTACTGGTAGGTACTACTACCATTTTGCCAAAGGAAAACAGGAGTCTCAGAGAAGTCATGTGACTTGACCAAGACCACATAGCTTGGAAGAACAATAAGTCAGATACCACTCCAGGCCTACTGAGAGCTCCAAGTGCCTCGTTTCATTTTCTCTCAAGTCAATTATTTATAAGGGTGTTAACTTAAGATGCTGAGGAGAGTGGGGACAGTACTAACTGAGTTTATAGTCTCAAGTTCTGTTGTTATGTAGTAGAACAAAAGTACTTTACTTTTTAAATGGCTACTATGTCAAACAGCCTGGTACATAATAGATGAAAAACACATGAATAAACTTTAAAGATGGTGATTCTAGTTGGTATCAAAGGAATTTACAAAAAAAGACAATTCCAGCTGAACATATGGAAAAATGTCTGACATCTTTTAAAGTAAACTACTAATTCTGAGTGAAGACCTTGCTACTCAAGACTCAGTTAAAATTTAAACATAGGAGAGTAGTTCACCAACCATAATGATAAATTCCACAGGGAAAGTCACTGAAGAACAAGGGAGCTTGTACCTTGGGAAATTATGAAAGCTTTTCTCTTCTTTGTTAATTATAATCACTTGGAAGTCAGCAAAAGGCCAACTTGTGTTAATGATTCTTTCACTGAACTTTAAACAAAAAGACAAGACTAAGTGGCCATCTGGTTAAATTGAGCCAATAATTCAGAATTTTTCCTCCCCCCCTATGCCAAATTGTGGCTTTTTAAAAACATTTCCATTTGTAGAGTATAACTCTCCCATTATCACCTAACTAGCCAAGTTTAAATGCAGAAACAATAAGGATAGAAGAGAATAAAAAAATCATACAATGGCTGAAAACAGTGCCCTCCATCTAAGGCACTGTGGTGCTTCCTTTCTAATCCTCAGAGTCTGAAATAATTATCAAATCCTGAAGCCAGAAACTCAGCACCCACACATGAGGCCACATAGAAAACACACTGGTGAAATTAAGTCTCAAAAATGAGCTTCATTTCAGTAGCCAGGGAAGGCAGGTAAATTGGGACTTGTAATAAATTTTCATTCTCTATATATTAACCTGTAGAAGACAAGTTAATGCATAGAAACAATGTGTTTAACATCACAGTGAGAAACTCAATAACTGTAACTCAAACAAACCTCTTGAAAACAAAGTTGCCACAGAAGTTTCAGAGACTTTTACAAAATCCATAAGATATTTCTTCCTGCTGCAAATGACTACATATGTTAAGTACAAAAATAAGAGAATGAAGAGATTACTACAATATACTAAAAGTAAGTAGGTGAGCAAAAAACTAGTAATGACACTGCAGAAAGGCTCATATTCATCAAGCTCCCAGAGTAGATAGATATAACCCAGCTAAAAATAAACTAAATGTGTTTATTCTTTGGTTGTACTGAATTGAATATTTAATTCAAAAATTTAAAGTAAATCTTCAAAACTTAATAACTGAGTATCATCACAAGAACTTTACCACTTCTGAGAGGGGAAATTAAGAGAAGTATAATTAGACCCAGTAAGTAACTGGACAATAGACAAAAAATTTACCAAAAATGTCTATATTCTCTTAGTTTCTTGGTCGGTAACCTAATAGGCTTTACACCAAGCTTGTCCAACCTGAGGCCCAGAATGGCTTTGAATGTGGCCCAACACAAATTCGTAAACTTTCTTAAAACATTATGAAAATTATACTTGGACCTTTTTTTTGATAAATTCATCAGCTATTGTTCTCACTAGTATATTTTAGGTGTGACCAAAGACAATTCTTCTTCCAATGTAGCCCAGGGAAGCCAAAAGATTGGACAACCCTGCTTTACACAATCTATTCCTCTTCCTCTTTGCGAGCAAGTACTATAAATTCAAGGATCTACACCAATGCTTTTCAACACTGCTATACATTAGAATTACCGGGGAGATAAAATGTCAAAGTTTGGTCCGTATGCCCAATGGACCAGACCAATTGATTCCGTGGGTCTGGGATGGGTGAGGCATCAGTATTGTTTGAAGGTCCCCATTTGATTCAAGGTGCAGCCAGGGTTGACCACCACTGAGGTACAAACATGGCTATATAAAACAACCTACATTACACAAGCCTCCCAGTCCCCTGCCACACTGGACATACTTTGCATTAAAGATGGTAAAGTCATTTTTCCTCACATCATTCCTCCAACCATTACTCAAAACTAGGAAAACAAGTTGCCAGAGTTGTATCTCAGTCCACCCGAGAACATTTATTGTGACCATTCAGGCATTGATGATAGACTGAACCCAACTTAAGCTTAAGTAGTATTTGGGTAAAATCTATATGGAGAGAGATTGGTTTTATTTCTTTGGTCAGAGCTAAAACATGGCCTGAGTTTAAAAAGAAAAAGAAAAAGAAAAAAATGTGTGGTGAGAAAGACTGGAAGGGGACTAGAAAAGGTCAAGTAGCCAGGAGCCACAAGGATGACAAAACAGTGGAAAAAAACAAGGGATCCAGAAAAACTGGTCATGGACAACAGGTGCACTGAGAACCACAGATTTCCAAAATGAAGCAACAAGTTTGTCCAGATGAGCTGGCCAAGAGCAACAGTGGGGAAAGTGCAAGCAAATTATAATCTGAACCCTTGGCAGGCCTGCCTTGGCATCAGAACTACTCACAAGTGCAGAGCCCCCAACTCCAAGCAAGGGTCAGGGACCAGGGTCTCCTCTCCCAGAGCAAGGCAGTCATCAGTCCTGGAGCTCTGAGTTTCTGTGACAGGCACTCAGGGTCAAAGAAATGACAGGGTGATTCATTACCCATCCTTAGAGAGCTAAGTCAGAGCTCCTTAACCATCTCCTACCCCTAAGGTTTTCAGCACTGGGGCAGGGCTAACTCTACTTGGGAAGAAGGAGGGATGAGAGCAAAAGATGGCTGCCGATGCTGGCAGGTATCTTTGACACCAAATTGGCTTTACATTAGGATCAAAGTTAGCCACAGGGACATAAGCCAATTAGAGAAGCTCAACTATTCCAGACTGGTGTCAGAACAATCATCTCTCTGGTTCACCCCTGCATACCACTGATTGCTTGCTTGCTTGCTTTACCCACGAAAGCCAATATTGTATTCTAAATAGGTCTAGCCCATTAAAGTGGTTTCCTGGTCCAGAGCCTAGGCTGGCTTTGGCCTTCTTAGTAACAGTCTCAGCTTAAACTGTCACCTGACTAACCCTACCCCATTAAGCACAGCCCCACAGAATCAAGATTAGGAATCTTTGAAGGTGGCTCACAAAATAATGAACAGAGGATTACATTCACTTCCCTTTGCCCTATGTTTAATAAATGATCCATGAAGCCAAATTCTATAGTGATAGCAATATAGCAATATTGTATACAAAAGCATACCACTCAAAGTTACTATGTATACAGATTCATATTAACATTTAAATAAAACTAATAGGAAGGTAGCAGTATGGTTTCTGCTTATCAAATCTATTTAAAAGGGATTTTTTTTTCAAATGGGAACAAAGCAACAGGCTTCAAAAGATGACACGATATACTTACATAAAATTTCTCAACTGCCACAAGGGTCATATTAAAAGCAGTATTATCTAGCCCTAACATAACGTGTGAGGTTTTATGAGGATATTTGTGATTGACTTCTGTTGTAAGGAAGTTGAAGGCTTAAATTTCTACATAAGATGGATTTGTAACAAGTATGATTTCCACTATAAATTTTTGGATTCTGAAAAACTCTAGTGAATCTTAACATGTAACCCAGGCTAGAGATATGATCCATAGCTGTGCTGTCCAGTATAGTAGCCACTAGCCTCATGTGGCAACTGAGCACATGAAATGGGACTAGTCCAAACTGAGATACAAAATATAAAATATAAAATATACAGATTTAGAAAAATCAGTACCAAAAATGAATGCAAACTATCTCATTATTAATTTTTATATCAATAATATGATAAAAGAGTATTTTAGATATGTTAGTTTAAATATTATTGAAATTAATTTACCTGCAAACTATCTCATTATTAATTTTTATATCAATAATATGATAAAAGAGTATTTTAGATATTTTAGTTTAAATATTATTAAAATTAATTTACCTGCTTTCTATTTTTTAAAATGTGGCTACTATTTAAAACTACATATGTGTCTAACATTTGTGACTCACATTTTATTTCTCTTAGTGCTGATAAAAGATAGGAGTGCCAATGTGATATAAGTATATTGCATGAAACAAGTTAAATCTCAGCTGGTTTAAATTCTGACTTCTACCCTTAGCAGAAAGCATAGAAAAGAACAATATCATAGCTATTATGCAAGTGCTATTATATGAAACTTTAACAGTAGTAAGGTGGAATCAGAGTCCACAATATTTTAGCAGATAAAAAGTGTATCAATCTTGCTGAAAAAACAGTATAATTATAAAATATACCTAGTCAATTCTGATGAACTGAAAACCTTGTTTAAGAATACTTTCCCTTATGATATGTGGTATAATTTTTAAACATACAGTGAAGAAAATTAACTGAAAAACTGAAAGAATTCAGACTGATATTCAGTTTCAAAATCAAGAGCTTCCACCTTACATGTGCTAGCAATCACAAACAAGAACATATAACTTTACAAAGGAATACATTCACATTATCTTCACAAAATACAAATCATCTAGGGAAAAAATAATTAAAATGGGTAGGATTTATTTTAAGAAAACTCTCCCTATCATATCAAAGAAATACCAATAAATGGAGAGAAAAACTAAGCTTAAATGACTCAATATATGAACGATGTCAATTCTTTCAGTACACATTTAGACTTAAAATTTAAATCCCAGTACACATCCCAACACATTCTTTAACTTGACTTAATGATGCATTCATTGGTTCAAGTAAAAGAATTAAATATGAAAATAATCAGAAAAAAATTAGAGATAAGAGCAATTAGTGTAGGACCACTATTAGGATATATGTTTAATTAATGGCAATAAAGGAATTAGATACTAGGGGTCAAAAGAGAAAGACTAAAATGCGAGGGGATCAGAAGAGGGGGAAAAGAGAAGACAAAAATCCAGAAATGATTAATTATATATGTAAATTTAGTTTATAAATGAAGTGCCTCAAACCAGTATGGGAAGAATAGAGTAGTATCAAATATATGAGTATCATGTCAAGTGGAAAATAATTTTAGAAAAAAATAAAGTAAGATCTCTACCTCACAGCTCATAACAAAATAAATCCCACAGAAATTACATATGTAACTGTTTAAAATGAAACCTGAAAGTGCTAGAAGAAAAACAGAAGTGAAAAATTATTATTGACTTGAAATGAGAAAATATGACATACATTTTAAGAAAAAAGCTGAAAGACTACACTTTATAAAAATTAATTTCCATACATGAGAAAACACTATAAAAAGTTAAACGATAAACCATAAACAGAGAAAAGAATATCTTCAATACAAGAAGCTCTTAAAATTCAATACAAAACAAATTTCATAAAGGAGCATGAATAAACAATTCAGAAAAAACAATCACAAACTTACTAAAACGTATTCAACCGAATAAGCAAAGCAATATAAATTTAATCATTAACTTTTTGCATTGCATTAGTATATTAATAAAGATAAAAAGAAGGCTATTCAGTGCTGGAGAAGGGTATTCCTGTTCACTTTCACTGGGTGTGTAAATTGGTATTATCCTTCTTGCAATTTTGTAATACGGATCAACAGTTATTAAAAGGGTACATACTTTTGACCCAGCAATCCATTTTTCCAGGGCTTTTTATAAAGAAATAATCATAAAAGTACCTAAAGATATTTAAAGATACTCCTTCAAGAGTGATTTGTTTTAAAAAAAAAAACAAACTGAAATGACCTATATTCCCACCTATAGAGGATTCCTTAGTAAATTACTACACATGAACATAAAAAATGCTAAGCTGCCATGAAATCAGTAATCTATGCATTTAACAAATAAGTCATGGATGCCCTACCCAGTACAAGGTGCTGCTCTAGACACTGAGGATATAAGTCACGACAGTAGACAAAAAATTCCAGTAGGTGAAGGTGGGGGTCAAAAAATACAAACTTCCAGTTAAAAGATACTCGTGAGTAAGTTGTGGGGATGTAATGTACAGCATGGTGATTGCAGTTAACAATATTGTATTATGTATTTGAAAGTTGCTGAGAGTAGTATTAAAAGTTCTCATCATAAGGAAAAACATTTTGTAATTATGTGAAGTGATGGATATTAACTCATTGTGGTGATTATTTTGCAATATTTACATATATCAAAACATGTTTACATATATCAAAACTACTATATTAGTATGTATCAATTATATCTTTTTATTATGTGGGTAGTTCCCTGGCTAGGAATCAAATCCAGGCCGCAGCGTTGACAGCACCTAAGCCTAGCCACTACACCACCAGGGAACTCCTCAATTATATCTCAATAAAACTAGAAAAGTAAATTTAAAAACTACTCCTTTTCAGGGATTTTACATAAATCTCTATTTGATAGGCAAGGATGTCAATGAAATATTAAGAGGGAAATTTTAAGATTTAAAATAACATACAGTATAATCTCATCTTTCGTAACAAATAAATATACTTCTCCTCTCCTGAAAAATAGTTGGAAAGAATACATATTAAAATGTTAACAATGGTTACATTTGGATGGCATGGTTCGGGGTGATTTTTACTGTCTTAACACCTCTCTTGGATTGTGAGTTTTTCCAATGAGCAGGTGTTACTTCCACAATCAAGAGAACAAAGTTAGGTTCTTCCATTAAAAACAAAGTTCAGAGTTATCCATTTATCTGACAAACTGGAAGGTGACTG
Source organism: Lyroderma lyra (assembly GCA_004026885.1). Lineage (NCBI taxonomy): Eukaryota > Metazoa > Chordata > Mammalia > Chiroptera > Megadermatidae > Lyroderma > Lyroderma lyra. The sequence goes on from PVJL010001418.1 coordinate 191,203, forward strand.
TGTGGCTGGCAAAGCTGTAAGTGCAGAGCATAGAGCAGTGAAGAGATGACATAAAATTTTGTTACTCCTTTTGTGGTGCTCAGATTGCAGTAGGAGAGTATCAGGTAGGTCTGATTATAAGGTGTATTAAGTCATCTCTTGTTTAGGTCATAAGATTCATTTATTCATTCAAACAATGCTGAGCTCACACTATGTGCCAGACAATGTCTCAGTGAGAGCAACATATCAGTAAGGAAAACAGACAAGTCCCTGCCTTTAGGAACTTTACTATCCAGAGGATAAGAGCATTGAAAGATGGGGGCTCCAGTGAGGAGTGAAAAAAGTGATGCCTGAATGGTAATAATGAAACTATGTGAATAAATACACAGGCAGCAAACATCACTAACTTTAAAAGTGTACTTTGATCTATGCGAACTTTCCTATGGCTGTAATAGTCAATTTTCACTGTTTCTGAAATGACATATTATATAATGGAAAAAGGAATGATGTGCTATAGATTAGAAAACCTAAAATAATTTAGTTAATTATCTAAAATAATTTAGATATGTTACACTTAAATCTCAAGAATTACATAAAACAAAATGACATGCATTGGGGATTTGCAACTATTAATTATTACATGAATTATATCACTAAACTCACACATCCTCTGTCTCACAGGGTCATGCCAATTATAAATTTTTAACTCAGCTCCATGTTTCCTTTGGGATCCCCTTTATTCACCATACCTTTTTGTCCCACCAACCAATTAGATGGCACACAGCAGATGCACAGTACATATTTGTTAAAGGAATGACGAATCTTAGTAACTTTTTTATCTGGATAAATGAAATAGCCTCCTAAAATTTACCCTTTAATAATTCTTACAGAAAATACTTCAATGTTTTTTTTTTATTACTTTTTAAGTTAATGAAACATAGTATTCTATTTAATTACAAAACATTTTAAAGCTGCTATTTATATAGACCAGTTCAGAAAAATAATCTTTAAATAACTCCTAAATTTATCACTTAGCACATTTTACATAATCAGATGAATGTTTTACATTTTAGCATTATAATATTCAGCAGAAGAAAATGTAAAACATTGGATAGGTATTTGTTTTTGGTACATTTCCTTACTTTTGAAGAATTAAATGCTTATTATTTTGTAAATTATGAGCTCTAGAACACTTCTTTTATTCAAGTGAAACTTTAATAATCTGGGTACACTATTGTGACTGTGTGACTGTGCCTGTTCGTGACCAACCTGATAACCATTCTTCCCTTCTCCTTTAGTAATAAAACACTGAAAACTCCATTTCCAAGCTTCCCTTACATATGGGAGCCAATGCAAAATAAGCATTAATCTTTGTGTGGTACTTTCAATAAAACTCTTAGGTCTCTCCCTTTTCATTTTTTCCTATCTGCAACTCCTACACAATGGCTGGAACACTAGCAACCATGTTAAAACTTTAGGAAGTTATACACTCAGGATGATGAAGCAGAAAGCCATAAGGAGCAAATGTTCCTTATGACTTGATGTAGTGGGCGTAGCTGACCCACATTGTCTGAGAGAAACTATTCTGTGTAAACCAGTATTGTTTCAGTCCTTGTTTCTATCATTCCCAATGTTATTATTCAGAGACCCATTAACTGGAGTAGAAGTAAAAAGATCTAAAATTCTTAGCCTTCTGCTTTATCTACTCTTGGTTTCTGGCAAATCTATTAACTATCAAGGTTTCAACTATTATCTCTGAACTGATTTTTATCATATCTAACCTCCAATTTCTAAGTACTTTCAAAATATGTCCATTTGGATCCCATAATTACTTCAAAATTTGATTTTACATCGTTTCTTATTGTATTGATGCTCCTTCTCAATTTCCTTATCTTTTAACAGATTTTCCCAATGAATCAGATTCAAGACCATAAAGCAGAGTTCCTCAAAAAAGATCTACTGAATACAATCTTCATGAACCAGTCCAGGAAACTGAAGTTTTAATTATATACCTGGGATACTGTAAACATTAACATTTGAAATTGCTGCTTGAGAATCTCCTATTACTGTATTCCATTTGTCTCCTGCCCTATATTCACTGTATCTTGATGTCCAATGATGTGACCTTTGTGACCTCATTTTCTACTCTTCCTTCCCCCCACCCCCAACCTTGATCACAGTTCCTTTAACATTCCTGACTATCTCTTGTCTTGAGGCCTTTGCTATGGCTATTCCTTCTGCCTGGAACCCCCTTTCCCCTTATCCCCTCATTCCCCTTCCTCCAATTTTTCAATGAAGAAAGCCTACTTAAATAAGCATCTTACCTTCTCTTTACGTTTTCCATAGCACTTACCACATAACATATCCTATTATAATTTGCTAATTTATTGTGTTTACTTCTTTCTCTCACCTCACTAGAATGTAAGCACCTGCAGGGCAGGATTTTGTGTATTCATTCAGGTCACTGGCAGGCAGTCAATATGTATTTGTTGAACAAGTTAATGATTTACTCAGAAATACCTGATTGCTCCTTTCCCATTCTCACTGCTCCATGCTAAAGCTAATCCTGGTCTTTATTATTTTTAGACTTTTTTTTATGATAGCATCTATCTACAGTGTCACAACCTCCAAAATATCCAACATACCTCCTAATTTTTCTAAAACACTTCTTTGGGGATGTCATTCCCCAATATTGATTTCGTTCCTAACTTGAATGAGAAATTGGATTAGCCAAACTTTAAGATCCTCCTCAAATACTGGATTCTACATCCAAATGACTCATCTTGGCATTCAAAATGCTCTGTAACCTACCAGTACCTCACCTATCCAAATTTATATCCCCTTCCTTCCAAGTTTCCCACTGCATCTGGCTAATTTCCTTAATAACTCTCAAATAAGCCATGTTCATTTTTACCATTTTTTCAATTGTTTACTCTCTGTTTTCAACACCAAACTGACTACTGAAAAAGATGACAATATCCTTTAGAACAGCGGTGTCCAACCTTTTGCTTCCCTGGGCCACACTGGTAGAATTATCTTAGGTCACACATAAAATACACTAACACTAGTAATAGCTAATGAGCTTAAAAAAAAAAGGTCGCAAAAAAAATCTCATAATGTTTTAAGAATTTGTGTTGGATTGCATTTAAAGCCATCCTGAGCCACAGGTTGGATATGTCTGCTTTAGAACCTTGCTATTCAAACTGTGACCTGCAGGCGAGCATCAGCATTACCCGTGCTTCTGTAGAAAATGCAACAATGCCAGCCCCACTGCAGATTCACTGATTTAGAATCTGCATCTAACAAGACCCCCAGGTGATTCGTGTGCATCTTCATTAAAGTTTGATAAGCACTGTGTGAGCAGTCACCTCCAATCATTCCTCACCGAAGTGTTCTCTAAGCAGGCCTCTTGCTCCTTTGTCCTGATCTTCAACAGGACCTAAATCACTCACAGCAAGCACAATGTTCAATTATTAATAACAGCATCCCCTTGCAGACCATTTGTTTATTCCTTATTTCATGCAAGTCTTTTCGCCACAGTTTGGTTGTAAATAACTTGCACATAGGATAGTCATGCATCTATCTGGCCAATCTGGATACAGGGAACAGAAACCCATTCAAGTCACTTGAAGGAAAAAAAGAGCCTATTTTAACACTATTGGGGAACAGAGACTAGAAAACTCAGGGAAGGAGGGAGGCGCTTCAGGGTCTGGCCCACCTTCTCAGCATCTGCTTCTCTCTCTACCCCAGTCTCTTCATCCATCCAGTCCGTTCTCTCTCCTATCTTTCTGTGCACTTCAGTTTCTGCTTCCTTATATCAGCAGCATTTGTATGACCTATTACAGCCAGCCATTCTCTCCTCCACTAGCCTGTTTACCTCTGTTCCTTTCTACTTCAATTTTCACTCTAAGTCTCTAAGCTTAACTCATCCCATGAGAGAGATGATCACCACAAAGAATCTTTTTGAGCCAAATCACAAGGTTTTAAGTGTATGACTACCGATTGTCTGCCCTTGGGTCAGGAGCCTACCCTGGTCCAATCAGCTGAGGCCAAAAGGGCTGCAGTTCAGAACAAGGGCATTTAAGCAGCAGGAAGATGTTGAAGAAAATTCCTTAGGAAAGAAAAGTGTAGGCAGAGCAGGCTGTGAGCCACAGCGCCAGCACACACAGTCATTATTTACGTTGTCCTCACCACAGTCCCAAGCAAAATGCTAAGCATATAATAAATGAAAACCAACCAATATGGGAGGGATGGGTCATTTACGAAGTGCTATTATGCCTCTGAAACTGTGCTGGATGCACAGGGAATACAAAAATTAAATAAGAAACAGTTCTTGTTTTCCCAGAGCTCTTAATCCAAATACATCACTGTACTAGCAACTCGACCTTGAGGAAGTACCTAAACCACTTGGGCCACAGTTTGCTCAACTACCAGATGGGCCCACCTTCACCAAACTCCAGGAGTGCTGTAATGTTCCCTAAGGTAATCTTTGTGAAAATGGTTTGAAAAACACATATGCCAATCAAAAACAATATTGTAGCTTTTCAATAGTAATAAAATCCTCTCAGATGCCACAGGTTTTGCATTGTTTTCTGGTCTTGTCTCTCAGCCCTATTTCCCATAATATATGATTCATCAATTGTTACTATGTGAAAGAACAATCCCAACTACTACCACTATATTTTCATTACCTGTATAGCTCACTAAAATGGTGATTAAGAAAAGTCATCATTTCACTCAGAAGTATAAAAAAAGAATGAATACATTTTTACTATGTACATTTTTATAACAGCTCTGCATCTAAAATTGTAATGTATAATTTTTGTTATATTACAAATAATAAGTATGTACTAAATTCCTATGTAGGACACAGGTCAGTTTTGATTCTTATGTGGCCTTCTCCTAGAGCAGTTTCATTTAGTATTCCCAAGCACTGCAATCAGAAAATCAGATACTAGAGCCCAGTGCCCCGATTTTAAACATGGGGACTCTGAGGAGGAAAAACAAGAAAATGCCTGCCTCAAACCACTGGAATCCCCCCCACACACACACCTTTTTTTTTTGTCCAAAACCACTTTACCACCTGCTGCACATAAGAGTGAGGTGTGGGTAAGGATAGATATCAGCGATTACTCAGCGATTACTCAAGATAGACTAGTTCCCTCAAACAATGTTATCCCACCCTTTCCAAGATTCAAGTATGGGTTCAAGGGAGAGAAGAACAGAAGAAAACAAAACTTGAGATACGTACAATCTTGGCTTTGCCATGAGCAAAACCAAAGATTATTTATCCATGACTCCCACATGCTAGGCAGGATACTGAGGGCTCCTCAGGGTGAGGAGAGTGTCTTGGACCCCCAAAAGCTTATTTGTCCTTGGGCATCTGTTGCTCATTGCTGACAAGTACAGCCAGCCATTCAACAGCTGGCCCTGAGCGGCGCAAAGGAACAACTTCCACCTTGCTAAAAAGTCAGCTCAGCTAGCCAAAGTGCGGGCTTCAGGCAAAAGGAAAAACAAAAACGAAACCTCATATGGTAGCTGGGTGGTACTCCGCTGCAGGAGGCAAAATTGCAGAGACCTTAATGCACAGTACCCGCTGAACACCCAACTACAGGCAAGAGGCAGGATCAAAGGATCCTGCAGCCTGAGAAAGGCAAACCTGCTTCTCAGAGAGCCGTGATGTGATATGGTGGGAGCAAAAAGGTGGGCAGTGGGGGCGGAGGGTTAGGAATCTGTTCACTAGGGTGGGGTAGCCGAGTGGAGATGGGGAGTGGGGTTGTGAGCTAGTCGGGTTGTGAGCTAGTGGGGAGGGAGGTGGGTTGGGCACCGAGCGATCAGTGACAGGGACCAAATGATATGCTGCGAAGTAAAGCAAGCCTTGGGCTCTGGAGCTGGGAAGGGGGTTTTACAAGTGCACTGGAGGCGCCACAGGAAGAAGGGTCCGCCAGAGGCGACAGCCAGACTTGCCTGGGGAAATGCATGGGACAGGCATCTCTTCCACCACACACACACACACACACACACACACACACACACACACCAGGGTGATCCGGAGCCGCCCCCGCGCGCACCGCACACTTCCTCGCTGCGGCGGCCACTCACCCTCTGCGCGAGAGCGGATCTCCGACACCGTCCTCCGCATGGTGGGCATTGTGGCGACGGTCGCAGGTGGGTCTTCAGCTCAGACTCTACACCTGTCACTGCACCGCAAAGGTGGGAGACCTGGCTGCACCGAGCCGAGAGCTCAGCAGCCGCGCGGGCCCCACCGTGCACCCAGGGGACTACAGCCACTGGGCGCGGCACCGCACTCCGGCCGCAGGAGAAAGAGGTGACGAAGGTGGCGGCGTCCGCAGGGCTGGGTGAGCTCTCCCTGCAGTTGCGGAGGGGGCGGCTCGGCGAGGGGCGGAGCTCGGACGCCAGCGCCGTGGGAGGGATTGCTAGAGCGTGAGCTCAGACGCTCCCTCCGCAGCGAGGCGGGCCAGGCGGGAGCGGGGCGAGAGGAGACCTTAGAGCACCTCCTCCGCCCCGCCCCTCTTCGGACCGTACCATCCTGCAGGGAGGGTAATCAGCTATTAGTCTCTATTAGTCTCCTCCTCATCTGGTTGTTGCTCCGCCCTCGGCTTCGGCCCATCCAGTCCTTCCTAAACACCTTTCTGATTCTTAAGTCTAGGCGAGAGAGGGAATCATTTTCTGGCTCCTGCATCCTCGAATAACCCCTCCTTTTACCCTCTGGCTTTTAAAAGCGATGGAGTCACCGTGATCTGGAAAGTGGGGTTGGGTCTGAGTAGGAAGGCGAGAAACTGAAGAGCTGGAATACCAACGGTTAAGTCCCAGTCACAGTAGTGGAAAGGGACCGCGAGTTCGCCGCCTGGGTGAAATTCTAGGAACACCAGTCCTTTCAATCTGAGCCATATTTGCTTCCTCGCCTGGACAACATGCAACAGGCTCTGAGGCCCAGTCCTTGGGCACCGGTTTTCCTCCGGTTCCTGGTGATTGCGTGCATCAGGGGCTGGCCTGTGAGTGTTCTAGATGCATCCTGCTTAGTACGTGCTTTGCACCCTGAGAAAACTCTGGAATTGCAATGAAATCAGCTATTGGGCCAGATGGTTTAAAAAGGACTAATTTTGTTTTTGGTTTTTGATTTAAATGAAACCTGAAGGAAATTGGGTGCAGTAGTTTTAACTGAAAAGGGCGGTGTGGGTAGGGGTCCTAGTGTAAAATACGTAAATAATATGAAATTTTAATTTGTCCCATATCCTAGAGATCACGGTGACCTCGTTGCCTTTTATTTTGTTTACGAGTTATAAAAACAAGGACAGTATTTTAAGTTTATTGCTGATTTCATCTTTAAATTAGGATGTAACGTTTTACAGTAGACTCTTCCTTAACTGGAACTCAAGGAACCGCCACTATCAAGCAGCCTGAAAAAAAAAAAAAAAAAAAAAAGTTCTTATTAACAGAGTCTATATAGATTCTGGTGAACTGGCAGAATGGCAAGAAAGGAATAAACTAAATTAGAAGCTATTTCCTTCTTCCCTCATCTGTGCTTTTCTTCCAGCACCAGATGGAAGAGGGCCTTACATGGAGACCTTTTATGTGAACAGCTTTTCAGATCCTGAAGGGAGAAATCTGGAGAAGTTTGACCAGTGAGATAAGTGATTATTCCCAACTTCAAGAAAAATAAAATAAAATTTGCTAATAGCATCTTACATCCATTTGTGGTATTTCCTCTGCATCCAGCAGGTAGCATTTGCCAATCAGAGCCTTGTCCTACATTAATACTAAGGCAGGCATTCAGTGCATCATTATGAAAAATCCACTCAACTTGACTTTGATTCAGAGGTTGGGATTAGAACAAAAATATGTATTTCCAATGCTCAGGAAACATCCCAGGGTACAACAGTACTCAATATGAATGTGTTTGTTTCCGTGATGGTCATGATTTTCAAGTATGGTCTTCTAAAAGTAAGAAATGAGCACACGACTTTTTTAGAACTGTCATCACTGGCCATTTTTGCACTATACTCTCCATTAACTGGAACTCAAGCAATCAGCACTCTCAAGCAACTGGCAAAAAAAAAAATCTAAGAAAACTTGGCACACTACACCATGCTGTGAGTAAACCCATGCTTCTGGGCACCCCATTTGTCTCCCACTCCCGCCAGTTAAACTTTGTAAACATGCTGGTGGGTAGGAATCTATTATTATTCAAATTTTGTGTTCTCACCCAACCCCAAGTATGCCATAACAGGTCCCAAGTAGCGTAAACACATAGTGCTTACCTTCAAGCAGTAGGTGGAAATATGAAAGAGGTTTGAGAAAGGTGAGAGTTGTGCAGTACTCCTGGAGGAATTTAATATCAGTTCCTCAATGGTCTATGACATTAAGGCTCAGTCTCAGAAGATAAAGGAAATTTATGTTAAGTTGGAGAGTGACAAGAGTGCAGAGAAGCGTCAAATTCTTCATGCACCATAAATGGAAGTACTTGACCAGGCCCTGTATGGGTGGTTTTGGCTGAAAAAGTCTGAGGGTGGCTATATTTTTGGACTCATGTTGCAGGAAAAAGTGAGAAAATTTCATGAGAAAAAGAACATTGAAGGTACGTGTTCATTTTCAAGTGGTTGGCTTACCAGATTCAGGATTCATTATGTCATCTGTAAGCTGCACTTGTCAGGTGAGCAAAAATAGGCTTATTTTGAAGCTACAGCTTCATTTTTGGGAGATGTTTAGTGAATTGGTTGCAGAAAATGGCTTGACCCCAGAGCAGATTTATAATGCAGGTGGGACTGGATTAATGTGGAAGTGTCTGCCGAATTCTAGTTTGGCTGGTAATAATGAGAAGTTAGCTCATGGATTCAAGCTAAATAAAGAACATATAACTGTGCTCATTTGTGCAAATTCATCAGGAAATCATAAGGTAAAGTCGTGTGTGGTCAGCAAAGTTGCTAAACCAAGGTGTTTTAAAAGCATAACTAACCTTCCTATGGATTATCATGTACGGAATAAAAGCAGAAATTTTTACCAAGTGATTTTATTTGTTTATTTCCAGTGTTAAAGAAAATTTAAAAATAAAGAAATACCAGAGAATGATAAAGTTCTGTCGCTACTGGATAACTGTCCACACATCCTCCTGCAGAAAAACTTAATGGAAACATTTTGGTAAGTTATCTTCCATCTAACATCACAAATGTGATCCAACCAATGGATCATGGAGTGATACAGAATGTAAAAGTGTTTTACAGGCATGGCTTCATGTGAAAAGTGACTAATTTTGATGAGCAAATAATGGACTTTAAGAAAATAACATCTAAAAGATGCTATCTACACTGTCATTTGTGAGAAGTGAAACATTATGGAAATGTTGGAGAAAGTTGTGGCCAGCTGTAATGTCTGTGGAATCCCTCTCCATCAATTTTGAGGGGTTTCCAGTCAATAGTGCCACTGCCAGTAGCAGACTTTATGATGACATCTGTGAGCTAGTTGACTCTGCTAATGAAAAAATGTGTTTTTCTTGAGATGAACTAAATGACTGACTAGCTGTAGATGAAGCTATTCTAGTAACTCATATACTTAATATAGAAGATGACATAGAAGCTGTTGTGAATCATGAAAAAAAATTTTACAGAGGAGGAAGAGAATGATGACAATACGTGTGAGGTGGAAAAAGTATCCTGGCAGAGAGCTACTGTATCCTTTGAAACTGTAATAGTTTTTGCAGAATAGCAACCCTTCTTCACTTCTCAGCATGTTATGCAGCTACACATCATGCAAAACATGACTTGTGTGAGAGGCATAGGGCATCAAAGCAAGCTGATATTTGTTAATTTTTCAAGAAAGCTGCACACAAGTTTGCCAGTACAGCATCATCTACTGATGTTGATTCAAAACCATTCACATCCACTTCTGATCCTGTCCTAACTATGTCATCAGATCTTGATGATCCTGATGTGATGTCTGCCCAGTAAACTCTCTTCCCCTACTGTAATAGTTTTAAGTGTGTATGTTAGTGTTTTTTCTAAGTTACTTGAAGTTAAAAAATTGTGTTAATAAAGTTCATTATGTTGAAAATTTTATTAACTGCCATTTAACTAAACTTGCACACTGCGTTCAAAAAGTTGTTTTTATAGTAAAACAGTTACATTAAATTTGTCTTTGTTTAAATTTCCTTTTAATTACTGTATTTAATTATTAATTTCAAGGTAATACAGAGTTTATGGTTTGGTATGGTACTGTATAGTATAGTGTGGGATATAGTATTAGTTAGGCCTATTTTTCATAGTAATTCTCTAGCAACCAGAAACTACATTTATCTGGCATCTACCAATTTCCATGGGTGTCAGTTAACTGAGAGTCTACTGTATTTCCTTCAGATACAGGACTCCTTTGTACAAAGCAGGCTTCCTTTGGCTTGATGAGCATGAGTCTAAAACAAAATTAAAGGCTAAGTATAATATGAAATAGTAAAAAACTCAGCTTTAAACATCAATGAACAGAAACCAGAGAAAATGCAGTGCTTTTATGATTAACATTTTAGATGTAATTTTATAGAAAGCCAGAGTTAGTTTTTAATTTATAATTAGTGCACGGTAGCATAACAGTATTTGATTTATGAGCAGTCACCTTGGTAATTCCTAATGAGTCCACAAATGAAGTTCAATTCTGCTTATTTACAAATAATAATTAACTGAAGGGCATTCCAGATATTACTTGTTTTCTATAGAGTAATCCATTTTATATATGTCTGTATGTGTGTGTCTCATTAAGAATCCATCAGCAAAGTTGACAGCATATGTCATTCATAAAGAAAACAAAACAAGTCTTTCTCACAGAAAAAAAAAAAAACACTGCATGATATGGTGTATATCTTCCTGTATGTCTTTTTCCAGGTTATTCTATCACCTTATCCACAATGTTAAGAGTGTCTCAGTTAACTCATTTCTGAAAAAAACACTCATTCCTAATTGCTAGAAATCACATACATTTTTATTGGTCCAGATACCTGATTGAAGTTGTGTATGGCACTAATTGGTATCTGTTTGATATCAAAGTCCTCTCAGATCTTCCCATCTTCCACTGTTGTAAGAAGCATAATGTGCCAGTCCCTGGCAGGAAACTCTAGTTCCAGCAACATGACCTTGTCATAGAATGTGTAGTACAATTCAGATGTTAGCAAGATCATTTAAAAACTTTCAGGCCTTATGACCCCACTGCTGGGTAAACTTAGAAGAGGATTATTCAAGGACAACTTCTCCGAGGACAAGGCTTTGTCATCCTCTACAAAATATATACTGAATGCGTAATATGTGTGAGATGCTGAGCCAGAGTGCTAGGTTACAAAGACACTTAGTCCATGTGTGAAAGTTAACCACCAATGTAACTAGATGGCTGACATAATGCTAAATGGACAAGCAGCAACAACTACAGACATTGAGAGAATGGTAGAGTCTAAGAACTGGAATGATCTTGAACTAAAGTTGAGCTAGATCTTGAAGTAGGGGTTAAGGCTGCCATTGTTCCAGGTAAGAATGCTTATAGTAAGTGCTCAATAATGATTGTTTAATGAATGTTTAAGATAAATGGAATGATAGAAAAGTATATCAAAGAGACTGATTTGATTGCAATAAAGGTTCTCATTTGGAATCTCTTTACTTTAAATGGGTGAACTGTATGTTATATGAATTACATCTTAAAGCTGTTTAAAGAATTGTCTCCAGAGGTGTCATGAGTACATTTAGTGTGGAATTGTCATTGATTTTCACATTATGAAAAGCAAGTTTATTGAAGTATAATTGACACACAATAAACTTTGTATGTTTAAAATATGGAATTGGATACATTTGGACATATGTATATACCTATGAAGCCATTATCACATTCAAAATAATAAATATATCCTTCACTTCCAAAAGTTTTCTCTTGCCCCTTGGTATGTTTGTTATGTGTAACTGGAGTTGCTATTTCTCCATGCATTCAACACCATTTACTGAGTACAACTGATATTTTAGATACTGAGCTGGGTACTCGAGATTGAGAAGTCAGCTAAAAAAAAAAGTTCCAGTTCCATATAGAAAGTATGATATTAATCAAATAATTATGTAAATAAATAGATATAAAATCACAACTATATATTGTACTCTAAAAAGAAGATAGTCTACATCTGTAATTAATGGTACTTCAAAGCGAAGTATTTCTGGGCTTTCAAACATATCTAAAACTCTTTAAGCAACTTTGTATGTGACTTTATAATATATCTGAAAATGTATGTTTCTAGTGGATGTTATTATGGCTTTTATCTTGAAAAAGAGTGTGTATGTTTGTTATATGGAAAGGATAACCAGTTTAGACAAGAAATTTTATTATAATTTATTTACTTGGTGTTGACCAGAAAGTCAATATTACAAATGAAAAGAAACTCCCAAGAAAATCTCTCTCTCTTTTTTTTTTTTTTTAATCTTGCAATGTCACATTAGATGCTACTTCATGGAGGAAAGGTGACAATGTTGAGATGAAAAGAATTGGAAGAGATGAAAACCCCCAGAACTTTTATTAAAAATTGAGTATGGCACTAAGTGAAATAAATAAATATTATCAAATACAATTTTATAATTCTATGACTTTTAATTTAGATAGAAGGCCAGACTTTTAAACAAGGTGGTTTTCTGATTAATTGAATCATGCTGGAGCTTTCAAATATGAAATATTTGCCAGTTGTGTTTGGCCCTCTTGGAGGATTATCCTCTGCTCAGGTTCATAATTCACTGCAGTGTTTAGCAAATTTATTGGAAAAATCACAATTATTTTATTCCTCTGACCCCCCCCCCCCAAAAATCTCAGAAACATCTGCTGCAAAAAGGTATCAATCATTTATCACTATAGATTCTTGTCAACTTTGAACTCTGAGGAAATTCACAAAATGGAGAAAAAGAATCAATACTTAATCCAAGATTACATTTTAGTATTTGTCCCAAAGAAAAGAAGCCAGGGGAAAGCACTATAAAGAAAAGATATAAAGGAAGGAAACTGACTACAGATTCAAGGTTTATCGAGCTGGAGACCATATTGAAGGTAAGAGTAAAGTGAGCCATGGCTGAATATGAGAATAGAGATGTGGACCTTTTGTAGATATATGCTTGCCAAAGTCAGACTTCGATGTCAGCACCTCTTTCCTCTGTGTATTCTCTTGTCTATTTTTAATTTGGTCTGAACTCTTAAAAACTGACCTTAGCCTGTTAAAAATGAAATGTCTTTTCCCCTGTTCCTGAATCCATGCTATTCTGGTCTAGTTTGCCTCCTATGCTTTCAGAAGCAGCTTCAATCTGTTGATTGCCCCTCAAAGTGTCCAGTAATATTTAGTTTATCTTATGCCTTATTTTGGCTTCTGTTAGCTTCTGACTTATTCTTTATCTAAAATGACAGTATGAGAGGCAAAGGGAGATGTGTAGGTTGGGAAATACTGAGAAATAAATTTGAATAAGGACACAAGAACCACAATAGGGAGGACCATGCAAATCAGCAGATGTGATGGATTAAATGCACAAAGTGAAAAAGAGTCAGTGTAGGCTCTGGGACACAGGATAAAATTGTGTTTTAAAAATATTCTTGTGGTCGTAGCAGAAAATGGAGCATGAATTAGAAGTAAAGAGACTAAGTTGGATATGACAACAATCTGTTCAATAAGCAGTGGAAATGGAACTAGAGAACTGGATTAAAGAAGAAATAAAAGGAGATATCAAAAGATACATAAAAACAAATGAGAATAAACACACATCACATCAAAATTATTGGGATGCATTGAAAGCAGTATTAAGAGGGAAATATGGTTACAGGCCTATCTTAAGAAATGGGAAAAATCCCAAACAAACAACCTAATATTATTACATCTTAAAGAACTAGAAAAAGAAGAATAAATAAAACCTAAGGTCAACAGAAGGAAGAAAATAATAAAAATTAGAGCAGAATTAAATAAAATAGAGAACAAAAAGACAATAAAAAATCAATGCAACAAACAGCTAGTTCTTTGAAAAGATTAATAATTAAAAAATCCCTGCCTAGACTCACTAAGAAAAAAGAAAAGAAAAGGCACAAGTAAACAAAAATAGAAATGAAAGAAAATAAGTTACAACAGATACAAAAATACAAAGGATTATACAAGAACACTATGTGCCACCAAATTCAATAATCCAGAAGAAATAAACAAGTTCTTAGAAATATGTAACCTTCCTCAACTGAATCACGATGGACTGGAACATCTAAATAGACCAATCAACAGTAAGGAAATTGAGACAGGCAACAAAATGGCGACATGAAAGGGAACTCTGAAAAACTCCTCTGGAGATTACAACTAATAAACACCTATACCTCAACTGAGAACCCTCTACAGAAGGTTCACTCATCGAATTAAGGTACCTGCAGGTGGGCAGAAGGTTAAACAAAGGAAAAATAAAAGGGAAGAGTGGAGATAGGGCTGCAGCACAGAGATGTGGCTGTGGCACATGTCTCCACTTGGAACTGTACCACTGGGGGCTGGAGGAGGAAGAGGGTGGCAGGAGAGTGCTCCGAACCTCACTTGGTCTGGGGGACAGAGGAAAGTGAATGCAGAGACAGGGTATGAGATACCACAACTACCTCACTTTGGCGCCAGGAGGTGCAGACTGGTCCACAAAACACAGCGGCTGGACTTCACTTTGGTTCCCAGAGGCGGGAGAGTGGCTGGGTGGTGAGGAGCCACAACATGAACATTTCTGGGAAGGAGAAATGTTTCTGGGAAGGAGAGAGGGAGGTGTGTGTGCATTTCTAAGTCCACTACCAGAACAATCTAAAAGACTAGCAAACTGGATTGACCCCAAAGCTCAGAGCAGAATTGATGCACAGGGCAAATTGAGAACAGAAAGGCACAATCAAGCCCAAACTCCCTGCACAACCCCTGGAGCCACAGGAAGAAACAAAGCCACAAATGTCCCACCCCCACAGACCTCTGCCCGCCCAGTATCAGCAGCAAACACCAAAGAAACTGAAGCAGCAAAGGTCCAGAGAAGCTGTAAAAATGAGAAACCATAGAAAAGGAGCTCAAATTAAAGAGATGAGGATAGATGACCCATCAGAAACAGAGCTCAAAGCAACAATTATAAAACTGCTTAAGGAACTGAATGAAAATTTCAACAAAGAGATAGCAAGCATCAAAGAAGACTTGTAAATTATTATAAAGGACCAGATAGTGTTGACTACATTAACTGAAATGAAGAATGGAATAAAAGGCACTAAACTACATAAAATAGAAGTACAAAGCAGTGATTTGCAGGAAAAGTTAGCAGAAATGCCCAGCTGGATCAAGTACAAAATTATTTCCAAAAAAGAAAGGATGGATTGAGCGTCCTCTGGGATTATATCAAACATAATCATATCAGAATAATAGGTGTGCTGGAAGGAACAGATGAAAAGCAAAGGATCAAGAAATTATTTTCAGGAATAATGACTGAAAATTTTCCTAACCTGGTGAAGGAAATAGACACACAAATCCAGGATGCACAGAGAATTTCAAACAAGATGATCCCAAACAGGAATACATTGAGATACATCATTATTAAAATGGCAAAATTTAAAGAAAAATAAAATTTTAAAAACAGCAGGAGAAATCCAAGTGGTAACTTATAAAGGGTCACCTATTCAACTCCCAGCTGATTTCTCACCAGAAACTTTACAGGCTAGAAAGGATTGGCAGAAAATATTCAACAAAACCAAGGACCTACAACCAAGAATAATGTATCCGGTAAGGCTAGCATTTAAAGTTGAAGGACAGATAACATGCTTCTCAGATTAGAGAAAGCTAAAGAAATTTATCACCACCAAACCAGTACTACAGAAAATGTTAGAGGGACTTCTTTAAGATGGATGTAGAGATGGGGAAAATAAGGGAAAGGGATGGAAAAATTAAGTTTGATTGTTAACAGAAAATCTAAAGCAATAAAGAAACAAATCTCATGAACACAGTCAATGATTTAGTAGTTACCTGAGGTTAAGGGGGGAGGTTGGTTGGGCAGAAGGAACAAGGACACAAATATATGGTGAGGGTAAGAAAACTAACTTTGGGTAATAAACACAAAATACAACATATAGAAGATGTAATGTAGAATTGTATACCTGGAACCTATGTAATTTTTACTAATCAATGTCACCCCAATAAATTAAAAAAAAAACAGTAAGGAAATTGAAATAATCATCCAAAACCTCCACAAAAGCAAAAGTCTAGGACCAGATGGCTTTGTCAGTGAATACTACCAAGTATTCAAAGAGGATTTAATACCTGTTTTCTTCAAAGTCTTTCAAACTGAAGAGGAGTCAATACTTCTCAACTCATTTTATGATAACAAAATCTGGTAAAGATAACACAAAAAAGAAAAGTACCAACCAATATCTCTGAAGAATACAGATGCAAAAATGCTAAACAAAATACTAGCAAATAAAATACAACAATACACTAAAAAATTATACATCGCAATCAAGTGATGTTCATTCCAGGGACACAAGGATGAAGCAACTTATGCAAATTGATCAATGTGATACACCACATAAACAAAATAAGGGATATATCATGTCATCATATAAATAAATGCAGAAAAAGAATTTGACAAGATACAACATCTATTTATCATTTAAACACTTAATAAAATGGGTATAGGAGAAAAGTACCTCAACATAATAAAGGCCATATATGACAAACCCTCAGCTAATATGATACTTAATGGTGAAAAATTGAATGCTTTTTCTGTATGATCGAGAGCCAGACAGGGATGCTCCCTATCACCACTGCTTTCTACATAATATTGAAAGTCCTAGATAGAGCAATTAGGCAAGAGAAAGAAATAAAAGATATCCAAATTGGGAAGAAAGAAGTTTAATTGTTTTTGCAGATGACATAATTCTTTATATAGAAAATCCTAAATACTCCACCAAAAAATTATTAGAAACAATATTCACAGTAATTTTGAAGGATACAAAATCAATGTATAAAAATCCATTGCCTTTTTATATACTAACGATAAAATTTCAGAAAAAGAAGTGAACAAAATCATTTCTTTTGCAATTACAACAAAAAGAATAAAATACCTAAGCGTTAACTTACCAAAGGATGTGAAGGACCTATACACTGAAATCTATGACACTATTAAAATAAATTGAAGTAGACACAAAAAATATTTTGTATTCATGATTGGAAGAACCAACATAGTTAAAATGACCATATTACCCAAAGCAATATACAGATTTAATGCAATCTTCATCAAAATCCCAATGACATTTTTTCAATACATAAATTTAAAAATCATCATATTTGTATGAAATCACAAAGGATGTTGAATAGCTAGTGCAATCCTAAGGTGGTGAGGGGAAGGCTGTAGGTATCACACTCCCTGTCCTTAATTTATATAATACTACATAGCAACAATAAACAAAACAGCATGGTATTGGTAGAAAAACAGGCACATAGACCAATGGAATAGAATTGAGAACCCATAAATAAACCCACATGTATACAGGCAGATAATTTTTTTAAAAAAGCCAAAAACATACAATAGAGAAAAGAATGCATCTTCAATAAATGGTGCTGGGAAAATTGGAAACCACATGCAAAAGAATAATGATAGGCTGCTATCTGTCACAATATACCAAAATTAACTCAAAATGGATCAAATACCTAAACATAAAACCTGAAACAATAAATTGCATAGAAGAAAGCATAAGTACTAAACTTATGGACCTTGGGTTCATAGAATAATTTATGAATTTGACCTTGAAGGTAAGGAAAGTAGAAGCAAAAATAAATGAATGAGACTATATCAAACTTAAAGGCTTCAGTACAGCAAAAGAAACCATCAACAATACAAAGAGGCAACCAACTGAATGGGAGAAGATATTTGCAAACAACACCTTCAATGAGGGCTAATATTCAAAATATATAGAGAACTCATACAACCCAACAATGTCAAAAAGCAAACAATTCAATTAAAATATGGGCAGAGGACCTGAACAGATACTTCTTTTAAGAAAACAAACAACCAACAGATACATGAAAAAATGCTCAACTTCACTAGCTATTAGCAAAATGCAAATCAAAGACACAATGAGATACCACCTCACACCTATTAGAGTGGCTATTAACAATAAGACAAATGATAAGTTTTGGAGAGGCTGTGGGGAAAAACACTGCTGGTGGGGATGTAAATTGGTATAGACACTGTGAAAAACAGTATGAATTTTCCTCAAAATATTAAAAATAGATTACCACACTACCCTGCAATCTCTCTTCTGGGAATCTACCCCCCAAATATGAAAACTTTAACCCTCAAAGATATATGTACCCCAATGTTCATTGCAACATTATTCTCAGTGGCCAAGACATAGATACAACCAAGTGTCCTTTAATAGGTGATTGGATAAAGAAGATGTGAAACATATACACAATGGAATATTACTCTTCCACAATAAAAGATGAAATAATGCCATTTGTGACAACATGATTGCATCTTGAGATTATCATCATAAGCAAAATGTCAGACAGAAAAAGTTCAGAACCATATGACTTCATTCATATGAAGGATATAAAACTGAAAGCAACAAAGGAACTAGACAAATAAACTCATAAACACAGAGAACAGTTTAGAGGTTACCAAAGGATAATGGGGGAGGGAGTGGTGGAGGAGGGAGGGGAGTCAAATACATATTGATGAATGGAGAACTGACTGGATTGTGAACACACAATGCAATATAGAGATGATGTACTGCAGAAATGTACACTTGAAACCTATATAATTTTACTGACCAATGTCACCCAAATAAATTTAATACAAATTTAAAATAAATAAGTAAATAACAGAGGAAATGGTGATTTAAACAAATTAAGCTTAAGTGTAATATGAGACAGTTTTAGCAATACTCATGGGACTATGGAAAATAAAGGGCAATAATCTGTTTATCTAGAAAAAATCCATATCTCTCTTTAATTATAGATGTAAGTATAGATATAGACATAGCTATATTTGAACACTTTAGATATTGGGTCAATTCTTACTGAATTAGAAATTCTGACATACAAAGAATGGAGATTACATTTGTTCCTCTAAAAGATGCTAAGTTTGTTATATTTGAACATATGCTTAATTATTGAAAATGTTTTATCTTTTTATTATAATAAAACTTTCAGTAGCCTGAAAAAAGTATGATTAATTTAAAATTTTCATTGGTATCAACCCTGATTTAATGAAAAGAACTGGAATCAGAAGACCTGGTTTGAGTCTTAATCCTGACCCTTTTTAGTGACTTGATCTTCAAAATATCATTAAAAACATTTCTGAAACTCAGATTAGTTTAGTGGGTTAACATGTAGGCTTTAAAACTAAACAGCTAGATTCAGATCCAGGTTCTACCACTTAGATGTGGTATCACTTTGGCAAAGTTATTTAACTTCTGTGTGCCTCAGTTTCCTTATCTGTAAAATGGAGGATAATTATAATGCCTATTTTACAGGAATGTATAAAGAGTACATGAAATAATTTACCACTATGTATAATATAAATTTTATCCACCACTATTATTATTATTTAGTATAGGCAGCATGTTTTTCCAGTTTATGCATAACATAAAATTAAATGATTTTAGGTACTAGAGACATTTTCCTCAATAATGCTTTTCTTTATATAGTCTCATAACACAAATTTACTTAATCTATCATTTCTATGACAAATGGCATAAATGTTGGATATATAAATTAATGTAGGATTTTACAGGGTCCAGCACAAATAATGCCCCCTTTTTTTTATGAGCTGGTAATCTATACCAAATCTTTTATTACAAAAATCCTAAGCATGTATGGTTATGATTTTATAATAAAATCAAAACTCAAGTCTGGGTGTTACTTCTGCAGAAACCCATATTTATTGGTTTCAAGAGACTTGTTGCGGGAATGCCCATTGGTAATATTTTTAAAATATTAAAACAAATATGCCTCTTTATGTCATTTAGAATAAGAATTAACATAATATAGAGCATCACACCCAAATAATAAGTGGTTTAAATAAGGTGGATGCTTCTTTCTCTGTCATATAAAAGAAACCTGAAGATAGGCTCAAACCTGTTATAACTGATCCCAAGTCTTCCCTTTCTGCTCTGCTATGCTAACATCTGGCTTCCATCTTCAAGGTCACCTCATGGTCTTAGTTGGCTTCTGATGTATTAGCCATTCATTCACACTGGAAGATGGGAAAATGAATATGAATAAAAAGGGACCCCAGCATGCTGAGCCAACATCCATTCCTGAAGTCTCACATAACAGTTCTACTCAGATCTTATTGACTAGAACTTAGTCACATGACCACACCTAGCTGAAAATGAGGCCAGTAAATTTAGCTTTTTATTCAGCTCGTAATGGATCTAGGTAAAATTTGAGATTCTGATACCCACGAGGAAGAAGAGAATGGAGTTGAGGATAGGCAGACAGCCAGCATTCTCTGCCACTTTTCCATATATCTCAGAAATAATTCTCAAGATTGCATTATTAAAATCCTGGAGTTCTTCATGGATACAATAATAAAATTGTACTTTGTTTAAACTGTCTTTTTATAAGTTTATAAGCAAAAAGGAAGAGTTTGCTTCATTTTAGTAGTCTTGATGAAACAGGTTTTAAACTGCTGGAGCCTAGCAAAAAACTTATTAAATGTTTATGAATGTGATATTGAATGAGTACAGTAGAAAATAGAGGGGGAAATTCATTTAATGAGATAATAACAGCTATTATGGTGACTTGGTTAAAAACAAATAGAATCTTCAGGGTGAGTAAGAGACTCATAAAGCAATGGAAAGATTTTCTATTTCAGTTTTCTTCTGCTTAAATCAGCAAAGAAAAAAATAGAAGAATTAGAGATTTCTGAAGAGAGACATTACACAATAACACTGGGAACGTCGGCCTTTCAGTTGTGCATAGATGACAATGACCTAGGGGAAAGGCTTGTAGGAAGCTGCTGTAGCATCTTACTCATGTGAGTTTTCTGTCATGAGGATGGCTTTTGGATCCTGAAAAGGTTATCCAATGCAAACTTTATTTTTAAACATTAATATTCCATTTATGTTAAAACACACTTCTTCTGAAGCTCTGAAATTCAGCTTAATTGTTTCATTCTACTTAAAAATCTAGTAAATTTTAAGAATTTCTTTTAAGGAGCTAGTTGAGTATGATGTTTGATTCTATTCATAAACTAAAACATCTTTCAACATTTTAAACTACACTTATGAAGTTGATAAATTTTTTAAGACTTTTAGTTAATCTGAAAGAGCCTTCCAACTACTTAACCATTATAATAGAATACATTTAACTTATATAAATAAGTGGTAGGTTTTCTTAAAT
Organism: Lyroderma lyra; assembly: GCA_004026885.1. Classification (NCBI taxonomy): domain Eukaryota; kingdom Metazoa; phylum Chordata; class Mammalia; order Chiroptera; family Megadermatidae; genus Lyroderma; species Lyroderma lyra. The sequence continues at coordinate 212,573 of PVJL010001418.1, forward strand.
TTTCTAATACTGACAGATTTCAACATAAAATCTTTGATATAAATCAATTTTCTAGTTAACATAATTTGAAACCACAAACATGAATATGTTTGTAATAGATCACATTCTCTTAAATACATTAATTATTTCTAAACCTTACTAAAAATATTAGTACTATAGGTTTATTTACATATATACAAGGGCTTTCTGGAAAGTATCCAACCATGTAATATGAAAAATAGAAGCATCTATGCCTGGAGTTTTTCCAGAATTCTTATATTTTTCTTATTACATGGCTGGATACTTTCCAGACAGCCCTCATATATACTAATTCTCTTGGAAACAGTTTTCTCATTCAAACAATTTTAGGATTAGCATTCCAAGCACTTTTGGAGGTTACACTCCTAATCAACATCTGAAATATCTAACTCTAGAACTACAGATACCTTGAAATTTTTCTTACATCATCTTTGGTTGTCATAGAGCCTCAGTGCTCTAGACTCAAGTTATACATTATCTAAAACTTCTCTCTACTCTAGAAATTCACATTTGCCCATTTGATTTATTTTAAATAATCTATTTTACTGTTATTCTATTGTAAATTCTTTTCATATATTTCCTATCTGTTAGCACTACTGAGTATAGTTTTTTTTTTTTTACATGGATTGAATGTGCTTATCTTCCAAGGGTTTTTCTATTTGATCCCTTTAAGTTTTAAGGTCTGAGTTTACAGTCAAGGGACCCTGAATGAGGCTGGTAGCATTGAAATGGAAACAATGAGAAAAATGGAGAGGTGTCATGTTGGAAAATAAGGAGTAGATGTTTAGGTTAGGGATGGATTTTAGGAAGAAGAAACATTGAACAAAGATCTCAATGGTGAGGTGGAGCTTTGTGGTACCAAGTCTTCACTCCATGTCTTTCCTACCTCTATAGCTTCCTGGGTAGATGATGATGTGCTCTCCTATTTATGAGAATTCACAACCTAAAATATATATCTAGATTAAGTTATAGAAAAGCTATAATTTCAGAGCTGTCCCTGCATCTTTTATTTGCTAGAATTTGGCAAACAAGGACAGATAGCTCTGTTGTTTGGAAAGACAGATTTTTCTGACTCATCAAACAGTCCACTCCTAGTGTTTTGAAACCAAAAGATGAATATGAGAGTAGTAGTTAGAATGCATGTTAATAATGCAAATTGTTTCCTTATTACTGTAAAAGGGATTGTATAAATATTATTAGTTTTTAAGGAACTATCTATTAATTCCTATGAATCTATTCTGTATTGTCTCTGAAAAGTATCCGTGTGTATGTTTGTGTGTGTGTGTGTGTGTGTGTGTGTGTGTGTGTGTGTTACAAAAAGAGAGAGAGGTGTGCAAATTTTATACAATTGTTATATTTTATTTTATTTTTTTAAATTCATTTTTATTGTTAGACTTATTGGGGTGACATCTGTTAGCAAGGATTACATAGGTTTCAGGCATACAATTCTACAGTGCATTGTCAAATTGATGTATAATAAGTTCACCACCTACTGTGATTTCTCTTTCCATCACCTTATATTTAGCTTCCCCCTCTCCTCTCCCATTCCCTCCTCTTTCTCCCCTCCCTGACCCACTCGTCCCCAAATAAACATTAAACTATTGATTGTGTCCATAAGTTGTTTGTTCATTTCTTTTTTCTTTGCTTTCAGTTTTATATTCCGCATATTAGTGAAGTCATACAGTTCTTCGTTTTTTCTGTTTGGCTTATTTCACTTAGCATGATGATCTCCAGGTCCATCCATTTTGTTGCAAATGGCAATATTTCATCTTTTCTTACAGCTGAGTAATATTCCATTGTGTATATGTACCACAGCTTCTTTATCCAGTCATCTGTTGCAGGGCACTTTTGTTTCCATGTTTTGGCTGCTGTGAACAGTGCTGCGATGAACATTGGGGTACATAAGTCTTTGTGGACAAAGGTTTTCAGGTTTTTGTGGTAGATCCCCAGAAGGGAGATTGCTGGGTCATATGGTAGCTCCATTCCAAATTTTCTGAGGAATCTCCACACTGCCTTCCACAGTGGTTGTACCAGTTTGCACTCCCACCAGCAGTGTACCAGAGTCCCTTTTTCTCCACATCCTCTCCAGCACTTGTTATTCCTTGTCTTGTTGATAATAGCCATTCTCACAGATGTGAGGTGGTATCTCATTGTGGTTTTGATTTGCATTTCCCTGATAGCTAATGAGGATGAGCATTTTTTCATATGTCTGCTGGCCATTTGTATTTCTTCATGGGAGAAGTGTCTGTTTAGTTCTTCTGCCCACTTTTTAATTGGGTTGTTTGTTTTTTTGTTGTTAAGTCTTAATAGTTCTTTATATATTTTAGATATTAGACCCTTATCTGATGCGTTATTTGCAAATATTTTCTCCCATTCAGTTGGCTGTCTCTTTGCCTTGTTGATGGTTTCTTTTGCTGTTCAGAAGCTTTTTACTTTGATATAATCCCATTCATTTAGTTTTGCTTTTACTTCCCTTGCCTTTGAGGACAGGTTCATGAAGTCTTCCTTGAGTCCTAGGTCTATAAGTAGAGTACCAATGTCTTCTTCTATTCAGTTTATTGTTGCAGGTCTTATATGAAGGTCTTTAATCCATTTTGAGTTAATTTTTGTATATGGAGAGAGTTCACAGCTCAGGTTCATTCTTTTGCATATGTTTTTCCAGTTTTCCCAGCACTACCTACTAAAGAGGCTGTCTTTTCCCCATTGTATGTTTTTTGCTCCTTTATCAAAAATTATTTGTCCATAAATTTGTGGATTTATTTCTGGGTTTTCAGTTCTATTCCATTTGTCTATATTTCTGTTCTTCTGGCAGTACCAAGCTGTTTTGACTATTAATGCTTGTTTTGACTATTGATGCTTGTTATATTTTAATTGAGCCGGAAGAATGAGGAAGCATGCTGGTGCCTCATACCAATGAAAGGATGTCACAGCAGAGAAGTCCTTAAAGTATCACTGTTCATCTATTCTACAACCCTCCTTCTACTCAGTTCACTCTAGAATGAGGTACTTAATTTTTAGAAAATAGACTACTGAGTTTAATACATGGCACTTGTTTCAAGAGGATGAGGATATTCTTAAGTAGAAATGGAAATTGACACAGAAAATTTAAGCATTTGCAGGGAAAAAGAAAGACAGTCAGCAGGACAGGGAAGCAAGTCTAGAAAGTAAAACATATCCTCAAGAAGACTCCCTGTGAAGGAGTCAAATTATTATTTTTTCTTTCCTGTTATACTATGGGAATATCATGTTAACCTTAAGGATCCAAGCTATTTTTTTTTCCTACCTCTTGGACTATGGGACTATGGGAACATCAGATTAACCTTAAAGTTTTACACTGCAAATTTAGAATATAATGAAGAACATTTAACTTTATTTGCTTTACCTTTCTCTTTTTCTCTCTAATGTTTTTTTCTGAATTATTTGTGAGTAAGTTGCGGACATGATATCCCTTACTCCTAAATATTTCAGTGTGTATTTTCTTAAAACAAATGCAATACAATGATACAAATCAGGAATTTAATATTAAAATGGAACTAGTATCTACTATGCAGATATTATTCAGATTGTATCTTTTATCCCAGTAATGTTTTCCAGATCGTGTATGGCAATCCATTGTCACATCCCTTTAGTCTCCTTTAACCTGGATCAGTTCTTCAATCTTTATTTGTATTTAATGACATTGAAGTTTCTGAAGAGAACAGGCCAGCTGTTTTGTAGAATATACCTTAGTCTAACTTTGTCTGATGTCTCCTTGTGATTTTGGCAGGAATACTACAGAAGTCATGTTTTCTTCTCCGTGTATATTATCAGGAGGCACATGATGTGGATATCCCATTACTGTTGATACTAACTTTGGTCACATGGCTAAGACAGTGATTGCCAGGTTTCTCTGTTATCAGGTTACTATATATTCTTTTGTAATTAGTAGTATCTGGTGGACAGTCCAATTTTACATTTTTAATTAAGTCATGCAATATAATTCTACTCTGTATATTTGGAAAAGAAGTTTTGTTGATTCTTTCTCTTTTTCTCCACCCCCTTCCCCACCCCGATCTACTCCTTACTTGTCCACTTGCCTGCTCTCAGCTCTGCCACTAATACCTACACTTACATCTCTCTGGTCCAGACCTGTTCACATTGGCCCTAGAAGAATGTTGAGAGTGTGTGGTGTGGATGAGGACCCACAGTTCCCATTACTCCCCAATGTCTTCAATTCCCAAACACAACTGTAAAGACTACCTGAAATATACTTCATTGAGAGTTTTGAGGGTTACTGAAAGGGATTATGTAAAATGGAAAATAAGAAGATATACAGATATATATATAAAATTTATGACACCTAAGGAAGGTTTTTCTGTTGAAAAGTTTACCTAATACCCTTGTTAGAAAAATCACTGAGGCAATTTGTAGTGTAGACCTTATATACTTCTGTTATGTGGGAAGCTGTTATGAGATTGGTCATTAAAGTTAACTAAAATACTATTACTACACCAAAAATAATATTGATCCCTTAATATTATTATATATCTAATAAAAGCTCAAGGTTCTTTCAGTTTTAGCAGTTCTTTGCAATCAGCTGGATATAAAGCTAGGGAAGTTTTTCTCTTGTTGAAAATTTCTTAATATTGACATAAACGAAAAGTCATCGTGAAAGGAAACATTTTACTCTGACCTACAAGAAATCTTGTTACTCCTAGTATTTCTCTATAGATTAATCAAAAAATTCATAGAGTAGAACATAGGTATGTCCTTTCCAGTGTCTGTTCCCATAACATATCAGAGAGGATGTTCAAGGAATGTGCATGTGAGAAATAAGATGCAATTTTCACTGAGAGGTAACAAGAGAAGCAGCACATTTATTGAAATTTCCATCCTGCCAAAAATCTGGTCCAGTGAATAAGAGAAAAAGCTAATCTCACAGTCTCTCAATTTAATTTTATTAGATTGTTTTCTGGCATTGGGAAATAAATAGGGAGCTTTGCTTTTGTTTTTCTTATCACAGCAGAATATGTCTTGGACAAACTGACAATTGAGACAATTGAGACAAACTGACAATTGAAACAGTGAGCAAATTATTTGGATTGGTCACCTTGACGAAACCTAAAAAATTTGGCAGCCATTCAAAAATCAGAGATGGAACAAGTTAAGGGTAAAATTGATCTGTCTTGCAGCTTTATATCCAAAAGGCAACCACCTCTTATGTAGCAGCTTTGGAGCCTGACTCTCTTGATTAGAACATTGACAAGTTTTGAAAGTCCTGACAAATACCCAATAAATCTATCAAGCAAAGTCAAGGGACTTGCTTCCTTCTGTGGAGACATAGCCATCCAGGCAGCTTGCTCAGGCATATAGAGTGCAACTCAGAGAAGTGCAGCCTGTTCCCTTGAGCTTGGTTGTCATTACTTTCTCATAGTACATTCAACTTGTCTGAGAATCTGACTTAGACATTGCAGATGTACTGTGGCTGCTGGAAAATAAGTTTGTTCTGTTATCCTGGAATGCCCTTGTACTAAGAAAATTAGAAGCTGGGAAACTCAATAAATTTTCCCACTGTGTGCATTTCTCACTAGTTCCTCCTGCTTTTCTTGCCTCAGTTCCTTATCTGTAAAGTGGTAATAATTTGGGTAGACTCTACCATATAAGTTTTTGTGAAGATGAAATAAGATTAAATGAGTTAATATATGTAAAGCATTTAGAACAATGCCAAATGTTGAGTCATAGAATTTATAATACTATTATTAGTTCAATAATTTATACTTGTATATAAATCTGTAATAAAAGTTGGTATCCTCCTCCTTGTGTAATTTTACAGACTATACTGAATATTGAGTACTCAGTGCCTTCATACACAGAATAGTATAGTTATACCTTTAGACAAGTGCTGTGAAGATGTTGATGATGAAGTAATAGCTAATATTGTTTTTTGAACAGGTTTCATGAATGTTATTGATAATCACCATAGTGAACTTCTAAGGTAAGTGTTCTTACTTGTAAACAGGCTTGGAGAATTTAAGTACTCGGTCCACTTCACATAGCTAGAAGTAGACTTGAGATGAAAACTCATGGCTATGTGACTTCAGAGCTGGTATTCTTGGTGATCTCACTACATTGTCTGGTGGCTAGGACTCCTTCTCCCCACACTAGTTTTTATCAAACTAATTCATCATAAAAATAAAAGCCAAGAATAATCATTAAAATATGTTACAAAACAACCCATTCAGAAGATTTCCATTTTACATTTTGTATAACCTTAGCATTTTGGAGAATAATTCCATTTTAGGAAGGTATATTAATACAGATATTTGAAAAATGATAGACTGCAAAAAAGAAAAGAAAGTGAGATGATGTGACTTGTTAGCAATTGTTTATTTTTGAGATGATTCTTAATTAGGTTTTGCAGAGCTTACTGGGAACTTGATCTCAGTCCTCAGATTTGTTTCCAGTAGGAGCTCATAAGCTTTAGTGGTTTGTAGTGATGAGTAAGAGTCTGATATCCTCAGACCCATGAGGGCTGGGTTCAAAAGAACATAAAGAAGGAAGCTAAAGTTTTGTGATTAGCAAATGATTTTTTAAATATTTACAAGTGAATAGAGCCATGTAATATAACATGGATAAACCAAATAGGCCTTTCAGAGCAAAATTATAAAACAAACAATAAAAAGAATGTAGGTTTATTTTGGAGACATCAACTAGAAAAGATGGGAGTATGGAGTCAATCTATCACTCAAGGCAGAATGCACAATAAACTTTTGTCTCAGAAAGGGATTAGTTTTTTCCCATTGGTAGTGTGGTTCATGGTAACAGTCTGTATATCTCCCTAAAGATCTGCATTGGCATATTTAGTATGAGATGTGCCTTTTCCCTTTAGTATGTACAGAATTTAGGAATGTTTAGTCCTTTTCAGAAATCTTTTCTTATTCTTTAGTTCTTGTTAGATGACTCAGCAGCTACAAAATTATTTAATATTTAACACAATTTTAAAGTAGTATTTATTTATCACTTCACATTTCATAATTTTATTTTTAAAATTTTATTATGAGCTTGTAATTTTAACAAATACACTGAAAAAGCAAGTCAAACTGGATTAAATTTTTTTTATTTCAATATTATTTTATATTAGCTTCAGGCATACAACATAGTGGTTAGACATTTATATTTATAAAATGATCCCTCTAATTAGTCTACACATACTCTACATATACTAATTGGGCACTATATATACATGTTACAATAATATTTACTGTATTCCCTATGTGATGCTTTATATCTCTGTGACTATTTTGTAACTACCAATTTGTACCTCTTAAGGTATCTAGCTCCCTAAAAATCTAATAATGCCAGGACACCATAATTCTCATCTAATCAGGACACCATCATTCTCATCTAATCTAATGCCAGGACTCCATATCTCCTAATCTAATCTCTTTTAATATATATGAATCCTAGGCTCAAATTTATGTTCTGCTATTTAATGTGTGACTTGGGGAAAGACATTTAGTCTCTCTGTGTCTCAGTTTTCTCACCTATAAAATGGGAGCTAATAATATTATTTATCTGAGAGTTGTTATAAGGATTAAATTAGTTAACATAAACTAAGTCCTTAGAACAATTTCTGACCTAGTAACTACTCAATAAGTGTTAGCTTATATTTTTCCAAGAAGTACATAGAAAACGTTAAAAATAATGTAATCCTCAATACTGGCAAAAGTTATAAGATGGCTAAAGTCTGCTCAAGATCTTCATAGAGAAAATTACAAAACATTAAAAATATTTTATTTATGTTAAATATAAGACTTGAAAGTGGCAAGATGCCATATTCATAGATTCAAAGAATCCTACATCATAATGATGTACATTTCCCTAAATTATATTATAAATAAATTCATTTGCTGACAAAATACAATTAGGTATTTTTTATTGCTGTAAAGTTTAATGAGCTGATGTAAAATTCACATGGTAGAACAAAGATGGAAGAATAGCTAAAACAAAGAACAAGATTGGGGGGAATTACCTTACGAGGTATCAATAATCATTAAACAGTAGTAATTAAAACAGTGTTCTATTGGCCAGAGATAAACCAAAAGGCCAATGAAATTGTAGAGAATTCAGGAAAGGCCAATAAGTGGAAACTTTTATTAAAAATATGTAATATTACAAATCAATGAGTGAAGAATAAACAATATAGAAACAATTGACTATCCACATTTAAATATTAAAATATTTCTTTACTCAAACTGTATAAGAAAGAATAAAGGTAGATAAAAAATCTAAACATAGACTTTTTTTTTAGTAAGAACTAAAAATATGCAGCCCAAAATCATGACCATGAGGAGATATAGTAGAAGGTAGGAGAGTAAAATGGAAATGGATATGTTAAAGTGACTTTAGTTATGTCTATAGGTTGCTTAAAAAAAAAGACTAGAAACAACTATGAATAGTTGGAATATCGATGTTTGCTATCTCAGTCATATTTTTGTGTTTTCAAAATTTCTCAATATAAAATATGTAAAAAAATAAGAAAATAAGAAAATAGTTATCATTAATGAAGGAATTTTCCTTACTTTTAGGAGTACATTTCTGGGGACATTTACACCAAAGGATGTGGACTAGTCTGCACATATCACATCAGCATTTATGTTAGAAAAGGCTAGACCACCTCAGAAGTGTCCTTCACAAAAGTGGGTAGCTAGATAATTAGAGCAGAGGACCTGGACTAGGACCAAGATGGAAGCATTGCCATAGTCATTCCTGGCTGAGGATTTCATTATTGGTCTTGTAAAAGGTATTCATGAAAATACTATCATCACATTGTATACTTTTATTTATTCAATCTATTGAACACATATTTATTCAGTATCTATATTAGGCACTCGGCTAAACACTGAGGATTCAGCAGTGCAGGACAAGATACCTGTTTTCAAGGTTAATTTCTCCTGAGAAAGACATAACTTGAAAATAAAAATTAGTCAGACACATACATCATTACAAAATTTGATCTGTTACAAAAGAAAACAAGTTATAATTGTGTGTTATCTAGAATTTTTTATATTTATCATCAAATTTATTGATGAAAACACTTTGTAGTTAAAATCAGTTATTTGCCAGTTATCAGTTTATGGCCTCTGATCTCCAATTCCACCCTTCATAATACTGGATACAATTGTGGGTAAAAGTACTCTATGTTTTCTTACTTGGTGATTTTAAAAAAAAAAAGAGAGAGAATGATTCTTTTTCCAATACTTTGTTCTAGAGTTTAAAGCCAAGTCCATGTAGTAGATTGAAAAATGACTCCCAACTATATGCACATCCTAATCTTTGGAACCTGTGAATGTAATCTCATTTGGATATAGGGTATGTGCAGATTAAGTTAAGTTTATAATGAATTAGAGTGGACCCTAAATCCAATATGACTGCTTTCATTTAAGAAGAGGAAAATTTGCATAGGAAAATCTCAAATACTTGGAAACTGATCAACACACTATAGATAAACAAAACATTCTAAATAATAATAGAAGTCTCAAAGGAAATGAAAAAAATGCATTGAACTGAATGAAAATAATGCAATGTATCAAAATGTGTTTGACACAGCTAATGCACTTAGAGGGAAATTTCTAGCACTAAATGTATACATTGGGAAAGAGGAAATGTCTCAAATAATAATCTAAGCTCTCACTTCAAGCATCTACAAAAAAAGAAGAGCAAAATAAACCCAAACCAAACAGAAGAAAGGAAATAATAAAGAATAACAAAGGGCAGAAATCAATTAAATATAAAAAGACAATAAATAAAATCAATGACATAAAGAGCTGAATCTTTGAAAGGATAAAGTTGGAAAGCCTCTAGAAAGATTGTCAAAGGAAAAAAGAGAAAGAACACAAATAATCAATACCAGAAGAAAACAATATTACTAAAACCAGTGCAGATATGAAAATGACAATAAGGGTATACTACAAACCATTCTACACGCAGAAAATTTGAAAACTTACATGACATGAACCAATTCCTTGAAAAACACAAACAACCACAATTCACCCAATATGAAATAAATAATTTGAATAGCCCTGTGACTATTAAATAAATTGGATTTGTAATAAAAAAACCTTGCCCCCAAAGAAATTTCCAAGCCCACATGTTTTCAGTGAAGAATTCTAAACATTTAAAGAAGAATACCAATTCTATACCATCTCTTCTAGAAAATAGAAGATAGGGAATACTTTTTAACTCATTTTATGAAGCTAGCATTACCATGATATCAAGAACAGACAAAGACAGCAGAAAAGAGAAAAACATAATTTTGCATATCCTTATGAATATATGTGCAAAAATATTTTACTAAATGTTAACACATAGAATTAATCAGTATATAAAAAGAATTACCCTCCATGACCAAGATTCCTGGGATACAATAAGGAATTTAAAAGTCCAACAAATGGTTTAATCTTTAAAAAAAAATTTAGCATAGAATAATTACAGAATAAAATATAAAACTAAAAAAATATTTGTGTTTGCTGATTTTCTTTCTTTAAACACAATGTGCTCAATAGTGCAATAAAGTGTACAATGTATTTTAAATATGTAAGCTGCGTATACCCAGGAATATAATCTATAGTGTCTATTCTATTTTATTTTACTGGTTACACAATTTCATCTAAGGCAAATTTACAGCAATTTTGTATAAATATTTTCATAAACATGTTTTTTAAAGTATGTTATTAAAAAAACATATTTATACATTGTTTTAAAAATGAGTACCTCAAGGGAGTTCCCTGGTGGTGTAGTGGCTAGGCTTCGGTGCTCTCAACATTGAGGCCTGGGTTCAATTCCCAGCCAGGGAACTACCCACATAAAAAAAAAAAAGAGTACCTCAAACCACTGCATTGCTTATTAACAAAGCCATATATATATATACATATTTTGACTTTAAAAAAATCATTTCTTAGTAAATTATTATTTACAAATATAAATTTGGTATTATAGAATCATTGATTCTATTGAACACAAATAATCAAGCATAGTCAATTTCTAAAGGATCTTAAATCAAAGCAGTCTTTTTTCTACTGTCTCATGAGTTATGAAATTAAAAGGACATGCAATGTATTTTTATCTCATATGGAATTAATAAATCTCTAAGAAATTATTTTTAATATTCTACAGAGAGTCTTACTGAGATCAAGAACAAAGCAGCTTCATGACTACCTTAGAATGTAATGTGCCAGTACCAGGCATCAGCTTTATTTTTCCAGGTATCTGTACAAACATTATTTTTAGAAGTTTCCATGTTCTTTGTGGTAATGCTACCTACAATAAATCCCAATGATTAGACCATAATAGAGACAAAATTTACTCAGATGAATATGATCATTTTTCACTGGTAGAAAGCATAAGCAAAAGTAAATGAACAAAGGTGACAGAAACAACAAAAAACACAAATTTTAAATCTTAAAAATTATATTCATTGTGGTAAGGGCTATGCTTATAATTTTATCTAAAAATGAATACTAGTAAGCAAAAATACATAATAGTTTATTATTGTGTTTAGGACACCTTTGTATAAAACAGTATCAACATTTATATTCATACGACAACTGTGACTTTTGTTTTTATGAAGATCCAGTAGCAAATACATTTGTAACATGAAAGGTTTGGATTTAATTCCCTTTTACATAAAAGCAACAGCATACACAGAGCTCATTGATTTATCCTCAATTGATATGTAAAATATTGAACTAATCTTGATTTGCCAGCCAAATAGAATATGAGATCTCAGCAGACAGTATTTACCAATTTTTGTGAGGACTTTATATATTTCCACCCTGCTTCTGAAAGACACAAAGGAGAATTTCAGCTTTTGTGGTTTACTGTGGAATAAATACAATCCAATTGACCCTAAGCTTCAGAGTAAGAGTTGAACTAAGATTTCTTTTCTGTTGGTTTACCTCTGGTTACCTCAGAAGAACATTATTTGTGATTCATAATTATACATGAAGCTGTTGATTCATCCCCTCATTAGCTGATTTTGTCTTTTTATTTAGGAAAGTATTTTTTATGAAGTTCTAATTGTTACAATCATGCATTCATTTGCTTTCTCTCCTGATATTACAAAAAATTTTCCAGAAAAATGACATTATGAAATTCCTGGCAAATAATTCAGGCTGATGTGAAAATATATGTCAATAACAAATTGGAAAAATTCAAAATGTAATAATACCAAGCACTAGTGTGGGGGAAGATAAAACCACATGTGTTGGTTAGAATAATTGGTTTGATGACATTGGGGAAAGATTTGGATATACTTACATGACTTTGAAGATGCACCTACCTTACTATCCCACCATTCCACTTCTCTACCCTAGAAAAATCTAGGCACTTTGCACAGGAAGTTTCTTGAAGCAAGTTTTGTAACAAGGGAAATAATCCATTTAACAGTGAATAAATATATAAACCATGGTTTATTCAAACAATTTTTGTACAAGATTTTTTTGAACTGTCCAGATCTACTACAGTAAATACAGTAAACTCTCTGTTAACCATAAATCAAGAAACCAGCACTTTCAAGCAACTGGCAAAAAAATAAAATAAAAAAAGTATCCTGGCAGAGAATCCCTGCAACATTTGAAACTGTAATGTCTTTTGCAGAACAGCAACTCTTATTCACACGTTACGTGGTTGCACATCATGCAAAACCTGACTTTGTGTGAGAGGCATAGGGCCTCAAAGCAAGTTGATATATATTCATTTTTCATGTACAAGTTTGCCAGTACAGCATCATCTACTGATGTAGATACAAAATCATCTACATTCATTTCTGATCCTGTCCTAGCTACATCATTAGGTCCTGATGGTCCTGATATGATGTCTGCCCAGTAACAGTTTTAAGTGTGTATGTGTGTTTTTCTAAGTTACTTGAAGTTAGAAAATTACGTTAGTGAAGTTCATTAAGTTGAAAATTTTATTGATTGCTACTTAACTAAAATTGCACACTGTTTACAAAGCTGTTTTATGATACAACTATTACATTAAATTTGTCTTTGTCTAAATTTGCTTTAAATTTTTTTTATTTTTCAATTACATTTGGCATATAATGTTATATTAGTACAACATAGAGAAGAGAGATTTATATACATTATGAAGTCATCACCCTGATACACCTGGTAGCCATCTAACACATGCATAGTTATTATAATATTATTGACTATATGACCCATGCTGTACTTTACATCCTTCTGACTATTTTGTAACTATGAATTTGTACTTCTTAATCTCTTCCCTCTTTTCACCCAACCATCCATACTCGCTACCATCTGGTAATTCAAAAAGTTCTCTGTATCAATGGGTCTATTCCTGTTTTGTTTGTAAGTTTATTTTGTGCTTTAGGTTCCACATGCAAATGGAATCATATGACATTTGCCTTTCTCTGTTTGACCTACTACACTCAGCATGATACCCTCTGGGTTTGATCAGGTTGTTGCAAATGGAAAGCTTTCATTCTTTTTTATGGCTATGTAATATTCTATTGTGTATTTTTTAAAAATTCAATATTATCTTATATTAATTTTAGGTGTACAACATAGTGGTTAGACATTTATATAACTTAAGAAGTGATCCCCCTGACTTGTCTACTACCCACCTGACACTATACATATTTATTGCCATATTATTCCCTATGCTTTACTTCATATTTCTATGACTATTTTGTAAATACCAATTTGTGCTTCTTAATTCCTTCACCTTTCACCCTGTCCAATAACCCCCTTCCAACTATCAGCCCAACAAATCTAGTACTTATCTGATACCATACATAGTTATTACAATATTATTGACTATATTCCTTATGCTATATACCCCACAACCCCATAACTACTTTGTAACAATCAGTTTGTACTTCTTTTTTTATTATTAGACTTATTGCAGTGGCATTGGTTAGCAAGAATTACATAGTTCCAGGTGTACAATTCTACAGTGCATCATCAACTTGTTGTATAATAAATTCACCACCCAGTGTGAGTTTTCTTTCCATCATCATATATTTAGTTCCCCCTTCCTTCTCTCCCACCTCCTTCTCATTCTCCCATCCTCTCCTAACCTGTCCCCAAATAAACATTAAACTATTGATTGTGTCCATGGGTTTTTTGTTTGTTTGTTTTCTCTTTGTAACTTTCAGTTTTACATTCCACATATGAATGAAAGTTTTTGCTTTATTTCTGTCTGGCTTATTTCATTTACTATGATGATCTCTAGGTCCATTCATTTTGTTCTAAATGGCAGTATTTCATCTTTCCTTGTAGCTGAATAATATCCCATTGTGTTCACAGCTTCTTTATCTAGTCACCTGTCATAGAGCACTTTGGTTGTTTCCATGTTTTGGCCACTGTGAAAAGCACTGCAATGAATATTGGGGTACATAAGTTCTTGCGGACTAAGGTTTTCAAGGTTTTTGAGTAGATCCCCAGAAAAGGGATTGCCAGGTCATATGGTAACTCCATTCCTACTTTTCTTTTCTTTTCTTTTTTTTTTTTTTTTGCTTTTTGGTATGTGGGTAGCTCCCTGACTGGGAATCGAACCCAGGCCACAGCGCTGATAGCGTCAATGCTGAAGCCTTAAGCCACTACACCATCAGGGAACTCCCATTCTTACTTTTCTGAGGAATCTCCACACTGTCTTCCATAGTGGTTGTACTAGTTTGCTCTCCCACCAGCAGTGTGCGAGAGTTGTCTTTTCTCCATATCCTCTCCAACACTTGTTATTCCTTGTGTTGTTGATAATAGCCATTCTAACAGGTGTGAGATGGTATCTCATTGTGGTTTTGATTTGCATTTCCGTAATAGTTAATGAGGATGAGCATTTTTTCATATATCTGCTGGCCATTTGTATTTCTTTATGGGAGAAGTGTCTGTTTAGTTCCTCTGCCCACTTTTAATTGTGTTGTTTGTTGTTGAGTCATGCAAGTTATTTATATATTTAAAAATGAAACTCTAATCAGATGCATTGTTTGCATTTTTTTCTCCCATTAAGTTGACTGTCTGTTTGCTTTATTGATGATTTCTTTTGCTGTGCAGAGCTTTTTAGTTTGATATAGTCCCATTCATTTATTTTTGCTTTTACTTCCCTTGCCTTTGAGGTCAAGTTAATGAAGTTTTCCTTGAGCCCTAGGTCTATAAGTTTAGTAGCTATGTTTTGTTCTGTACAGTTTATTGTTTCGGGTCTTATATGAAGGTCTTTACTCTATTTTGAGTTAATTTTTGTATATAGTGAGAATTCACAGCTCAGATGTATTCTTTTGCTTATGTTTTTCCAGCTTTCCCAAGCACCACCTACTGAAGAGGGTGTCTTTTTCCCATTGCATATTTTTTGCTCCTTTATAAAAAAAAATTTGTCTATAAATTTGTGATTTATTTCTGGGTTTTCAATTCTGTTTCATTGGTCTATGTGTCCATTTTTTCTGCCAATACCAAACTGTTTTGATTATTGATGCTTTGTAATATAAATTGAAAATGGGGAGTATAATATAACCAGCCTTATTCTTTTTATGTAGTATTGCTTTGGCAATTTAAGGTCTTTTAGGTTCCAAATAAATCTGATGGTATTTTTTATCTATTTCATAAAAGTGTGATTGTGGGATTTTGATAGGCATTGCATTAAATCTGTAGATAGCTTTGGGCAACATGGCCATTTTAACAATGTTATGTCTTCCTATCCATGAACAGGGAATATCTTTCCATTTCCTTGTCTGCTTCAATTTCTTTCAAAAATGTTTTCTAGTTTTCTATGTATAAGTCTGTCACATTCTTTGTTAAGTTAATTTCCAGGTATTTCATTCTTGTTGTTGTGATAGCAAAATGAATTGAGTTCCTTATTTCTTTTTCTGAAGGTTTGTTGTTTGTATATAGAAATGCTGTTGATTTTTTGGACATTGATTTTGTATCCTGCGACTTTACTATATTCATTTACTGTTTCTAATAGCTACTTGGTGAAGTCTTTGGAGTTTTCTATATAGAGGATCATGTCATCCACAAATAGTGACAATTTGACCTCTTCTCTCCCAATTTGGATATTTTTTATTCCTTTCTTTTGCCTGATGGCTCTGGTTAGAACTTCCAGTACTATATTGAATAGTAGTGGTGACGGGGGGCATCCCTGTCTTGTGCCTGATTTTAGAAGAATAGGCTTCAGCTTTTCCCCATTCAGTATAATGTTGTCTGAGCATTTGTCATATATGCCCTTTATTATGTTGAGATACTTTCCTTCTATATTTATTTTATTCAGTGTTTTGATTATAAATGGATGTTGTATCTTGTCGAATGCTCTTTCTGCATCAATTGATATGGTCACATGGTCTTTATCTTTTATTTTGTTTATGTGGTGTATCACATTGATTGATTTTCATGTTGAACAATCCTTGTGGTCCTTGGATGAATCCCATTTGATCATGATGTATAATCTTTTTGATGCATTGTTGTATTCTATTTGCTAATATTTTGTTTAGGATTTTTGCATCTGTATTCATCAAAGATATTGGTCTATAGTTTTCTTTTTTTGTGTTGTATTTACTAAGCTAAGTTTTGGAGTTAGGGTAATGTTGGCCAAGAAGAATGAGTTAGGAAGTACTGCTTCCTCTACAATTTTTTTGAAAGAGTCTGAGGAAAATAGGTGTTAATTCTTCTTTGAATCCCTGGTAGAACTCGTTGGTGAGACCATGTGGTTCAGGGCTTTTGCCTCTAGGGAGATTACAGATAGTCATTTCAATTTCTTTACTATTGATTGGTCTATTTTGATTATCTAGTTATTCTTGGTTCAGTCTAGGTATTCTGTAAGTTTCTAGGAACTTGTCCATTTCTTCTAGGTTTAGTGTCATAAAGCCCTTCATAATATTTTCTTGTAATCCTTTGTATTTCTGTAGTATCAGTGGTAATTCCTTTCCTTTCATTTCTAATTTTGGATAATTGTATCCTTTCCTTTAGTCCTTTGATAAGTCTAGCCAGGGGTTTGTCAATTTTGTTGTCTTTCTCAAAGAACGAGCTCTTCATAATATTATTTTTTTTCTATTGTCCTTCTGTTTTCTAATTGGTTTAGCTCTGCTTTAATTTTTATTATTTCTTTCCTTCTCTTGACTTTGGATTTTGTCTGCTTTTCTTTTTCGAGTTCTTTAAGATGGGATGTTAAGGTGTTTACTTGTGATTTTTCTTGCTTCTTAAGATATGCCTGTAATGGTATAAATTTCCCTCTTATTACTGCTTTTGCTGTGTCCCAATAATTTTGATATGTTGTGTTTTCATTGTTATTAATTTCTGTATATTTTTAATCTCTTATTTCTTCTTTGATCCAATCATTTTTAGTAAGATGTTGTTTAATCTCCATGTATATGTGTTTTATTCTGCTTTCCTTTTACAGTTGATCTCCAATTTCAAAGCTTTGTGATCTAAGAATACAGTTGGTATGATTTCAATCTTCTTGAATTTGCTAAGGCTACTTTTGTTTCCGAGCATGTGGTCTATCCTTGAGAATGTTCCATGTGCACTAGAAAAGAAGGAATAGTCTCTTTTTGTGGGATGAAGTGTCCTGTAAATGTCAATTATGTCCAATTGCTGTAATGTGTCATTCAGAGCTGACATTTCATTATTTATTTTTTGTTTGGCTTATCTGTCCATGGCTGTTAAGGAGGTGTTTCAGTTTCCCACAATGATTGTGCTTTTGTCAGTTTCTCCTTTCAGATCTGTTAGTAGTTGTTTTGTATATTGTGGTGCTTCCTGGTTGAGAGCATATATATTAATTAGTGTCAAATCTTCTTGTTGTATTGTGACTTTTATCACTATGTAATATCCTTCTTTGTTTCTTGTTATCTTTTTTAACCTGATGTTTATTTAATCAGATATCAATATGGCAACTCCTGTTTTTCTCTGATTACCATTTGCTTGTAGTATTATTTGCCATCCTTTCACTCTGAGTCTGTGTTTGTCCTTATGGCTGAGGTGTATCTCTTGGAGACAGCATACATATGGGTTTTGTTTTTTAATCCAGTCTGCTACTCTGTGTCTTTTTATTGGTGAGTTCAGTCCATTAACATTTTGAGTGGTGATCAATAGGTGAGGATTTCCTGTGGCCATTACTTTTTTGTTGTTGTTTTGTTTTAATTTTGTTTCTTTTTTGTTGCCTCAACTCTATTCCATTTGTCCTGATGTTTTATTTCAGGTTGAAGGTCCTTCAGTATTTCTTGAAGTGCTGGCCTCATGTTGGTGAATTCCCTCAGCTTCTATGTGTTTGAGAAGGGCTTTATTCCTCCTCCTGAAGGATAATTTTGCTGGATAATTTATTCTTGACTGGAAGTCTATCTCTTTTAAAGTTTTGAATATTGGATTCGACTCCCTCTTGTCTTGTAGTGTTTCTGGTGAGAAGTCTGATGCCAGCCTGATGGGTTTTCCTCTAAAGGTTATAGATCTTTTCCCCTGGTTGCCTTGAGAATTGTCTGTTTGTCTTTAGTTTTTGACATCTCTAGTACCACATGTCTTGGAGATCTACTAGGGTCCAGGTATTTAGGGGACCTGTTTTCTTCTTGAATTTGGGGTTCCAGTTTTTTGCATTGGTTTGGAAAGTTCTCGTCTACGATTTGTTTGAGTATGTTCTCTGTAGAATGCTCTGGTCCTTCTTCTACTATCCTGATGTTATTTCATCTCATGGAGTCAGATAGTTCTTGCAGAGTTCTTTCAATCCTTTTGGTTCTGTATTACCTATCTTCCTCTTTCTTAGATGTTTCCATGTTCTGATCTTCAATATCACTAATTTTTTCCTTCAGCTGGTTGGCCCTGTTTCATATGACAGTTATTTTGTTTCTCACTTCTTTTATTGTATGATTTATTTCTTGAATTTCCATGTAGTTCTTGGTTTGAATTTCTTTGTTAAATTGTTCCTATGGTTTATGGGTTTCCTTTCTGAGATCATTCATCTCAGCTATGTTGTTTTGCCAGTATGTTTTCATTTCTCTCAAAGCCCTTAGAACATCTACTTTATAATCTCCGTCACTTGGTTCATAAATTTCTAGGTCTATGAGACCCTATTCTGGAGATTTTTCCATCTTCTTTCTGAGCAGCTTTAAATCCTAAGGTACACACATTGTCCACTGTGTACCTCTTTGGCATGAGGGTTTTATTTTCAGCAGAGCCTAGGAGCTCTGTTTTTCTGATTAATATTTTTGTGGTCTCTTGCTGTAGAGTAGACACTGGCTGGCACTGGAGGCAAGTTTTGGGAGAGAGGGGAGGTGTTTAAGCCTTATCTCTGGTCTCCAGCCACATTTGGAGGCAGGGTGCATCCATTCTCAGTCCCTCTGCTTTCTGCAGTTCATTGGGGAGGCTGTAGCAGAGGAGAAAAGCTAAGAAAATGTGCGCTGGGGTGACTCTACCTCCTGACTTTGCTGGGAAAGCTGGACGAGATGGAGCGATGCTGATTGAATGCAGGCTATGGCCTCTCCTACTGTTTTGGGCAAACTCTGTCAAATCTGCCTCTCTTCTGTCTCCAGCATTTTACCCTGGGGAAGTTCCAGCAATTCTTATCCACAGCAGCTGTTCAGGCCGAGTCTGCAAGTGCGCATCATGTGAGGGTACCAGATGCACGCGCTCTGTGGGCTGGAAACTGTAGCCCCCGTGAGATCACTGGGTGCACGCAAGGGCACTGGGCTAGTGCCCTGGGTGCACAAGTTCCATGGGTGGGATCTGCAGGCTCTGTGAGATCACCAGGTGTGAGCATGGGTGCTGGGTACACATGCATCATGGGACAGACCTTGTGAGAATGCTCAGCGAGGGAGCTAGATGCACACCAGCCATGGGTCTAAATCCGCAGGCTTGACGTCACAGGCCATGTGAGGGCAGCCTGTGCTCCTCCTCTGTGGGCTGGGAACTGTGGCCCTGTAGAGGAGCCGGTGCACACATGTTGCTGGTTGCCAGCATGCTGGGAACTGAGGTGCTGTATCTGGGGCTTCATTTTGGCCTGTGGATGTTGAGAGTCCTCGGATGTTTAAAGTCCTCATTCAGCTTTCTTCCTACTTAGCAGTTTCAGAGGCTGGTTCTCAAGCTTTGTCCCTAACATGCTGCTTTAGGGTCCATCTCCCTCATAATCTCCCAGCATTCCACCATTCTGGTTTTCATTCTTGTTGTCTCTTTGCCTCTTCCCTCCCGTGTATTGTACTGCTCCCCAATTTCCTTCTAGTTCCATTAGTTAGCAGTGATGGGGTCCCATCATAATCTGGCTCTGCTGCTTGCCCCCCTCTCTCTAACCTTCAGGTGGTTTTTTTGTGATGCGTGGATTTCTCATTTGTAACTATGTCACACAGGGTTTTCTTTCTTGGCTTCTGGATGGCCATTTAATTGTGTTTTCTTGGAGAGGTTTTAGAGACCTTCTATCTGGTCGCATCTCTCTCAGTTTGTACTTCTTAATTTCTTCCCCCCTTTTCACTCACACTCCCATCTGACAACCATCCAAATGTTTTCTGTATCTATGGGTTTGTTTCCATTTCATTTATTTTCTTCTTTAGATGTCACATATAAAAGAAATGAAATTGCATCTGTTTTTCTGTCTGACACTTCACTCAATAGACTACTCTTCATGTCTTTTGATTGGAACTTTAAATTCATTTAAATTGAAAGTAATTTTTAATAGAAATGTAGCTATTGGCATTTTATTATACATAATTTTTTTTTCTGTCTTAAAGAAATTCCTCTAACATGCCTTATAATACTGCTGTAGTGGTGATGAAATCTTTTAACTTTTTCTTGTCTGAGAAGCTCTTTATCTGTGCTTCAATTTTGAAGTATAGCTTTACTGGATTGATTAATCTTGATTGTAGGTCCTTGCTTTTCTTCATGTTGAATATTTTCTGTCTACCTCTTCTCTCCTGCAAAGTTTCTGTTGAGAAAACAGCTGTCAGTTTTATGGGAGCTCCCTTAATTGCCTTTCTCTTGCTGCTTTTATGATTCTGTCTTAAACCTCTGCTTTTAAATTATAATGTGTCCTGATGTGGGCCTGTTTGGGTTCATCTTGTTTGGGACTCTGTTTCCTGGGTTTGTATATCTATTTCCTTTGCCAGGTTAGGGAAGTTTTAAAGTATTATTTCTTCAAATAGGTCCTCAATTCCTTGCTTTCTCTCTTCTTCCTCTGGTACCCCTATGATGTGGAAGTTGTTATGCTAGTTGTTCCAGAGGAATCTTAAACTATCCTCATTTTTTTTTTTTTGGATTTTTTTTCCTGTTTGATGTTCAGATTGGGTGTTTACTGCTATAATATCTTCCAAATCACTGATTTGAGCTTCTGATTCATTTAGTCTAGTGATTCCTTCTATTGCATTCTTTATTTGTGTTATTGTATTCTTTATTTCTGTCTGGTTCTTTTTAACGTTTTACATATCTTTCTTTATGCTAGCTATCTCTTTGTTAAAGTTTTCACCAAGTTCTTTGAGCATATTTATAACCATTGTTTTGAACTCTGTTTCTAGTAGGTTGTTTGACTCCATCTTGTTTAGTGCTTTTTCTGGTGTTCTTTCATTTGGGGTGTATTTCTTTGTGTCCTCTCTGTGTTTGTTTCTATGTATTAGGTAGGTCTGCTATGTCTCCCAGGATTTCTGGGTAGCCTTATGTAGTAGGTTTCCTGTGGGGCCCTGGCACAGTCTCCCTGGTCATCTGCAATGGGTGCTCCTGTAGATTCTGATTTAGTGCCAGTGCAGTGCATGAAGCTACTCAGCAAAAGTCTCAGAGCACACTGAGGCCAGTCTCCACTCGTCTGTACCCTGCAAACTCTGATAGTTTTCCAAGAATTATTGCAATGTGGACAGGGCTGGCTGCTCACTGAAGAAAGTACCTCTGGCATTGGGGAAGTTGGGTGGAGTGGGGTCCCACTGAGTTGGCAGAGTGGAGCAAGCAGAGATCACCAAACCAGTCAGGTTCAGATTTGGCCATTCAGGGGAGGACACAACACAGGAAATATGGTTCCTACCTGCTGGAGGACTTCACTCAAGAAAAGTGGCAACTGTCCTCTAGCCCTTGCCCCAAAGCCACACACCTCACTCTGCCTGCTGTATACCTCCAACACTACCTGAGTCACTGTCCCTCTACTGGAGTTTAGGATTAGTGCCCCCAAGTGACCGTCTGTTTGGGCCCAAATCATAGAAATCTCTACTGTTTTTCACAGACCAATGTTGTGGGATTCTTCTTCCCAGCACCAGTACTTTGAGCTGGGAGCTCAGTGTGGGGCTGGGGTCTCTCACTCCTTTAGGGGGAACATCTGTAGCTGAGATAGTCCTTGTAATTATCCTCTACCACACAGAGGTTTGGGGCTAGACTGTTTTTCTCTGCCCCTCCTATCGGTCTTGACTTTACTTCTTCTTTGTATCCTTAGTTATAAAACATCTGTTTAGCTAGACTTCAGCTGGTTTTTCAGGTTGGTTTTTCTATAATTTTGTGGTATTTTTATGTGTTCATAGAACAAAGCAGGCACTTGAATCTTTTCTGAAACTTAAAAAACTTTCTGAATATGTAAACGTGTTTATATTAATAGGCATCTGTCTGAAAGACATTTTTACTTTTAAATTTCCTTCCAACTCACAAATTTTTGTTTGTATAGTTAGATTGATTAGATGATGATTAATTCTATTATACTTTGAGAAATAGTCTCAATTTTCTTTTAGTTATTGTATTTCAATATTAATATCAAGGCAAACAGGATTTATGGTATGGTGTGGTATAGTATAGGGTACAGTATTAGTTAGGCCTATTTTTCATAGTAACTCTCAAACAACCAGTCACTAGTTTTATTCAGCATCTACCAACCTATGGGTGCCAGTTAACTGAAAGTCTACAGTATGGTTAATTTTAAAAATTCAATACTGAGTAAAAAAGGTAAGTATCAAATATAATTCATTTATGTAAAATTAAAAACTATTACTATTTATGGATGCTATATACATAATAAAACAGAAACATGAATATAATAAAACATAATACTCACCAGCATTAGGATATTGGTTACTCCTGGGGAAGATGGCAGGTTGAGGGTGTAGATTTATTTGTAACTTTTCATTTCTTAGAAAGAATGAGAACATCGAAGTCAAGAAAATGAAATATTAACACAAAGATTAAATATCTTTGTCTTTTAGTATAACTTATAAAAGAGTTTTTAAAATATGTAAACATATGTTTATATTAACAGGCATCTGTCTGAACAGAAAAGACATTGTTACTTTTAAATTTCCTTCCAGTTCATAAATTTTTATGTTGTTATAATTAGATTGATTAGATAATAATTCTACTTTGATAAATAATAATTTTTATTAAGAAATTGAAATTGCTCATTTGAGCATTTAAAAGATTTTCAAATTGAGAAATTGTGTAGAAAGAGTTTTGATATAATAAAATCAAAGCAAAAAATGTACCTAATATATTCTTTAAGTATATTTATTTCTCTTAGAATAGGATAAAACTCATAAGGATAAGATAGGATTTTGTACTGGACCAACAAACCTAAGTTTCTGAAGTTATTTGAGAATAGGATTAAGTTTTGTTTTAGAACTAATTACAATTAAATTTATTAAGCCATTAGATGGTCCAAAAAACAATTATTATTTTCCATGCACTGAACTATGCCGTTTTACAAGTAGGATTTCAGCTAGTCCCAACAATATTGTGTACTCATTTTGCAGATGAAGAAACTGAAGATATGACAGGTTGAGTAAAGGACTCAAGGTTGAATAACTTAAGAGTTGCAGAATCATGATTCAACCTAGCTTAAGATTCAAATCTATGGATTAAACTTTGCTTTCCTGCCTCTCTCATGCTGTTAAGGGGACACTATGAAAACCTTCAGAACCGGTCTTGAGAAAAGCAGGTAAATTTGAACTCCAAAACACCAACATTTTTTGTATGCCAGCCTTAACCCATGCTGTTTTTTATTTTTTATTTTTTATGAGAAACAGTCACAATTAAGGGGAGTAACATAAGGACATCTAAGTAAGGCACATTTTAAAGACTGGGATAGCTTAATGGAAAAAAATTATTTTGCTTAGAAGAACATGCTAGAGAAATAGAATTGTTTTCCTTCTTTTTACCTGTAAAAATATTGGAAGTATGTGTTCCGAATTATTTCTCAGACAGAAAAACTGTAAAAGACTGCAAGGCAAAGAAAGAAACTAAATTCAGAATATTGTATTTTGTTTATTATTATAAAGCAATACATGCACAAGGTAGAAAATGAGAAAATATTAATAATCAAAGAAATGAAAAATTTTAAATATATAACTGTCATGAGTAATACATACCATTATTACTTTGGTGTGCACCTCTCTATTTATGTACTTTAAAAATCAGATCATGCTGGCCAACTTATTTTGTTAAACCTGACTATAGTTCTTTTAAAAGTTAAAAGCGTTTATTTTTGTTCTTTAGGGTAAAACTGGAGCTACAAAATTGTCAGTACAATAAGTGTATATCCATAAGATTTTTGACCACCTACCATTTTAATTCAACATTATTTTCTTCTGTTATTTATTCATAGTGGTTTATCACAATGATGATATAGTTCCAGCTACCAGTCACTGAGTAATTGTCAGGATTTCCATGAGTTGAACTGTAAAGTTGACAAATCTATATGTCAATCATATAATTGTTTTTTCAAGTTGAAATACCAGTCCAGGGTCAAATTTAAAACAGAGATACCCATAGTTTGTGAAAGGTAGAAAGAACCTAGAGAGTGAGTACACATTTTTACACATGAGAAAAAGAAAGGACTCCAAAATAATATCTAAGGCCATATAATTTGTTATTGGTGAGAGATCATGACTGAAATCCAGCTCTCCTAATTTCTAGTCAGTTGCTCTTTCATCAACTGCATATCGTCTCTCACTATAGATTCCATCTCATGAAATAGCATAATAGAGCTCTGTGTGGCCTAGCTTTATTAGCAGCAATGTTTCTAACCTTTAGACTCATGGCCCTACATAAAGAGGATTCTTGGGACATCTCCACCACTAAGAAATTTCATAAAACATAGTAAATCTAAACATTACTCATTTTTTCATTTTAACTTGCATATATTATTGTGAGATTAATAATCTGTATTTATTTATATCATTTTTAATTTTTTAAATTTATTGGGGTGACATTGATTAGTAAAAATTACATAGGTCCAGGTGTACAATTTTACATTACATCTTCTATGTTTTGTATTATGTGTGCATCACTCAGAGTCAGTTCTCTTTCCATCACCATATATTTGTGTCTCTGTCCCTTCTGTCCAACCCACCTCTCCCCTTACCCTTAGGTAACTACTAAATTATTGACTGTGTCCATGAGATTTGTTTCTTCGTTGCTTTAGATTTTATGATAACTCATAAACAAACTTTCTCCATCTTTTTCCCTTATTTTACCCACTCTCTCATTTCTCCTCCCATCATAAAGAAGTCCCTCTAACATTGTAGTACTGGTTTGGTGGTGATATATTTCTTTAGCTTTTCCTTATCTGAGAATCTTGTTATCTGTCCTTCAATTTTGAATGCTACCATTACTGATACATTATCCTTGGTTGTAGATCCTTGGTTTTCATCAATTGAATATTTTCTGCCTGTCCCTTCTGACCTGTGAAGTTTCTGATGAGAAATCAGCAGAGAGTCAAATGGGTGATCCTTTATAAGTTACTACTTGTATTTCTCTTGCTGTTTTTTGAATTTTCTTTTTCTTTAACTTTTGCCATTTAAATTATGATGTGTCCCAATGTATTCTTGTTTGGGATCATCTTGTTTGGAATTCTCTGTGCATCTTGGATTTGTATGTTTATTTTCTTGCCAAGTTAGAAAAATTTTTAGTCGGTATGTCTTCAAATAATTTCTTGATCCCTTGCTTTTCCTCTGTCCCTCCTGGCATACTTATTATTCTAATATTTTTACATTTGCTATAGTCCCAGAGTATTCTCAATCCATCCTCATTTTTGGTGGTATTATTTTCTATCTGTTCTGGCTGGGTATTTTCTGCTGGCTTTTCCTGAAAATCACTGCTTTCCTTTTCTATTTTATCTAATTTAGTGACTTATTCTGTTCTTCATTTCAGTTAAGGTAGTCATTATCGCTCTCTGGTCCTTTATAATTGTTTGTAAGTCTTCTTTAATGCCTTGTTATCTCTCTATTAAAATTATCTTTCAGTTCCTTAAGCATTTTTATAGCTGTTGCTTTGAGCTCTGTTTCTTATGGGTCATCTGTCCCCACCTCTTTATTTTGAGCTGTCTTTATCTGTTTTCTCATTTTGGCAACCTCTCAGAGACCCTGGCTGCTGCAGTTTCTTTGGTATTTGCTGCTGATACTGGGTGGGCGGAGGTCTGTGGAGGATGTGTGTTTATGGCTTTGTTTTCTTCCTGTGGCTCTAGGGGTTGTGCAGAAAGTTTTGGCATGATTGTGCCTTTTTGTTCTTGGTTTGCCCCTCGCATGTGCACATTCTACCTTGAGTTTTGGGGTCAGTCCTGTATACTGGTCTTTCAAGTCATGCTGGTTGTGGGCTGAGAAACGTACATTCAGTCCTCTCTCCCCTCCTTTCCAGAAGCATTTGCACTGTGGCTCCTCACTGCCCAGTTGCTCCCCTTCCTCTAGGAACTGGAGTGAAGTCTGGCCACTGCTTTTGTGTACCGGTGTACACCTCTTGGGGCCAGAGTGGGGTGGTTGCGTTATCTCACGCCCCACCTCTGGCCTCCTTTTCTCTGTCCCGTGGACTTAGTGAGGTCAGGAGTTCTCTCCCACTGCCTTCTTTCTCCCTTCCTCAGTGGTAGATCTCCAAGTGGGAACTGCACATGGCCATGATTCTGCTCTTCTTATTTTATTTCTCTTTTGTTTAACACTCTGCCTGCCTGCAGATACTTTAATATGATGAATGAGTTTCCTAGCTGTGATTGTGTGTTGTGTAGAGGGTCCTTGGTTGAGTTACAGGTGTTTTATTAGTTCTAATCTCCAGAGGAGTTTTTCAGAGGTTTCTGTCATGCCACAATTTTGTTGCCACCCTTCAATCTGTGTTTATTTTTAAAATTTATATATTTTTTATTTACAGTTAATATTAAATATTAATTTATATTAGTTTCAGGTGTACAGCATGGTGTTAGACATTTACATAATTTATGCAGTGATCTTCAATTAGTTTAGTACCCACCAAGCACTATATCTAGTTTTTGAACCATTATTTACTGTATTCTCTATGCTGTACTCTATGTGCTCATGACTATTTTGTAAATACCAATTTGCATTTCTTAATCCTTTCACCTTTTATCCCCAGCTCTCCAACCCTTCTCCCATCTGACAACCATCAGTTTGTTCTCTGTACCTATAAGTCTGTTTTGTTTGTTTATTCTATTCTTTAGATTTCACTTATAAGCAAGATCATATAGTATTTATCTTTCTTAGTCTGACTTATTTTACTTAGCACAATACTCTCTAGGTTCATCCATGTAATCACAAATAGTAAGGTTTCCTTTTTAATGACCAAGTAATATTCCATTGAATATATACCACTTCTCTTTATCCAATGATCTACTCATGGACAATCGAATTGTTCCTGCATCTTGATTTTGTAAATAATGCTGCAATGAACATATGAATGCATATATCTTTCTAAATTAGTGTTTGGGATTTCTACTGATAAATACTGTTATGCTGGGTCATAAGGTAGTTCCTTTTTAATTAAACATTTTTTTTGTTTTAAAGTTTTTGAAGGGACTTCCAAACTGTTTTCCATAGTGGCTGCACCAAATTGCAATTCCACCAACAATGCATAAGGGTTTCTTTTGCTCCACATCCTTACCAACACTTGTTTGATTTATTGATAACAGTCATTCTGACAGGTGTGAGGTAATAATACCTCATTGTGGTTTTAATTTCCATTTCTCTGCTGATTAGTGACATTGAACATCTTTTCATATATTTATTGGCCATGTGTATGTCCTTCGGAAAAATGCCTATTCTGATTCTCGGCCCATATTTGGATTGTTTGTTTGTGTGGTGTGTGTGTGTGTGTGTGTGTGTGTGTGTGTGTGTGTGTATGTGTTCGTGTCTCAGTGTGTGTTGAGGTGTATGAGTTCTTTATAAATTTTGAATATCAACCCTTTATTGAATCTATCATTGGTGAATATCTTCCCCCATTCAGTAGGCTGTCTTAATTTTGTTGGTAGTTTTCTTTGCCATGCAAGACATTTTTAGTTTGATGTAGTCTCATTCGTTTATATTTTCTTTTGTTTTCCTTGACCCAGGAGATAAATCAGGAAAAATATTACTAAGATCAATGCAAGATATTTACTACCTGTATTTTCTCTAAGGGCATTATGGTTTTGGGTCTAACATTTAAGTGTTTGATCCATTTTGAGTTTATTCTTGTACATGATAAGATGGTGGTTTCATTTCACTTTTTTTGCATGTATCCGTTCAGTTTTCCCAATATCATTTATTGAATAGACTGTCATTACACCAATTATATTTTTGCTTCCTCTGTCAGAGGTTAAATGACTATATAGGCATAGCTTTATTTCTGGCCTCTCTATTCTGTTCCATTCATCTACGTGTCTGTTATTATGCCACTAGTATGCTGTTTTAATTACTATAGACTTGTAGTATAGTTTGATGACAGGGAGCATAATACCTCCAGCTTCATTCTTCTTTCTCAAGATGGCTGTGACTATTCAGGGTCTTTTGTGGTTCTTTATGAATTTCAGGATTATTTGTTGTATTTTTGTGGAAAATGCCATTGGTATTTTGATAGGAATTGCATTGAATCTCTAGGTTGCTTTGTACGGTATGGACATTTTACATTTAATGATGTTAATTCTTCCTATCCATGAGCATGCTATATGCTTTCAATTATTTGTATCTTTAATTTATTTCTTCAGTGTCTTATAGTTTCCTGAGTACAGGGTTTTACCTCCTTGGCTAAATTTATTCCTAGGTATTTTTAATGCAATTATAAATTAAATTAAAAATTTTATTTCTGATAGTTTATTCTTGGTGTATAAAAATGCAAATGATTTCTGAATATTAATTTTGTATCCTGCTACTTTATTGAATTCATTTATCAGTTCTAATAGTTTCTAGGTGGAATTAGGGTTTTTTTTTTAATATAGTGTCATGTTACCTGCAAATAATGACAGTTTTACTTCTTCTTCTCCTATTTGAGCATTTTTATAACGATTGTTTTGAACTCTATCTGGTAGGTTGCTTCCCTCCACTTCTTTTATTTCTTTTTCTGGAGTTTTCTCCTATTCTTTAACTTGAAACATATTTCTTTGTTTCCTCATTTTGGCTGTCTCTTTGTGTTTATTTCTGTGTATTAGGTAGATATGCTACGCCTCCCAGTCTTCGCTAGGTGACCTTATATAGTAGGTGACCTTGGGGCCCAGTGGCATCATCTCTTTGGTCACCTGTGCCAGGTGCTCCAGGAGTGCTTCTTGTGTGCCTTCCTGTTACAGTTGAGCCTTGATTGCTATTGGCACATCAGTGGTGAAATTGACCCTCAGGCTAACTTTGGCTGTGGGGTTTGGCCATTCCACAGCTTATGGGCTGCTGTGTCAGGGTTTACTTTGCAGAGTGGGATTTGCCATAGTGGGCTTTGGTGCCTGCTGAGGTCATCCTTTGGGAGTGCCACTTGAGGGGCTAATTGGGGCTGTACTGTGATCTGAAGCTAACTTCCAGGTATATTGGTTCTGGGGACTTTGAGGAGGGGCTGCAGTAAAGGCCCAGGTCAGTCACTGCCTGTGACTGGCCAGGGACTACCTAGGAGTCCATGATTGGACACTCCCTATGCTGAACCTGGAGGTGCTGCAAACTGAGTATGGATGCCACCAGTAATGGGCTTGAGATTGTTCCACAAAAATCTCAGGGTACCCAGAGGCTTTCTGATGCCAGCAAGGTCAGCCACTGATAGAACCTCATGGAGTATGCTAGTTGGGTGAGGTGGTGTCTCAGGGAGTCTCCAGTGTTCACCAGTTTAATGTAGATTCTGATTTGGTGCCAGTGCTGAGCCTGGAGTTACTTAGCAAAACTCTCAGTACACCAAGACCAACTGCCACCGACCTGTGGTCCACAGGCCCCCAAGAGTTGTCCAAGAAAGAATTGATCATGCACAGGGCTGGCAGCTGGTTGAGAATGTACCTCTGGCATTGTGAAAATTGGGTGGGGCAGGCTTCCAAGGAGTCATCAGGGTGAAGTGTGTAGAGTTCACCAGGCCAATGCATATTTAAACTTGGTGTGTGGCTGAGTACTCAACACAGCAAAGATGGGGCCTGCTTGCCCACTGCATGGGAGAAAGATTCCACACACAAAATAAATGGTGACTGTCCCTTCAGTCTTCACCCTGAAGCCACACAACTCAGTCTTTCTCTGTATATCTCTAACTCCTCTGAGTCACTGTCCCTCTTCAGGGGCCCAAGGGAGTGCCTGTGAGCAAGTGAGTCTGTGCATTGGCCCTATAAGAGGGTGTCTGGGTTTCCTACAGCTTTCTATTTAACCCAGGTAAAATTCCTACTGTATTTCACTGCCAGATATTGTGGGGGCTCCTCCGCCTGCCACAAGTACCACAGGCTGGGGAGACTGGGGTATAGCTGGAGTCCCTTGCTCATCCAGAGGGTATCCTCCAATACTGAGATATCTCTACTGATTTTCATTTGCCACACACAATGGACCCAGCCCATTTCACAATTCCATCCCATCTACCAGTTTCCACATGACTTTTTCTTAATATCACTAGTAGTAGGACTTGTGTTCAGCTAGCCATCAGATAATGCTCCAGGTTGATTGTTCTATAATTTAGTTGAAATTTTAGGGTGGTCATGGGAGAAAGCAGTACAGTGTTCACATACTCTGTCATCTGGGTCCTCTGCCTTCATTAATCTTTAAAAGACCTTCCTACTACTGGAAGAACAGAAAGTCCAATTTGAGAACTTAGAATTTAAGGTAGCTATTGAAAAAAATTAAATTTAGTTGTCAAAGTCTTATTAATTGACTATGTGGCATGGTGGAAGTTTAAGGAGGAGGGATAAATGTAGGGCAGAAGCTGGCCAGGGAATAGCCAATGATTTACCTTTACCAATAAAAATGTTTTATTTTTCTTTCCCCTATCAGTTATCATTATACTCTTCATCATCACTATAATTTAAAAAAAATTTAACATATATCATGCTAATTGTATAGAACTGAGTTCAGTTCTTTCATATGCATTATTTCATTTAATCTTATGAATCAAATTATGTTATTCTCATTGTACAGGTTAGCAAATAGAGGCTCAAGTGACCTTAAGTAATTTGGTCAAGGGCCTCCCAGCTAATAAATGAGCTGTAATTCTAACAAAAGTCATTGGGTCCCTGGAACCAATGTTTTTTACAATCTATATCATTTTTTGATAAGATCAACAAAATGTTGAGTTTCAAAAATACAAGTCAGGGTGCACAGTAAGCTTGAAGTCAATCTGAACAGTGGTATAAAAGGGAGCACCTAATTAGAAGCACATGAGGTCTATGACAAATAGCTGTCTGGTTCACACCATAGCGTACTAGAAATTGGATTTCTCTGACCTTCTCTGAGGTCATGCCCCAGTGATAGTGTGAAAAGGATCCAACATGATCAGGCTGAAGGTCATAGCTATACTTTTTGTCTAGCAGGAAATGTAGATGAAAATTCAAAATGTGGGCAGACATCCTGCTCAGTATAGTGGCTCTGGGCTTATGTTGAATGTTCATGGAGGTCACAGGGCAGAATCAAACATCCTACTCATAGGCATTAATGGAGCAGACTAAATACAGAGCTTATTTATATCCAATTATACTTCCAGGTCTTCCCAATACATTAAAATCTAGAAAGCGTTAAAGTAGTCTGAGTTGTTGGGGCAGTTATAAACAGAGATATACAGATTTCCCATTAATAGAAAATTTTGATTTTATAGGATTGCTTCTCTTTCTCAGTCTGAGTTTATTTTACATATATATGACACCTACTTCCAGAAAAGAAGCCATGTATTAATTAACTAAATTAATACAGCTTGCATGTTGTGTTCTGTTCTTAACTAATGAGAGGTTTAAGTATATTCAGGCTCAAGGCAGAGATGGGAATGGTGAGAATCTTCCAGCTGAAGAAAAGAATGTGCACTCTAGAATTGTGTGCCTGAAACCTATGTAATCCTTGCTAATAGATGTCACCTCAATAAGTCTAACAATAAAAATGAATTAAAGAAAAGCATGTACAAGTGACACAAGGTAGTTCCATTTTAAATTTTTTGAGGAACCTCCATACTGTCTTCCATAGTGGTATGGAAGCAATCTAAATGCCCATCAATAAACAATTGGATAAAGAGGCTGTAATAAATTTATACAATGGAGTATTACTCAGTCATAAAGAAGAATAAAATCTTACCTTTTTTTGCAACACCATGGATGAAACTAGCAGTTATCATGCTAAGTGAAATAAGTCAGACTGAGATAGACAAATATCATATGATCTCACTTATATGTGGAATTTAAAGAACAGAATAAACAACTCACCAAAGTAGAAAAAAAATTTTTTTGACACAGATAATAGTTTAGTAGTTGCCAGAAGGAAAAGGGGGAGGAGGGTGGGAAAGGAGGGAGGGGAATTCAAATATTTGGTGATGGAAAAAGAAAGGACTATAGGAGGTGAGAACAATGCAAAATGTAGATGATAAAGAACTGTACACCTGGAACTTTGTAATTTTGCTAACCAATGTCACACTAATAAATTTAATTAAAAATGTGCAAGTGACAATAAGATAGTGAAGCAGAACAATCAAGTAATAAATATTACTCTGAGAAATAGTGGGCCAGCTTTCTCTCTGTTGCTACTGGTAAAGTATGCACAGGTTTCAAGCTGAATACCTACAGCAATAATCCTCAAAGTGTGGTCTCCAGAACAACAGCACCAGAATCCCTGGAGAACTTGTTGGAAATGCAAGTTCTTCAGCTTCATCCCAGATCTACTGACTTGGAAACTCTGGGGGTGGGGATAAACCTTTCAGGGTGACTGTGATACAACTAAAGCTTGAGCCCCATTGAACACCAGCATTAAATATCTAATTGTCAGAGCAGCCATGTGAGTTGAGTATTATCTTCTTTATTTTACAGAAATCCAAGAAATGTCACATTAATGTTAAGTATCTTGCTCAATATCACACAACTAATAAATGGCAAAATTGAGATTAAAATTCAGTTATATGGTTGTAGAGTCTATGAACCATGCTGCTTCCAGATAATTTTACTGTTAACTGAATTTAATCTTTTAGTTTATCTGCTTGAATATTTTCTCCAGAGGTGATTATGTCATCATATTATATATATTATGTCATGTCATATCATGTCATGTCATATCATATGTCAGATGTGTATTATACACATTTAATTTTTAAGAGAAGGGAATGTTTATAGTTTCTCTGATAAAATGACGAATCATCAGGTTTTAATATTCCAAAGGGAAAAGAAATGACCAAGATGAAGAGAATCTTTATTTTTTAAATGAATGTTATAAAAGAGATCACAATGATTGGAAACAACATTTTTTATTTTTAATATTAACTTTATTGAGGTGACATTGGTTAGTAAAATTATCTAGGTTTCAAGTATACAATTCTGTAATGCACCATTTATATATTGCATTGTGTCCTCACCAACTAGAGTCAGTTCTCCTACCATCACCATATATTTGTCTCCCACTTTCTCCTCCAACACCTTACCCTTTGGTAATCACCAAACTATTGACTGTGCCCATGATTTTTTTCTTTGTTGCATTCAGTTTTATACCCTACATATGAGTGAAATCAAATGGTTCTTGATTTTTTCTGTCTGACTTATCTGAATACAATGATCTCAAGATCCATCCATGCTGTTGCAAATGGCAGTATTTCATCTCTTTTATGGCCAAGTAATATTCCATTTTGTATTTGTACCACATCTTTTTCTAATCATCTATTGAAGGACACTTTGGTTGTTTCCATGTCTTGGCCACTGCAAATAATGCTGCAATGAGCATCAGGGTATATATATCCTTGCAAAAGAAAGTTTTCAGATTTTTGAGGGGGTAAATACCCAGGAGAGGGATTGCTGGGTCATATGGTAAATCTATTCTTAATTTTTTGAGGAACCCCCCTACTGTTTTCCATAGTGGCTCTACAAATTTATATTCTCACCAGCAGGTTCCTTTTTCTCAACAGCCTCTTCAACATTTATTATTTGTCTTTTTGATAATAGCCATTCTGACAGGTGTGAGATGATATCTCATTGTGATTTTCATTTTCATTTTCCTAATAGCTAATGAAGTTGACCATTTTCACATATCATTGGCTATTTATGTATTTTCTTGGAAAAAGTGTCTGTTCAGGTCCTTTGCCCATTTTTTAATTGGATTATTTGTATTTTTGTTGTTGAGTTGTACAAGTTCTTTATATATTTTGAATATTAGCCCCTCATTGAAGGTGTTGTTTGCAAATTTCTTCTTCCACTTGGTTGGTTGCCTCTTTGTTTTGATTATGGTTTGTTTGTTTGTTTGTTTTTCTTTTGCCATGCAGAAACTTCAGTTTGATATAGTCCCATTCATTAATTTTCACTTTTACTTCCCTTGCCTTTGAGGTCAAATTCATAATTTCATTTAGTAGTATTTCATAGTTAAATTTATTCCTAGTTATTTTATTCTTTTTGTAGCAATTGCAAATGGTATTTTTTTCTATTACTTTTTCTGAAGTCTCTTGTTAGTTTTAATATGTAGGAATGCAATGAATTTTTGTACATTGATTTTGTATCCTACAACTTTACTGTATTCATTTATGGTTCCTAACAGTTTTTGTTGGAGTCTTTAGGACTTTCTATGTAAGAAATTATATCATCTGCAAAACACAGTTAAAGTTTTTGATTCACAATTTGGGAGCCTTTTGTTTCTTATTCTTGCCTGATTATTCTGGTTAGGATTTCTTTTTTTATTGTTAGATTATTGGGGTGACATTGGTCAGCAAGAATTACATAGGTTCCAGGAGTACAATTCTACAGTGCATTGTCAACTTCTTGCATTATAAGTTCACCACCCATTGTGAGTTCTCTTTTCATCACCATATATTTAGCTAACCCCCTCCTCTCCCTTCCACTCCTTCATCTCCAACCCTCTCTTTTTGGGGGGGAGGGGATTGAAAATTAATTTATTTTTTATACTTTTCTAAATTTTAAAAAATGCTGTTTTTGATAATCCTAAAACAAAAGTAAAAAATATATGATACAAAATATATATTATACCTAACAATTAGTAGGTAATAGTTTTTTCTTTTTCTGTCTTTTTTAAAATTGATTTTTATTGTTAGACTTTTTGGGGTGACATCAGTTAGCAAGGATTATATAGGTTTCAGGCATACAACTCTAAAGTACACTGTCAACTTGTTGTATGATAAGTTCACCACCTAATGTGAATTCTCTTTCCATCACCATATACTTAGCTTCCCCTCCCTCCTCTCCCACCCCCTTCTAACCCACTCATCCCCAAATAAACATTAAACTATTGATTGTGTCCATGGGTTATATGTTTATTTGTTCATTTCTTTTTTCTTTGTTGCTTTCAATTTTATATTCCGCATATGAGTGAAGTCATAAAGTTTTTGGTTTTTTCTGTCTGGCTTATTTTGCTAAGCATGATGATCTCCAGGTCCATCCATTTTGTTGCAAATGGCAATATTTCATCTTTTCTTATAGCTGAGTAATATTCCATTGTGTATATGTATCACAGCTTCTTTATCCAGTCATCTGTCGCAGGGCACTTTGGTTGTTTCCATCTTTTAGCCACTGTGAACAGCGCTGCAATGAACACTGTGGTACATAAGTCTTGAAAAGGTTTTCAAGTTTTTTGAGTAGATCCCTAGAAGGGGGATTGCTGGGTCATATGGGAACTCCATTCGCAATTTTCTGAGGAACCTCCCACCGTCTTCCACAGTGGTTGTACCAATTTGCATTTCCACCAGAAGTATGCAAGAGTTTGATTTTCTCCACATCCTCTCCAGGACTTGTTATTCTTTTTCTTATTGATAATAGCAATTCTAACAGGTGTGAGGTGGTATCTTATTGTGGTTTTGATTTGAATTTCCCTAATAGCTAATGAGGAGAGCATTTTTTCATATGACTGCTGGCCATTTGTATTTCTTCATGGGAGAAGTGTTTGTTTAGTTCTTCTGCCCAATTTTTAATTAGGTCGTTTGTTTTTTTGTTGTTAAGTCTTATTAGTTCTTTATATATTTTAGATATTAGACCCTTATCTGATGTGTTATTTGCAAATATTTTCTCCCATTCCATTGGATGTCTCTTTGCTTTGTTGATGGTTTCTTTTGCTGTGCAGAAGCCTTTCAGTTTGATATAGTCCCATTCATTTATTTTTGCTTTTACTTCCCTTGCCTTTGTGGTCAGGTTCATGAAGTCTTCCTTGAGTCCTAGGACTATAAGTTTAGTACCAATGTTTTCTTCTATACAGTTTATTGTTGCAGGTCTTATATGAAGGTCTTTAATCCATTTTGAGTTAATTTTTGTATATGGAGAGTTCACAGGTCAGGTTCATTCTTTTGCATATGTTTTACCAAGTTTCCCAACACCAGTTAATAAAGTCGGTGTCTTTTCCCCATTGTATGTTTTTCACTCCTTTATCAAAAATTATTTGTCCAAAATTTGTGGGTTTATTTCTGGGTTTTCAGTTCTATTCCATTGGTCTATATTTCTGTTCTTCTGCCAGTACCAAGCTGTTTTGACTATTGATGCTTTGTAATATAAATTGAAGTCAGGGAGTGTAATGCCACCAACCTTATTCTTTTTATGTAGTATTGCTTTGGCAATTCAAGGTCTTTTATGGTTCCATATAAATCTGAGAATTCTTTTTATCTATTTTGCAAAAATATGATTGTGGGATTTTGATGGGTATTGCATTAATTCTGTAGATTTCTTTGGGTAGAATGGCCATTTTAACAATGTTAAGTCTTCCTATCCATGTACAGGGGATATTTTTTCATCTCTTGATGTCTGTTTCAATTTCATTCAAAAGTGTCTTATAGTTTTCCATGTATAAATCTGTCATGTTCTTTGTTAAGTTAATTCCCAGGTATTTCATTCTTTTTGTTGTGATAGCAAAAGAATTGACTACCTCACTTCTTTTTCTGAGGATTCGTTTGTATATAAGAATGCTGTTGATTTTTGTACATTGATTTTGTATCCTGCGACTTTACTGTATTCATTTATTGTTTCTAATAGTTTCCTGGTGGAATCTTTGGAATTTTTTATATAAAGGATTATGTCATCTGCAAATAGTGACAGTTTGACCTCTTCTCTCATAATTTGGATACTTTTTATTCCTTCCTCTTGCCTGATTGCTGTGGCTAGAACTTTCAGTCCTATATTAAATAACAAAGGTGACAGAGGGCATCCCTGTCTTGTTACTGATTTTGGAGGAATAGGTTTCAGCTTTTCTCCGTTCAGTATGGTGTTAGCCGAGGGTTTGTCATATATGGCCTTTATTATGTTGAGGTACTTTCCTTCTTTCCTTATTTTATTTAGTGCTTTGATCATAAATGGATGTTGTATCTTGTTGAAAGCTTTTTCTGCGTCAATTAATATCACCATATGGTCTTTATCTTTTCTTTTCTTTATGTGGTGTATCACATTGATTTTCATACATTGAACCATCTTTGTGCTCCTGGGATGAATCTCTCTTGAACATGATGTATAATCTTTTCGATGCATTGTTGTATGCTATTTGTAATATTTTGTTTAGGATTTTTGCATCTGTGTTCATCAGAGATATTGGTCTATATTTTTCTTTTTTTGTATTGTCTTTACCAGGCTTTGGAATTAGGGTAATGTTGGCCTCATGGAATGAGTTAGGAAGTATTGCTTTCTCTTCCATTTTTTTAAAGAGTCTGAGGAGGATAGGCATTATTTCCTCTTTGAATGTTTGATAGAACTCGTTGGTGAGACCATCTGGTCCAGGGCTTTTGCCTTTAGGGAGATTATGGATAATCGTTTCAATCTCATTGCTATTGATTGGTCTATTTAGATTATCCGGTTTTTCTTGGTTCAGTCTAGGTAGGCTATTAAGTTTCTCAAAACTTGTCCATTTCTTTTAGGTAGTTAAATTTAGTGGCATAAAAATTTTCATAATATTTTCTTATAATTCTCTGTATTTCTGTGGTATCAGTGGTAATTTCTCCTCTTTCATTTCTAATTGTGGATATTTGTGTCCTTTCATTTCATCTTTTCGTTGGTCTAGCCAGGAGTTTGTCAATTTTGTTGGCTTTATCAAAGAACCAGCTCTTCATAATATTAATTTTTTCTATTGTCCTTCTGTTCTCTAATTGATTTAACTCTGCTTTAATTTTTATTATTTCTGTTTTTCTGCTGATTTTGGGTTTTGTCTGCTCTTCTTTTTCTAGTTCTTTAAGATGTGATTTTTCTTGTTTCTTAGGTTGGCCTATAGTGATATACATTTCCCTCTTATTACCACTTTCTCCGTGTCCCAATAATTCTGATGTGTTTTATTTTCATTGGCATAAGTTTGTATTTTTTTCTTCTCTTTTATTTGTTCTTTTATCCAGTATATGTGGTTCTTTCTCCTTTCCTTTTATAGTTGATCTCCAATTTCAAAGCTTTGTGGTCTAAGAATACACTTGGTATGATTTTGATCTTCTTGAATTTGTTGAGGCTACTTTTATGTCCCAGTATGTGGTCTATGCTTGAGAATGTTGCATGTGCACTAGAAGAAAAAGTATAGTTTCTTTTTGTTGGATAAAGTGTCCTGTAAATGTTAATTATTTCCAAATGCTGTAATGTGTCATTTAGAGCTGATATTTCCTTATTTATTTTCTGTTTGAATGATCTGTCCATGGCTGTTAGCAGGGTGTTTAAGTCTCCTACAATGATCGTTTATTTATCAGTTTCTGCTTTCAAATCTCTTAGTAGTTTCCTTGTATATTTTGGTGCTTGGTGGTTGGGAGCACATATATTAATTAGTGTCAAATCTTCTTGTTGTTTTGTGCCTTTTACCATTATGTAATGTCTACCTTTGTCTCTTACTATTTTTTTAACCTGAAGTTTATTTCATCAGATATCAGTATGGCAACTTCTGCTTTTCTCTGGTTACCATTTGCTTAAAGAATTGTTTCCCATCCTTTCACTCTGAGTCTGTGTTTGTCCTTATGGCCTAGGTGTGTTTCTTGGAGACAGCATATGGATGGGTTTTGTTTTTTAATCTAGTCTGCTACTCTGTGTCTTTTTTTGGTGAGTTCAGTCCATTAACATTTAGAGTAATGATTGATATGTGAGGATTTCTTGTGGCCATTACTTACTTGTTTGTTTTTGTTTTATTTTTGTTTTTTTCTTGTTTCCCCAAATTTATTCCATGTTTCCTGATGTTTTGTTTCAGGTTGAAAAGCCTCC
This sequence comes from Lyroderma lyra, assembly GCA_004026885.1. Taxonomy (NCBI): domain Eukaryota; kingdom Metazoa; phylum Chordata; class Mammalia; order Chiroptera; family Megadermatidae; genus Lyroderma; species Lyroderma lyra. The sequence continues at coordinate 252,026 of PVJL010001418.1, forward strand.
TTCAGTATTTCTTGAAGTCCTGACCTTGTGCTGGCAAATTCCCTCAACTTCTGTGTGTCTGAGAAGTTTTTTATTCCACCTTCATATCTCAAAGATAATTTTGTTGGATAATTTATTCTTGGCTGGAAGTTTCTCTCTTTTAAAGTTTTGAATATTGAATTCCACTCCCACCTGGCTGTAGAGTTTCTACTGAGAAATCTGATGCCAGCCTGATGGGTTTTCCTCTAAAGGTTATAGTTATTTTTTCCCTGGCTGCCTTGAGAATTGTTTGTCTTTAGTTTTGGACATCTTTAGTACCATGTGTCTTGGAGAAGATCTGTTAGGGTCCAGGTATCTAGGGGACCTGTTTTCTTCTTGAACTTGGGGTTCCAGATCTTTCCATAGGTTTGGAAAGTTCTCATCTACTATTTTTTTGAGTATGCTCTTGGTAGAATGCTCTGCTCCTTCTTCTAATCTTATTATCCTGATGTTGTTTTTGTCTCATGGAGTCAGATAGTTCTTGCAGAGTTCTTTCAATCCTTTTGGTTCTGTATTCTCTATCTTCCCCTTTCTGAGATGTTTCCATGTTCTGATCTTCAATATCACTAATTCTTTTCTTCATCTGGTTGGCCCTGTTTCCTATGGCCGTTATTTTGTTTCTCACTTCTTTTACTGTACTACTTATTTCTTGAATTTCCCTGTAGTTCTTCCTTATGGTTTGAATTTCTTTGTTAAATTGTTCCTTTGGTCCATGGATTTCCTATCTGAGATCATTCATCTCAGTGATGTTGTTTTGCCAATATGTTTTCATTTCTCTCAGAGCCTTTAGAATGTCTACATTATAATTTCTGGCACTTAGTTCATAAGTTTCTAGTTGTATAAGATCCTATTCTGGAGATTTTTTATCTTCTTTATGAGCAGCTTTAAATCCTAAGGTACTCATATTGTCTGTTGTGTTCTTGTTTGGCATGAGGGTTTTATCTTCAGCAGAACCCAGGAGCTCTCTTCCTTTCTCTGAGTGATGCTTTTGTGGTGTCTTGCTTTAGAACACATACTAAATGGCACTGGGGGCAAGTTTTGGGAGAGAGGGGAGGTGTTTAAGCCTTAACTCTCATCTCCAGTAGTGTTTGGAGACAGGGCTAATTGGTCCACAGTCTCTTTGCTTCCTGCAGTTCTCTGGGGAAGCTGTAAGAGAGGGCGGAGGCCAACCAAATGAGCGGTGTGGTGGCTTAACCTCCTGCACTTTGCTGGGGAAGCTGGGTAGACAGGGAAGACTCATGGGATGGAGGCTGAGGCTGCTTTTGCTGGTTGGAGCAAATGTCAGATCCCTCTGTCTCCCCTCTGTAGCACTTTGCCCTGGACATGTTTTAGCAGTTGTCTCCACAGCAGCTGCTCAGGGATGAACCTGCAAGTGTGAGCTGTGTGAGGGTGCTGTGAGTGTGAACATACTATGGGCTGGGAGCTATGGGCCAGGGCCCAGAGGCCAAGATTTTCTCTAAGTCATTGGATGCATGCACATACTGTGGGCTAGGAGCTATAGACAGGGACCCACAGGCCGGAATCTGTGTAAGGGTGCTGCATATGCACACCATGGGCCTGGAGACACAGGCTGTGCAAGAGCACTGCGTGAGGTTGCCAGGTGCACATGAGCCACAGGTCTAAAGCCATGGTTCTGATGCCATGGCCCAAGAAGGGCAGTGGGTGTGTGTGTACTGTGTGCTAGGAACCGTGGACCCCGCAAGTGTGCTGCATGTGTGCATTGAAGACTGCAAGGGCACCAGGAGGTAAGTTGCTGTATCTGGGACTTTATTTTGATCTGTGGCTGTTTAGGGTTTTTGTTCATTTTTCTTGCTCCTCAAGAGTTTCAGAGGCCAGTTCCCAGGCTTTGTCCCTAACTCACTGCTTTAAGGTCCAGCTCCCTCATGGACTCCCAGCATTCCGCCAGTCTGGCTTTCTCTCTTGTCGCCTCTTGGCCTCCTCCCTCTTGCTCCCTGATTTCTTTCTAGTTCCTTTAGTTAGCAGTGATGGGATCCCATTGTGATCCATCTCTGCTCTCTTCCTTCTCTCCTACTTGCTCCGCTCTCACTTACCATTAGGCATTTTCTTGCAATGCATGGATTTCTCAGTTGTCACTGTGCCACCAGGGTTTTCTTTATTGGCTTCTGGATGGCCATTTAATTGTGTTTTCCAGGAGAGGTTTTAGGGACCTTCTCCCTGGTTGCCATCTTGCCTGGTTAGGATTTCTAATACTATGTTGAATAACAGTGATGACAGGGGACAGCCCTGTCTTGTTCATGATTTTAGAAAAAAATGTTCCATTCAGTTTGATATTAGCTGAGGATTTGTTATATAAGGCCTTATCATGTTGAGGTACTTTTCTTCTATATCCATGTTATTACTTGTTTTGATCGTAAATGAATGTATCTTGTTCAATGCTTTTTCTGCATCAATTGATATAATGACATGGTCTTTATCTTCTATTTCATTTATGTGGTGTATCACACTTATCAATTTGTGTATGTTGAACTATCTTTGTGCCCCGGAATGAATTTCACTTCATGGTGATGTCTAATCTTTTAATGGATTGTTGTATTCCATATGCCTGTACTTTCTTTAGGATTTTTGCACCTCTATTTATCAAAGATATGGGTCTGTAGTATTCTTATTCTGTGTTATCTTTACAAGTTTTGGTATTAGGTTAATGTTGGCCTCATAAAATGAGGTAAGAAGTATTTTCTCTTCCTTAATTTTTTTTTTAAAAGACTTTGAGGACGACAGATATTAAATCCTCACTGAATGTTTGGTAGAATTCACTAGTGAGATCATGTGGTCCTTGACTTTTGCCTGTGGGGAGGATTTGGATGACTGTTTTGATTTTCTTACTGTTGATAAGTGTATTTAGATTTTGTACTTATTTGTAATACAGCCAAGGAAGGCTATATGTTTCTAAAAATGTGTTCATTTCTTCTAGGTTATTGAATTTGGTGGCATATAGTCCTTCATAGTATTCTTCCCCCCACCCCACTCAATTCTTTATTATGAAACCTTTAAAAACAAACATAAAATTTGGAAAAAAATAGTATAAAGGATATCAATATATCCACTGCTTAGATTCAATAATTGTTAATATTTGTCTATTCATGCATATATTTATATGTGTATGTATATGTCCGTATATATACATATACATACACACACATGTATACACATACATACGAGGGCTGTCCAGAAAGCATCCAGCCATGGAACTCTTTAAAAAAAAAAATACATGGCTGGATACTTTCTGGACAGCCCCCATGTATACACAGTGTATGTATCTATGAGGGAGGACCCCAAAAAACAGAATTATCTTTTGGAGGGTAGGCCCTTTGTGGTACAGGTTTCCCTGCCTGGGTGAGTGTTCTACGAACTTATTGCATCAGTGCACCAGCTGACAACGTTGTGAGAGGTCGTGTTTGGCTTCAGTGAACTGTTTTTGGAGACTCTTTCAATGCATTTGCCCATTTCATAATGAGTGATTTACACAAACAATGTGTGGCATGAAAATGCATCTGTCACACCACACTAAGTTAATCAGTTTTTTACCAAAAACAGCATGGCCCCCATGCTACACTCTCTCTATTATTAACCCGATCTCTCCCCAAGCAACTTCTTTTTGTTTCCCCAGAAAAATGAAAGTCCTCAAAGGGAAATGTTTTGCCTAAGTGAAAGAGGTAAAACAAAAAATGACAGAGGCACTAAAAGGCATCAAAATTGGGGAGTTCAAGAACTGTTTTGAGCAGTGGAAAAGGCATCTTAATATGTACATTGCATCAAATGGAGCATATATTAGAGATAACTTAAGTTTAAACATGTAAGAATAAATACACAATTTTCTATATGTAAATTCCAGATTTTTTTGGGGGTCCTCCCTCATACACACACATCTCATACATGTAAATTATTATTTATACTGTTTTTGTATTGTTGTTGAATCATATAATGAAACTAAGTTCTAAACATCATTATACTTCACCCTAAATCCTTCAATATGAATCTCCTTAAAACAACTTTTCCCATATAATTACAATAACATGATCATGTCTGAAAAAATTGAGTGTTATTTTCAAATATCTATTCCATATTTAAATTTCTTTTATTTTTTATTTATTTATTTTTAAATTCATTTTTATTGTTAGACTTATTGGGGTGACATATGTTAGCAAGGATTACATAGGTTTCAGGCATACAATTCTACAGTGCATTGTCAACTTGATGTATAATAAGTTCACCACCTAATGTGACTTCTCTTTCCTTTCATAGTATTCTTGTACAATTCTTTGTAATTCTGTGGTGTGTGTCATAATTTCTCTTCTTTCATTTTTTATTTAGATTATTTTTATCTTTTTACCTTGTGAATATAGCCAAGGGTTTGTCAATTTTATTAATCATTTCAGATAATCAGCTTTTTGTTACATTAATTTTTTTCTATTATTATTTTGTTCTCTATTTTATTTAATTGTGGTCTAAGTTTTGTTATTTCCTTCCTTCTGCTGACTGGGTTTCATTTGTTCTTTTTGTAGTTCCTTAAGATGTAATGATAGGTTGTATGTTTGGGATTTTTCTAATTTCCTGAGATAGACCTATAATGATATAAATTTCCCCCTTAAAACTGCTTTCCCTGCATTCCAACATTTTGATATGTGTTTTCATTCTCATTTGTTTCTATGTTTTTTAAAATTTATTCTTTTACCCACTTTTTTAAAACAGCATGTTGTTAAACCTTTATGTATATGTGGTTTTTCTTGATTTTTATTTTACAGTTGAGCTCCAATTTCAAAGCTTTGTGGTCAGAGAATATGCTTGGTATGATTTTAATCTTCTTAAATTTGCTAAGGCTAGTTTGTGTCCTAGCATATGTTCTTTGAGAATGTTCTATACTCCCTAGAAGAGAATGTATAGTCTCGTATTCTAGGATGAAGTATTCTGTAAATGTCAGTTACATCCATTTCTTGCATCATTTAAAGCTTATATTTTCTTATTGATTTTCTGTTTGGATGATCTATTCATGGTTGTCACTGGGGTGTTTATGTCCCTTACTATAACTGTGTTTTTGTCAGTTTCCCACTTTAGTTCTGTTATTAGCTGCTTTGTAAACTTTGGTGCTTTTTGATTGGGGGCATATATATTAATGTGTCATATCTTCTTGTTATATTGTCCATCTTATCATTATAAAGTGTTCGCCTTTGTCTCCTGTTACCTTTTTTTTAATCACAAAATCTATTTTGTCAGATATAAATATGGCTCCCCTGGCTTTTCTCTGGATGCCATTTACTTGTAGTATCCTTTTTCACCCTTTCTCTTTGAGTCTATATTTGTCTTTGTAGCTGAGATGTGTCTCTTGGAAGGAGAATATAGCTGGATTATGTGTTTTGATCCAACCTTCTACTCTGTGCTTTTTCATTGGTGAATTCAGTCCATTTGCATTTAGTGTGATGATTGATAAATGAAAATTTCATATAGCCATTTTATCTTTTGCTTTCTGATAGTCTGGTGTGTCCATTGTTTCTTTGTTTTTTCTTTTTTCTATCTGTTATTTTAATTTGGTGGTGTTCTATGATTTTTTTCTCTGTTTCTTCTTTGTTATGTTATGCATCTCAGTTCTAATTTTTTTCTGAGTGGTTAACATTTAGTTTATATAAAAGAAAGTTTCGTGTATACAGTAGCCCATTTTCTTAAGGATGCTTATCTCCATTCCCCTTTGAAAATTCAGACCTTTACTACCTCTGCTCTTATGTTTTTGTTGTCACAAATTTTCCATGTATATTTTGATCTTTTGTTTCTGTTTAAATAACCTTTTACAGCATTGTACTGGAGAGTTCCCACAGCTTTTGTATATCTGGAAAGGTCTTTATTCCTCCTTTATATCTAAAGGATAACTCAAGCGAATACATTATTCAATAATTTGAAAACTTGATTCCACTCCCTCTTGAATTGTAGAATTTCTGTTGAAAAGTCTGATGCTAATCTAATGGTCTTCCCTTTATAGGTAACAGTAATTTTTTTCTCCTGCTTGCCTTGAGAATTCTTTCTTTGTTTTTGATCTATGATAGCTTCAATATAATGTGATTTTGAGAAAGTCTGTTAGAATACAGGTAGTTAGGTATTCTGTTTGGTTTGGGAAGTTTTTGTTGACTACTTGTTTTAAAAGACTCTCTGTACCTTTCTCTCTCTCTTCTTCTGTATACCCATTATTCTTATATTGCTCTTTTTGATGGAGTCAGATAGGTATTGTAGAGTTCCTTCATTTCTTTTTTAACTCTCAAGACTCTCTCTCTCCTTTCATCTGTGTCATTTTCATATTTCTGTCTTCGATATCACTAAATTTTTTCTTCATCTGGTAAGCTCTGTTTTCTAAGCCAGTTATTTCATTCTTCATCTTTTTTATTGAGCTGTTCATCTCCAGAATGTGTATTTGGTTCTTTTTTTTTAAATTTCAATCTCTTTGGTTAAAAAAAATATTTTGTTTGTTGATTTCATTTCTGAGTTTATTGAACTGCCTAGCTGTTTTTTCTTGCATTTTGTGTTTTTTTCTTCATAACTGCAATCTAGATTTCTCTGTTGTTTAAATCACATATTTCCATGTCTTTAAGTTCATTTTCTGGAGGTTTTCATTTTCTTTCTCAGCTGCCTTTTTAGCTTGGTTATTCATATCCACTATTGGATTATTTTTCTTCCTTGGCATCTATCTATAAGGGGTGTATTCTGCAGTAGGTAGATATAAAGAAGTCTTCTTTTTGTTTTCCAGTATGTCTCAGTGGAGCATTTTATTTTTTCTCTTGAGCTGCAGCATTTTACTTTCCCTTGTGTTATTTCTTTTTATCCTGGCGTGTGGTTTTCTGTGAGGTGTGCTTCTTCCCTTTGACCTAGTTGCCTTGGTCTCATGCACCACCCCCATGGGAAAATGTGGTGGATGATGGGGCTCTGAGCCTCTGAAACCCCAGTGCTGCCCCTGGAGCTAGAAGATGCAATGCCTGTTTGTTTCAGTTTCCTTTGGAACCTCCACTGGTTTCAGCTGGGAAAAATGGGGGCAGAGATTTTTTTAGGAGAGGCAACTAGTGTGTTCATGCCTCTTGGTAATGGCATTGCCAGTCAACTGTTGTCTGTCTCTTACTGCTCCTTCCCTATCATCCTGTGTATCTGCCACTCAGGAACTGTCTTCCCAGTTCTCAGGGCTTTAGATAGTCTGCATTTTTACCTGACACTCCTGTTATAATTTCTTCTGGGGCATGTGGAATCACTGGGAGGTTGTGGGGAAGGTGAGTTCCTGGAGAATGTGGGGAAGCAGCAAGGCTCTATTGCCTGGCAGTGAGGGCCTATGCTCTTCTATACTTGGTCTTTGCCCTGAGGTCTCTGCCCTGTGTGCTGGGTTGAGCTGTATTATATGCTGATCCCTCAGGCAGAAATGCTTGTTGCTGGAGAAGGTATACCCACTGTCTCTTCACTCCTCCTCCCCAGGAGCACAGTGAACTCCAGGCTATATCCCACAGCCCCCCATCTCCACACTTCCTTCTTCCCTCCTCCTCAGTTTGCCATATTCATTTTGCCCATCTTCAGGTATTTTAGTGTGATGAGTTGGTCTTTCAGCTGTGTTTGTGTGTTGTGTAGGGAATCTTCTGTTGAATTATAGTTGTCCAATTTGTGGTAACTTTCATGTGAGATTTCAAAGAGCTCCTCTCATGCCACTATTTTGATCAAAACAACTTTTAGAATACAAGAAAAATATGAGTTTGATGGTTGTGAGAAAATAAAATTTGATTTGTGATATAGTGAGAGAAATTGGTTATAGGTAGTAAGTTACAGACCCATTGTACTAAAGAAACTCAAACCATTATTAAAAAGGTAGTATTTTAGTAGGTTAAAATTAAATTATTTTTTAAAACCTTATGATCACTTAGATCTAACCTTATGAATTAATACTATCAATACTTCAGAAAGCATGTATAGAAAGAAAAACTAGAAAAGTTGTTTAGGACTGTCTTTAAAATTGAGATTAAGAAAAATTAAGGTAGCAGATTGTAATGATTTTCTACTTGTGCTTTCTTGGTTTTATTAAAAATTGTGCCTTCTTAGGTCTGGGAAAGCTCAGAAAAGTTCCAAACAGTGGTTGAATATTAGAAACGCATTTGCAAAATGTCAAAACAAATCTTCCATTCCTTTAAATAATGCTTTCAGAAATGTATTTCTTCAACTTTCCCTTGAGTTCTTCCATTAAAGGATGTACATGTGCATGATTACTTGTCGTGTGCAGCTTACTTAAGGGAGGATATTGCTCAGATTTTTTTTCAAAAGAATTTGAAGTAAACCATTTTGATTTTTCAGGTGCAAGCAGGGTTGCCATGCACACATTTTGTCCTGCACTGGGGTTCCTGGCCAAAAGAAAAGTGGGAGCCCTACTCTGATTGCTGAGCTGTGCACTGTGACAAGGATCAAGAGTCTTCAGTCCAAAAGAGAGAGTGTTAACCTATAATTTATTCAAAGAACACATATAGGCTCTGTTAACCGTGGCCATAATGTTGAAATTTGGAGATATTCTCCTTTAAGTGTTTTTCTCATATGTCTGTATTGATTAAAATCATAAATATTAATTATCATTTTTAAATCTTCTCTGGTTCTCCAGAAGAGGAAAGTGATCTTTCAAATTCATTTGCAATGAAAAAAAGTGCATATGTTTAAAGAAATATTTCTAACATTCAAAATGAGCAACACATTACTAATGGAATCTTAGGGGATTTCTATTTTGATTTTTCATTCTTAAATATTAGAATTTCAACAGAAAACCATTGATATGTGTTTTATAGTAGTTTTTAATGTACCATAAAATTTCTTATTCTTTACATTTATTCTCTGAAAAAATGTTAGGGTATCTTGTAATAATCAATAGTTTTTCGGGGACCATAAAAACTTAACCATGAAAAGTTACCAAGTAACAAAAGACCTTAAAAGAGGCATTTATGTCTATATTTTATTATTAAATTTATTGTGGTGACATTGATTAATAAATTACTTATGTCTCAGGTGTACAATTCTAATTACTTCTTTTCTGTGTTGTATTATATGTTCATCATCCAGAGTCAGTTCTCTTCCATCACCATATATTTGTGCATCTGTCCCTTCTCCCCCACCCACCTCCCCCTTACCTTCAGGTAACTACTAAATTATTGACTGTATTCATGAGTTTTGTTTTTTTGCTGCTTTCAATTTTCTGTTAACAAATTAAATTTCTCAATCCCTTTCCCTTATTTTACCTACTCTCTCATCTCTTGTTCTATCTTAAAGAAGTCCCTCTAACATTCTTTGTAGTACTGGTTTGGTGGTGATAAATTTCTTTAGCTTTTTCTTATCCGAGAAGATCTTTTTTCTGTTCTTCAATTTTGAATGCTAGCCTTGCTGGATACATTATTCTTGTTGTAGATACTTGGTTTTCATCACATTGAACATTTTCTGTCAATCCCTTCTGGCCTATGAAGTTTCTGGTGAGATATCAGCTGAGAGTAAAATGGGTGTCCCTCTATAAATTATTACTTTCATTTCTCTTGCTGTTTTTTGAATTTTCTCTTTTTCTTCAACTTTTGCCATTATGATGTGTCTCAATGTATTCCTGCTTGGGATCACCTTGTTAGGAATTCTTTGTGCATCCTTAACTTGTGTGTCTAGTTCCTTCACCAGGTTAGGAAAATTTTCATTCATTATTTCTTCAAATAATTTCTTGATCCCTTGCTTTTATTTTGTACCTTCCATCACCCCTGTTATTCTAATATTTTTTTGTTTGTTATAGACCCAGAGGAATCTCAATCCATCCTCATTTTTAAAGAAATGATTATTATCTAACTGCTCTGGCTGGGTATTTTCTGCTCAGGTTTTTCTTTCTATTTTCTTCAATTTAGTAACTTTTGTTCCACTCTTCATTTCAGTTAATGTAGTCATTATCTCTCTCTGGTCCTTTATAATGGTTTGTAAGTCTTCTCTGATGCTTGCTACCTCTCTATTGAAATTTTCATTCAGTTCTTCAAGCATTTTTATAATCACTGCTTTAAACTCTGTTTCTGATGGGTGATCTGTCCCCATCACTTTAATTTTTGCAACGTCTCTGGGCCTTGCTGATGCAGTTTCTTTGGTGTTCACCGCTGATACTGGGTGGACAGAGGTCTGTGGGGAGGGCTGTTTCTAGCTTTATTTTCTTCCTGTGGCCCCTGGAGTCATTCAGGGAGTTTGGGCGTGATTGCCCCTATCTGTTCTCAGTTTGCTTCATGTGAGGACTCTGCACTGAGCCTTGGGGTCAGTTGGGTATGCTGGTCTTTCAAACTGTTCTTGTTCTGGGCTGAGAAATGTATGCCAAGCCCCTTCTCTTCTTCTCCTTCCTGGATGGAGTATTTATGCTCTAGCTCCTCACTGTCCCATCGCTCCCCTTCTGGGAACCAGAGTACAGTCTGGCCATTGTGTATTGCAGACCTGTCTGCACCTCCTGGGGCTAAAGTGAGGTTCTTGTGGTGTCTCATGTCTCACCTACAGGCCTCCTTTCCTCTGTCCTATAGACCAGATGAGGTTCTGCATGCTCTCCTGCTATCTTCTTCCTCCTTCACCTTCTCCACCCCCACCCAGTGGTAAAGATCCAAGTGGGAACCCAAATGCCTGAGTCCCTGCTCTTCCCTTTTATTTTTCCTTTGTTTAACTCTCTGTCCACCTGTAGGTACCTTAATGCAATGAGTGGATTTCATAGCTGTGATTGTGCATTGTATATAGGGTCCTTGGTTGAGGTATATTCATGTCTCTCCTTATGCCTACTTTTATTCTCATTCAATTTTTTACTGCTACTAATGTGGCTGATTAAAAATTTACTTTTTAAATTATTTTTAAATTCATTTTTATTGTTAGACTTATTGGGGTGACATCTGTTAGCAAGGATTACATAGGTTTCAGGCATACAATTCTACAGTGCATTGTCAACTTGATGTATAATCAGTTCACCACCTAATGTGACTTCTCTTTCCATCACCTTATATTTAGCTTCCCCCCTCCTCTCCCACCCCCTCCTCTTTCTCCCCTCCCTATCCTACTCGTCCCCAAATAAACATTAAACTATTGATTGTGTCCATGGGTTATTTGTTTGTTCATTTTGTTTTTCTTTGCTTTCAGTTTTATATTCCGCATATGAGTGAAGTCATACAGTTCTTTGTTGTTTCTGTCTGGCTTATTTCACTAAGCATGATGATCTCCAGGTCCATCCATTTTGTTGCAAATGGCAATATTTCATCTTTTCTTATAGCTGAATAATATTCCATTGTGTATATGTACCACAGCTTCTTTATCCAGTAATCTGTTGCAGGACACTTTGGTTGTTTCCATGTTTTGGCCACTGTGAACAGCGCTGCAATGAACATTGGGGTACATAAGTCTTTGCGGAAAAAGGTTTTCAAGTTCTTTGGGTAGATCATCAGAAGGGGGATTGCTGGTCAAATGGTAGCTCCATTACCAATTTTCTGAGGAACCTCCACACTGCCTTCCACAATGGTAGTACCAGTTTGCACTCCCACCAGCAGTGTACCAGAGTTCCTTTTTCTCCACATCCTCTCCAGCATTTATTATTCCTTATCTTATTGATAATAGCCATTCTAACAGGTGTGAGGTGGTATCTCATTGTGGTTTTGATTTGCATTTCCCTGATAGCTAATGAGGATGAGTATTTTTTCGTATGTCTGCTGGCCATTTGTATTTCTTCATGGGAGAAGTGTCTGTTTAGTTCTTCTGCCCACTTTTCAATTGGGTTGTTTGTTTTATTGTTGTTAAGTCTTATTAGTTCTTTATATATTTTAGATATTAGACCCTTATCTGATGCATTATTTGCAAATATTTTCTCCCATTCAGTTGGCTGTCTCTTTGCCTTGTTGATGGTTTCTTTTGCTGTGCAGAAGCTTTGTAGTTTGATATAGTCCCATTCATTTATTTGTGCTTTTACTTCCCTTGCCTTTGAGGACAGCCTCATGAAGTCTTCCTTGAGTCCTAGGTGTACAAGTTTAGTACCAATGTCTTCTTCTATACAGTTTATTGTTGCAGGTCTGATATGAAGGTCTTTAATCCATTTTGAGTTAATTTTTGTATATAGAGAGAGTTCACAGCTCAGGTTCATTCTTTTGCATATGTTTTTGCCGTTTTCCCAGCACCACCTACTAAAGAGGCTGTCTTTTCCCCATTGTATGATTTTGCTCCTTTATCGAAAATTGTTTTTCCATAAATTTGTGTGTTTATTTCTGGGTTTTCAGTTCTATTCCATTGGTCTCTATTTCTGTTCTTCTGCCAGTCCCAAGCTCTTTTGACTATTGATGCTTTGTAATATAAATAGAAGTCAGGAAGTGTAATGCCACTAGCCTTATTCTTTTTATGTAGTATTGCTTTGGCAATTCGAGGTCTTTTATGTTTCCATATAAATGTAATAATTCTTTTATCTATTTCACGAAAGTATGATTGTGGGATTTTGATGGGTATTGCATTAAATCTGTAGATTGCTTTGGGCGGAATGGCCATTTTAGCAATGTTAACTCTTCCTATCCATTAACGGGATATTTTTCCACCTCTTAAAGTCTGTTCCAATTTCTTTCAAAAGTGTCTTATAGTTTTCTGTGTATAAGTCTGTCACGTTCTTAGTTAAGTTACTTTCCAGGTATTTTATTCTTTTTGTTTTGATAGCGAAAGGAATTGACTCCCTCATTTTTTCTGAGGATTCATTGTTTGTATAAAGGAATGCTGTTGATTTTTGTACATGGATTTTGTATCCTGCAACTTTACTATATTCGTTAATTATTTCTAATAGTTTCCTGGTAGAATCTTTGGAATTTCTTATATAAAGATCATGTCATCTGCAAATAGTGACAATTTGAACTATTCTTTCCCAATTTGGATACCTTTGATTCCTTTTTCTTGCCTGATTGCTGTGGCTAGAACTTCCAGTACTATATTAAATAACAGTGTTGACAGGGGGCATCACTCTCTTCTTCCTGATTTTAGGCGAATAGGTTTCAGCTTTTTCCCATTCAGTTAGCTGAGGGCTCTTCATATATGGCCTTTATTATGCTGAGATACTTTCCTTCTATACCTATTTTGTTTAGTGTTTTGATCATAAATGGATGTTGTATCTTGTCAAAAGCTTTTCCTGCATCAATTGAAATGACCATATGGTCTTTATCTTTGATTTTGGTTATGTGGTGTATCACATTGATTGATTTTCATATGTTGAACTATCCTTGTGCTCCCAGGATGAATCCCACTTGATCATGATGTATGATCTTTTGGATGCATTGTTGTATTCTGTTTGCTGATATTTTGTTCAGGATTTTTGCATCTGTGTTCATCAGAGGTATTGGTCTATAGTTTTCTCTTTTTGTGTTGTCTTTGCCAGGCTTTGGTATTAGAGTAATATTGGCCTCATAGAATGAGTTAGGAAGTATTGCTTCCTCTTCAATTTTTTCGAAGAGTCTGAGGAGGATAAGTGTTATTTCTTCTTTGACTGCTTGGTAGAACTCGTTGGTGAAACCATCTGGTCCAGGGCTTTTGCCTTTAGGGAGATTATGGATAGTCATTTCAATCTCATTGCTATTGATTGGTCTATTTAGATTATCCAGTTCTTCTTGGTTCAGTCTTGGTAGGCTATAAGTTTCTAGAAACTTGTCCATTTATTCTAGGTAGTTAAATATCGTGGCATAAATTTCTTCAAAATATTTTCTTATAATCCTTTGTACTTCTGTGGTATCAGTGGTAATTTCTCCACTTTCATTTCTAATTTTGGATATTTGTGTCCTTTCCTTTCATACTTTGATTAGTCTCACCAGGGGTTTGTCAATTTTGTTGACTTTCTCAAAGAACCAGCTCTTTGTTATATTAATTTTCTCTATTGTTCTTCTGTTTTCTAATTAGTTTAGCTCTGCTTTAATTTTTATTATTTCTTTCCTTCTGCTGACTTTGGGTTTTGTCTGCTCTTCTTTTTCTAGTTCTTTAAGATGGGATGCTAAGATATTTGCTTGTGATTTTTCTTGTTTCTTAAGATAGGCTTGTAATGATATAAATTTCTCTCTTATTACCGCTTTCGCTGTGTCCCAATAATTCTGATAACATTGTATTTTCATTGTCATTAGCTTCTATATATTTTTTAATGTCATCTTTCATTTTATCTTTTATCCAGTCCTTTTTTAATAAGCTGTTGTTTAATCTCCATGTATATGTGGTTTTTTCTTGTGTCCTTTTTCAGTTGATCTCCAATTTCAAAGCTTTGTGGTCTGAGAATACACTTGGTATGATTTCGATCTTCTTGAATTTGCTGAGGGTACTGTTGTGTCCTAGCATGT
>PVJL010001419.1:0-266337 GCA_004026885.1 Lyroderma lyra
AAAAAAAAAAAAATTCCAAAGATTCCACCAGGAAACTGGTAGAAACAATTAATAAATATAGTAAAGTCGCAGGATACAAAATCAATGTACAAAAATCAACAGCATTCCTTTATACAAACAATGAATCCTCAGAAAAAGAAATGAGGGAGTCAATTTCTTTTACTATCACAACAAAAAGAATGAAATACCTGGGAATTAACTTAACAAAGAACGTGACAGACTTATACACAGAGAACTATAAGACACTTTTGAAAGAAATTGGAACAGACTTTAAGAGGTGAAAAAATATCCCCTGTTCATGGATAGGAAGATTTAACATTGTTAAAATGGCCATTCTGCCCAATGCAATCTATAGATTTAATGCAATACCCATCAAAATCCCACAATCTTACTTTCATGAAATAGATAAAAGAATTATTAGATCTATATGGAACCATAAAAGACCTCGAATTGCCAAAGCAATACTACATAAAAAGCATAAGGCTGATGGCATTATACTTCCTGACTTCTATTTATATTACAAAGCATCAATAGTCAAAACAGCTTGGTACTGGCAGAAGAATAGAAATACAGACCAATGAAATAGAACTGAAAACCCAGAAGTAAACCCACAAATATATGGACAAATAATTTTCGATAAAGGAGCAAAAAACATACATTGGGCAAAAGACAGCCTCTTTAGTAGGTAGTGCTGGGAAAAACTGGAAAAACATATGCAAAAGAATAAACCTGAGCTGTGAACTCTCTCCATATACAAAAATTAACTCAAAATGGATTAAAGACCTTCATATAAGACCTGCAACAATAAACTGTATAGAAGAAGACGTTGGTACTAAACTTACAGACCTAGGACTCAAGGAAGACTTCATGAACCTGTCCTCAAAGGCAAGGGAAGTAAAAGAAAAAATAAATGAATAGGACTATATCAAACTAAAAAGCTTCTGCACAGCAAAAGAAACCACCAACAAGGCAAAGAGACAGCCAACTGAATGGGAGGAAATATTTGCAAATAATGCATCAGATAAGGGTCTAATATCTAAAATATATAAAGAACTAATAAGATTTAACAACAAAAAACAAACGGCCCAATTGAAAAGTGGACAGAAGAACTAAACGGACACTTCTCCCACGAAGAAATACAAATGGCCAACAGACTTATGAAAAAATGCTCATCCTCATTAGCTATCAGGGAAATGCAAATCAAAACCACAATGAGATACCACCTCACACCTGTGAGAATGGCTATTATCAACAAGACAGGGAATAACGAGTGCTGGAGAGGATGTGGAGAAAAAGGGACTCTGGTACACTGCTGGTGGGAGTGCAAACTGGTACAACCACTGTGGAAGGCAGTGTGGAGTTTCCTCAGAAAATTGGGAATTTAGTTACCATTTGACCCAGCAATCCTCCTTCTGGGAATCTAACCAAATGCCTTGAAAAGCTTTGACCGCAAAGACTTATACCCCAATGTTCATTGCAACGCTGTTCACAGTGGCCAAAACATGGAAACAACCAAAGTGCCCTGCAACAGATGACTGGATAAAGAAGCTGTGGTACATATACACAATGGAATATTACTCAGCTATAAGATAAAATGAAATATTGCCATTTGCAACAAAATGGATGGACCTAGAGATCATCATGCTTAGTGAAATAAGCCAGACAGAAAAAACAAAGAACTGTATGACTTCACTCATATGCAGAATATAAAAGTGAAAGCAACAAAGTGAAAAGAAATGAACAAACAAACAAACAACCCGTGGACACAATCAATATTTCAGTGTTTATTTGGGAATGAGTGGGTTAGGGAGGGGAGAAAGGGAAGGGGGTGGGAGAGGAAGGAGGAGAAACTTAATATAAGGTGATGGAAAGAGAAGTCACATTAGGTGATGACCTTATTATACAAGTTGACAATGCACTGTAGAATTGTATGACTGAAACCTATGTAATCCTTGCTAACAGATGTCACCCCGATAAGTCTAACAATAAAAATGAATTTAAAATAATTAGAAAAAAAAATTTGGTCACAGACTTGAGTTTAGTAGTTGCCAGAGGCAAAGTGGAGAGGGAGGCAGGGAAGGAGGAAGGGGAAATCAAATACATGGTAATGTGGAAAAAATTACTCTCAGTGGTGAGAACACAATGCAACACATAGTTCATAAAGAACTGTACATCTGGAACCTATGTAATTTTGCTGGCCAATGTCACCCCAATTAATGTAATAAAATTAAAAATGCAAAATTATTTTATACCTTTCAAAAAACAAAAGCCTTCAGAAAAATGGCATCACTGGGAAATTTCTTGAATAATTAAAAAATGAATAATACCGGTCCTTTCCAATTGTTTATTGAGAAAATAGAGATAGAGGAGAAAACTCCCAACTCATTTTATGAGGGAAAAATACTTGGATCATAAAGAGATACCTGATAAATGCTTAACACCAGGTCACAGATAACATGGTTCTACTAAATATCACTGGACACAACAGATCTTTGAACCAAGGTAAAATATTTGCACTTCACTTGATAAATACATAGAAATAAGATACTCCCTTGTTATTCATGCATTCAATTAGCTTTATAACTTTTGGAATACATGCAAGGAATTAGTACTGCAAGATAAAAAATAATAATTGTGTCACCACCAGAAGAAGTCAACAGCACAGGAGAGAAGAAAATTTAGTCCTCATTTTTTCCAACTCTCAGATGCTGGGCTTCTTCCCAAGGCTTACCTGCAGTATCTCCACATATAAGTAAGATTATATGGTATTTGTCTTTCTCAGTCTGACTTACTTCACTTAGCATGATATCTTCTAGTTTCATCCATGTTGTTGCAAAAGGTAAGATTTTATTCTTCTTTATGATTGAGTAATAATCCACTGTGTAAATGCACCACAGCTTTTTTATCCAGCCATTTATTGATGGACATTGAAGTTGTTTCCATATCTTGGCTATTTCAATAACATATTTTGGTAACTGTGGCCTTGTAGTGTAATTTGTTGTCTGGTAGTGTGATTTCTCCAACTTTGTTTTTCTTTCTCAAGGTTTCTGTGGCTATTCTAAGTCTTTTATGGTTCCATATAAATTGTAAGATTATTTGTTCTATTTCTGTGATGAATGCCATTGTTGACCCCTGCAATCAATGCTCCAGATCTGAGATGAGATTTTTCATCAAGTGGCCTTGCTGAACCAGTTTATTCTCAGCCTCTTTCAGGTTATGAAGAATAGCTCCCTCTTCCTTTTCCAGCTTTTACAGCTCTCTCTGCTCCTCACTGTCCAGAATAGCTTCCAGTTATTTAAACCATTCTGAATACTTTGTCTCTCATTTTGTATTTGATTCTTTAGGAATGAGAAAGAGAGAGGACTCAGGCTCTCAGGTTAAGACTGGGAGTCAGAAAAAATATTTGATTTGGAAGTTCTCACAGGGAAGGAAGGTGGGGAAGTAGAGGAGTAATTCTTGGGGCAGCTAACATTTTTTATTATTTTGTCACCATCACATGCCAAAAAAACAGCTTGAAGTATGCATTATTGAGGTCAACATTGAGCCAAAATGTGACAATGAGCTCAGCTTTCATGCAGCTGTCCAAGACAGCCTCTCTGTGTTACTCCTGACTGCTACCCCCACCTGCTGCCTAACATTACACCAAGGGCAGAACCATGAGTCACTGCCAACTGTCTTCCCCCTGGAAGAGTTAAAGGCTCAAAATCATAACAGGAATGGAACTCAGCATTCACAAGCCATTCTCACCAGTCTCTCTATGAGAATACTGGCCTCCAAATATGTATGTTCATTTGTGACATGTTTATAATACAGCCCCCATCCCTATCAGAAAAAGGATAAGAATAGGGCCAATTGAATGACATTTGGACACTGTCAGAAATAAAGAGGAAGGAAGCTCCTTGTGACCAACATCCTAGGTTATGCCCAGATTTCTGTCTAACTCCCTTAGAAAGTTCTACCTTCCAGGAAGTTCTGTCTTCACTGATGTAAGCTTTAACTTCTCAACTTTTCTCTGTTTCTTCCTTGGCCTCTTCTGAGCTTCCTGGAGTTTCTACTATAAGAGAAGAATCACACCACAGTCAAGCCATGGGCTTTCTCAGCATCAGAATAGAGGATAATGGGAAGGATTGATTTCTGAAGTAACTAGAGTTCACAGAAATGCATAGAAGAGAAATTGGACAAAAACCTGAGGTACTAAATGTGTAGAATTCACCTTTTGTAACTTGATAGAAAGCACAGAAATGTTCTTCAGCCCTTGGAAGATGAGCATAGGAAGAAAAGTGATCACATAACTCATGTTGAAGTGATAGAGTCAAATGCAAAGTGGAGATTTCCGAGCCTGCCCTGTATTTCCTTCTTTCAAGTCTCTTACCTGGTACATAAGCATGCCTGGGCAACCTCCTCATGAAGAATGTGTGGTGATCACAGTGCTCCTGGAACAACTCACAAAGCCAGCAAATGACTCTCCCATCCTCCTTGCAAAAGAGTGGGAGTTTCTCTCTGTGGTACATATGAAGATCTCTTTTCTGCCTCTCCTCTGGGATCATCTTGACCTCTCTGAGTCTCTCCACTGTGTCTGCCACATGCTTATTAGGCTGCATTTTTTTCAGGCTGGTAACTGATTGGGCACACAAGACAGCTGCTCTCTTCTTCTTCATTGATCACATAATCCTTATTCTTTATATTGATGTAGGTGTGGCAGAAGCTGTGGCAACAGTCCAGGTTCAGGGGTTTTGTCAGGAGCTCCAGGTAGATGGGCAGGTCACATCATCCTAAATATTCAGGAGTATTCCTGAAGCCATCACAGCTGTTTCTTTGCTTTATCTGTGCTAACTCTGAGGCTTCTCTTTCTCACAGATCTCTGCCTGTGTTTGGTAAGGTTAAAAGGGAGTAGAGTAAGAAAGGTAGGAATAAAATGATAGTAATTGTGTAGAAATCAAGAACTGGTCAAGACCAAATACTGAAGGACTAACAACAACAACAACAAAAAAAATGTAGAGAAAAAGGAAAGGAGTTTGGTTACCTGGTAAAAAGGACTTTTCACAATAATATTAAGTACTTTATTTTAGTTTATGTGATGTAATAAATTTTATTTTTATCTGTGCAATGGTTGTTATTTCCCATTATTTTTACTAAACAAAAGGATGACCTGAGGCCTTTTCTATAATACCAAGATCCTGTGTCACCCACCATTTCTCATGCTTTTTCTTTCCCATGCCCAAAAGACACACTCAGTATTAAAATTACCAAAGCACCTATGCTTCTGGGCTTTTATATTTAAGCTTCTCTCAGATGCATGCTGCCTCTGGTCTTAGTAGGATTCACTCTTGTACTTCAGGAAATTATTTCCTGAAATATTCTCTTAACAGAAAGACCTGCTCTGGCTGTCTTGTTTACAGTGTACCCATTTCATTGCTTGCTGTATATTTGAAAGTATTTTCTTTAGTAGCATTATGTAATATATGACAATGTATTTGTATACATGGCAAGAACAAACTCTTCATCAGATATGTACATAGAGATAGTGAGTTACTTACGAAAAATCACTTATTTTCAATATACACAATTAAGATGAACCTAATGTATTCTCTTTAGTTTCCATCTTTGCAGGTCTGTTCCTCCCCTACTAATCTAACAACAAATGAATAACTTTATGCACCCTATCAATATCCAGGGCAATGAGGGGTATGAAATGGAGGAGATCCAGACCAGCTGGGAGGTTTGGAGACTCTTGTGTTTATAGATTGGCACTGAAATATGTCAAGGATGTTGATAGGATCCTGGAGAGTATGTATGTCTATGGATATTGGAAAGAGAAATAGTATAAATACCTATACTCACAGGACCACAGAAGTCACATATTTGAAAAAATAAAAAGATAAAATGAATGTCAGTCTTGGGAAATAAGTCTCAAAATATGAGGCAAGAATATTGACTTGATTTATCAATAACAATGAATTACATGCTAACAAGTAGATGAATACTATAAACACAAAGATGAGCCTAAACAGAGCTTAAACCAGTATGACCCTGATATTCACTTGGAAAGTAATAGTAAATTAAATACTCAATCATATATATATCTATATATATGTGTGTATGTGTATATATATGTGTATGTATATATATGTTTGTATATATATGTTTGTATATATGTATGTGTGTATGTGTACCCACACACACACACACAGGTGTAAAAAACGGCTAGAGAGACATACATGTTAAGAAATCAAATAATGGGTGGCAGATGAAAAGATGTCCAGAAAAATCCATTTTAAAACATAGGACTGAACTGAAAGCTGAAGATGAAAAGATATGCATAAGAGAGAGAAAAATACATATATTAGGCAAAGCAAATGACCTGTTCCTGAAAGATATATCACCTTGTCTGACTATGAAGATGCCAGTGCATATGATGTATAGAAAACTGCTAGGCCCTTAGGATCACATAAGCTTGAAGTGATATGGTGCTTCCCAAATGATGTAACATTAAGGGACTCTTCCAAATTATTCATGCTTTCCTTTCAGAGAAAAGGGGGTGACATTATTAGCACTGCACCTGATCTGTGGAATGTTAGGTGGTCTGGTGTGGAATTGGGAGGATCAATAGGATGCATGACAGGACAAGGTGATGATGGAAATGGAAAGCAGGGGATGAAAGTGAGACATAAGATGAGGTAAGAGGAAACAACTGGGAGTTAGATTATACATCTGAGAACAAAGGGTCAATATCAAGCCTGGACTCTTCCTTCTGAAAAGACAATATTGCTTTACTCTTCTCTTAGTAACTTGGTTTGTGTTTTCATTTTTATTCTCTGGGAAAGCTACTGGGTTACAATTGAGTGGAATGTCAGCTGCCTTGCAAGACCACATAACCGATAGCAAAAAAATGGCCTCACATAAAGTGCATTTGCACTGGAAAGAGTTTATATAGACCTTAAGTGCCAGTTAGTAAGCATAGGCCTCATTTTTCACAAAGGGATTGGGAGTCTTACAACCAACTGTGCCTCTGTTAGGTCCCTGTAAGTTGTGCTCGTGGGCTTTCACAAGGCAATAAGCCTTTTATAGCTCTGGGCTTATATAAGAATAGGATAGTTTTACATGCATCCACTTAGACTGGCTAGATAAAAGAATAACTAAAATAAACTACTTTCCATATGACTGTGAAGAACATCACTGTGAGCTCACCTGAAACAGTCATGCTAGCATGTTGTGGGTACTGTCCTCTATCCTTCGCTAAGCTAAGGTACGCTGGCTGTTCATGTCTTACCAGGCTGCATGGATGGGAATGATTATCCAAATTGGAAATAATGTTGTTGTCAGTCAGAGGGGATATCACAGAGTGGTAACACAATGATACTCATTCTCCCACGTGGATTCAACTTAGACCTGTGGTCATAGTCTAGGCTCAGAAGTTCTATTAGGAACACTAGGTAAATGGGACTATGAAGCAAAAAATATATTCTGAAAAAAATATAAAATTTCAGTTAAAAAATTTATTTTAATTTTAAATGGTGATGTCATAGCCACCTACCAATCAAAGATGCCAATCAGAAGGCCCCACACCCACAAAGGTGTAGCCCCTGTAAGAATAAAGGAAATATAAACTGCCACAGCCTTATTAATCAGGGCTCTTGAGCCACTTGCCTGCTCCTATCCCTTTGGAGCGTACTTTCTACTTCTAATAAACTACTTTTTCACCTCTTTATTTTTCTGTCTTGCTCAATTCTTTGTTCAGGAACAGCAAGAACCTGAACATCACACCAAGAAGGGCCCAATTCTTCAGTAATAATGGGAGGCCTTCATATAATGCCCCTAGGCAATTTCAAAGAATTTGTGCCTAGAACATCTGAGCCAGTGACTAAATTCTTTTTTTTTTCTTTAATTTATTTTTCTTGTTAGACTTACTGAGATGACATCTGTTAACAAGGATTACATAGGTTTCAGGTGCACAATTCTACAGTGCATTGTCAACTTGTTGTATAATAAGTTCACCACCTAATGTGCCTCTCTTTCCATCACCATATATTTAGCTTCCCCTCTCGCCTCTCCCATCCCCTCCCCCTTCTCCCTTCCCCTGCCCACTCATTCCCAAATAAACATTAAACTATTCATTGTATCCATGGGTTATTTGTTTGTTTGTTTGGATTTTTTTTTCCTTGTTGCTTTCAGTTTTATATTCTGCATATGAGTGAAGCCATACAGTTTTTGGTTTTCTCTATCTGCTTATTTCACTAAGCATGATGATCTTCAGGTCCATTGATTTTCTTGTAAATTGCAATATTTCATCTTTTCTTATAGCTGAGTAATATTTTATTGTGTATATGTACCATAGCTTCTTTATTCAGTCATCCGTCACAGGGCACTTTGCATATTTCCATGTTTTGGCCACTGTGAACAGCACTGCAGTGAAAATTGTGGTACATAAGTCTTTGCAGAAAAAGGTTTTCAAGTTTTTTGAGTAGATCCTCAGAAAGGGGATTGCTGGGTCAAATGGTAATTCCATTCCCAATTCTCTGAGGAACCTCCACACCGTCTTCCACAGTGGTTGTACCAGTTTGCATTCCCACCAGCAGTGTACCAGAGTCCCTTTTTCTCCACATCCCCTTCAGCACTTATTCCTTGTCTTGTTAATAACAGCCATTCTAACAAGTATGAGGTGATATCTCATTGTGGTTTTGATTTGTTTCCCTGATAGCTAATGAGGATCACCATTTTTTCATATGTCTGCTGGCCATTCATATTTCTTCATGGGAGAAGTGTCTGTTTAGTTCTTCTGCCTACTTTTTAATTGGGTTGTTTGGTTTTTTGTTGTTAAGTCATATTACTTCTTTATATATTTTAGATATTAGACCCTTATCTGATGTGTTATTTGCAAATATTTTCTACCATTTGGTTGACTGTCTCTTTGCCTTGTTGATGGTTTCTTTAGCTGTGCAGAAGCTTTTCAGTTTGATATAGTCTCATTCATTTATTTTTGCTTTTACTTCCCTTGCCTTTAATGTCAGGGTCATGAAGTCTTCCTTGAGTCCTAGGTCTATAAGTTTAGTACCAATGTATTCTTCTATACAGTTTATGTTTCAGTCTTATCTGAAGGTCTTTAATCAATTTTGAGTTAATTCTATAGAATTCATAACTCAGGTTCATTCTTTTGCATATGTTTTTCTAGTTTTCCCAGCACCACCTACTAAAGGGACTGTCTTTTCCTCATTGCATGTTTTTTGCTCCTTTATTAAAAATTATTTGTCCATAAATTTGTGGATTTATTTCTGGGTTTTCACTTCTGTTCCATTGGTTAATGTTTCTGTTGTTCTGACAATACCAAGGTGTTTTGACTATTGATGTTTTGTAATATAAATTGAAGTCTGGGAGTATAATGCCACCAACCTTATTCTTTTTATGCAGTATTGCTTTGGCAATTTGAGGTCTTTTATGGTTCCATATAAATCTGATCATTCTTTTGTCTATTTTGTGAAAGTATGATTGTGGGATTTTGATGGGTATTGCATTAAATCTATAGATTGCTTTGGACAGAATGGCCATTTTAACAATGTTAAGTCTTCCTATCCATGAACAGGGGATATGTTTCCATTTCTTAATGTCATCCCAATGAGTTGAACGGTGAAAAGAAAAGAAAAAACAAACCTTGCAACAACAACAAAAAGTTATTTCTGGGTGTTTCCATATTACATTAGCACCTGAATCTGTGGACTCAGTAAAACAGACCATCCTTCCCAATGTTTTTGGGCATCATCCAGTCTCTTGAGGTCCTGAGTAGAGCAGAGGCAGAAGAACAAAAATGGTTTGGTTTGGTTTTTTTTGTTTGTTTGTTTCCTGCCTGGCTACTTGAGCTGGGTTTCAGATTATTATATCTTCACTTGGACTAAGACTTACACCATTGAGTTCCCTGGTTCTTAAGCTTTTGAACTTGAACTAAATTACATCATCAGCATTTTGAGGTTTCCAACTTGTCAATAACAAGAACTTGAACTACTCACCCTCCATAATCACATGAACCACTTTATCATAATCAATATCTTTCATATATATGAAGGTTATATACATAATTTGGCTCTGTTTCCCTACAGAATCTTGGCTAATATAGTATGAAAGAATTCTAAAACCCTGTGTTAATTGGCACAGGTGAACTGTGATAATGAAAATAATAACTACTCAGGTGAATAGTGCAATTTAAAAAGACATGTGACTAAAAATGACTTGGAACAGGTATGGAAAGAAAAAGAATGGCATAGAGGTGATAGTGCACAAATTCAACTTTAATCCAGTAAGATCAGGTCAGGTAATGAAAAGCCAGAGTTAAAAAAAATAAAGAATAAAATAAAAACTTTGACTGTATCTGCCATCTGAGTGAGTCAGTAGTCTGGGGTACAGCTTTGCCTTTAATAGGAGAAGAGGTAGTTAAATAAAATGTCAGTCCTACTTTAACTCCATTTACTTACAGGTCTCAGAATCTTGTTGCCCTGACACTTTGGGTATATTTTCAGATTATTAACACCACTTAAGCATCTCATTTTGTTTTATTAAAAGTTGCAGATTCTCCTTTCAGAAATTTTTTTCTGTTTGCTTCTTCTGACTCATGATCTCTCAGATAAAGTCAATTTCTTGGTGGCAGATATGGTCCAAGGAGAAAATGAGCAAGGTTAGTGATTTTTAGGACCTGCAAGAGATCCCTGAGTTAGAACATGAAAATCTTGTAGCACTAGTAAATACAGAAAAGGCTATAGAGCAGGGCATGCTGTCATTCCATTAAGGCTCCCAAACCAGGAGAGGAATTTATGTGAAGAGCTATGCTGAAATCCTACATTGTCACACAAGTGTCAAAGTATTAAGCTTAAAAAAAACTCTGTGGCTTTATTCTGTTTTCTTTCTCAAATTATCTCTTTCAGCTCAGAGCAGGGCCAGGCATAACTGAATTGAACATAAGATGTTAAATCTTGCCTCTATTATACTGTTTCTGCTACAAACATAATTGTTTTGTCATATAATAAAATTCAGCTAGTCTTCTGGTGTTGTTTCTATATATATACGATTCTGTTTCAACAAATTTTAACCAATAATTTTTCATATCACCTTTTATCTCTCTAACACTTAATTAGATTGGTGTTTAATATTTCTTCACTACTATACTTTAACCACATTAACTTATACTTTGCCCCAAGGTCTTTTCAAATAAAAAATATTAAAAATCCATGGGCCAAAAAGAAAGGTATTTCATAAGATTTTCCTCTAAGCAGAAGATGAAATGACTGAAGTAAAAATACAGAATCCTAAGGAGAATCCATTTTGCCCTGTAACCTAGAAAATGATAATCTGGAATGGGGAGCATGCTAAAATGATCAGCTCAGGTGTGAAATTCTCTGGTGAGAGCAGCATGGTGGATTCAAGTTTGATACTGGCTTGAATTTTTAGGTTTTTTGACAGGGTCTGATTCTAGTTGAAAATCTAATGCTTCCTAGGAGAGTCCCAAAATATCAATCAAGGATGTGGGGTCAGTTCAGAGATTTAAAGGATGGGTAGTAAAAGGATATTGGAGCTGTGGAAGAATTAATTTTTTTAAAAAGTATTTAACAGAGAAGGGGATCTTGGATAAGAAAGTTCATTGTTTTAACACTGTAGTCCATATTTTTATGCTATGCTTATCACACAAGCACAGTCACACTCTAAGCTCTTCAATGCCCTCCAGTTTCTATCATATAATATACCTAAAACTACATTTATTTCAAATATCTTTGTATTAATCACCATATTTTAAATCTTCCTTCTCTTCTTCTGGAAGCATGTGGAAATGCAAAAGGGTAAAACCACTATATAAGACTCTAAGATTCAATGATCTTGTGGAAATATTTTCTCAATAGACTCACACTAAAAATCTTAATATTTTTAAATTTTATTTTTACCATTCAGATGACTACTGCTAACTCTCACAGTATCAGATCAAATTTACTTACCTTTATCATTATTATCTTTCCCATCACAGTCTGCATTATAAGGTCAAGTGCCCAGGATTTTTGGATAATTACTTTATCTTTAGTAATTTGTTTAAGTCTTGAATGTAGGATAAGGTTAAGTTTTAAGTATTCAGACAAGATTTAGAATATATCATTGGAATTTACATTGCTGTTAATCAAATATTCTTGCTGGAGAAAACTGAGATAGATCAACATTATAAACATTTGATTATTTATGAGAGAGAGAGAATAGAGAGAGAATAGAGAACAGAACAGAGAGAAAATAGAGAACAGAACAGAAGAGAGTAGAACAGAAGAGAACAGAAGAGAAGGAAGAAACAAAGACAACTAAACATGAAGGCCCTGGAATGTTCAAAGCAGTCAGAAACTACAGTGTAATAGATACTTAATAGAAGATAACAGTATTGGATATGTTTCCTAGTTGTATGACTTTTAAATTCAAGGAAGACCTCAATTAACAGTAGGTGGACAGTTATAAGTCAGTTAGAAAAATTCAGACTTATTGGCTTGAAGAATAGGAATAATTAGGGGCTATGATAGCAGCTAGAAAGTGATAAAAAAAATCTTTAAAAGACAGATCTAGAGAAAGAAATCCAAACACAAAATATCTGATCAAATCTCTGAACTACATGTACATGTATTTGATACAGATGACAAACAGCCCAAATAAAGCTAATGAAACTAATTACAAATTTCAATTCCTGCAAAATGCAAGTGAGAATATAGAACTTGGGTTCAACTATGTTAACTGCCTAAAAAAAATTTTTTTTTATAGAAATAAACAGAATCCAGAGTCTCTAGATCTCATTCACCCTCAGGTGAATTTTATATATTAATACAATCTAAAATTATTCAACATACAACAAATGTAGGAGACATGGTCCACATTCAAGAGAAAAGGCCACCAATGAAGACCAACTGTGAAATAATCCAGATGTTGTATTTAATATACAAGAACTTTGAGAGATCTGGTCAAGATAGCAGAATAGGTAAACACTGTGCTTACTTCTTCTTACAAATATATAAAATTACAACTAAACTACAGAATAACCATCATTGAGAATTTCTAAAGTTTAGCTGAACTGAAGCCCTACAACTAACAACATGCAGAAAGAGCTACCTGAAGACTGGTAAAAGGGGTGGAGACCTAAAACAGGCTGGTCTTTAATATAACCATGAAAAATTGGGAGGGATATCTCAGCTGTGGAGGGCTTCCCTAGAAGCCTGAGGTATCCCAGCCACACCAGGCTTTCCAGCCCAGGGTTTATTGCCAGGGAGAGAAGTCCCAAGCTATAAAAACCAGTGGAGATTGTAGCTGAGTGAAACAGAGGGCAGCTGCATTCCCACGTGTTCCTCCTAAAAGACCAGTACATGAACTTACTAACTGACAGACTCACTTGATTTGAGCTTTAGAGCTGAGACAGCAGCTGGAAAGTCACCAGGAAAATATGAGGAGGAACTGAGTTGTCTGGCTTTATGGTGAGGCCTAGAGTAGCAGCTTTCTCCTGGATGGAGGAGCTGGTAAAACCCACTGTGTCTTTGTTGAGGCTTCCCACCTCCCATTGTGCAAACACAGGCAGCTGCCATCTCTGAGTCTCCATCAACCTGGCTGACATTTGCCCTGATTCCCAGATACCCCACCCCACCCAAATTTCAGGCCCACCCAAGTTGCTTCCAGTATTTTTTTCTGCATAAACAGCTTGTCTTGACTCATGATGCAGAATTTTCTAAAATCTCTCAAAGTTTGTAAAATTCATACAAGCAGCATCTGACTTCGATGTGTCCAGTACCTTTGGATGAGGAGCCCTAAGACTGGCACTAGTCATTATATATATATATATATATATATATATATATATATATATATATATGAATTATAAAATAACAAAAACTAGCTATCAACAATTACTTTAACTGTAAACAGATTAAAAGCTTCAATCAAAAGATAGGGTTGTTGAATGGATAAGAAAACAAGAGTCTTACGTATGCTGCCTACAAGAGACTTACTTCAGATTAAAATAAAGGGCATAGACTGCAAATAAAGAGATGGGGACAAGATATTTTATAAAAAGGCAAAAAAACAAACAAAAAACCTGGTGTAGCAATACTTGTACCAGAAAAAAATAGACTCTTTGTGTGTGTGTGGGGGGGGGGGGAAGGGTAGTTCCTTGGCTGGGAATCAAACCCAGGCCACAGCATTGAGAGCACCAAAGCCTAGCCACTACACCACCAGGGAAACCCCCCCTCCAAAAAAAAGACTCTTAAACAAAAGTTATAGCAAGTGTCAAAGAAGGACCCAGTTATCCCACTTCTGCATAGTTATCCAAGAAACCCAGAACACTACTTTGTGGGACGTGTACATCCATTGTTCACTGTAGCCTTGTTTACAATGGCCAGGAAGTAGAGGCAGCCAAGGCGTCCATCAGTGGATAAAAGGTAGATGGTACATATATATAAAGGAATGCTGCTTGGCCAGGAAAGGGAATCGGTTCCTGCTATATGTGGCAGCATGGATGGACCTGGAGTGTATTGTGCTGCATAAAATATATCAGACAGTGAAAGATAGATGCAATGCAATTTTATTTATATGTGGAATCTAAAAAACAAATTAAACAAATAAAACAGAAACAAACACACACAAAAAAACATTTTGATAATTACAAGATGAGAGAAGGGTTGAGGATGGATTACAGAAAGAAGAGATTAAGAATTACAAATTGGAGGGGTTTTCTGGTAGGATAGTGGCTAGATTTCAGTGCTCTTGGTGTTGCGGCCTGGGTTCAATTCCCACCCAGGGAACTAACCCCCTCACCAAAAAAAAGAATTATAAATTGGTTGTCACAAAGTAGTCATTAGGATGTAGAATATAGCAAAAACAATTTTTTTCCAAGTAATAAATGGGAGGGCATTTGGGGGGCAGGATAAGAAAGAAGAAAGCATTAAAAAGTACAAATTGAAAAAAAAAAAAAAAAGTACAAATTGGTAGTTACAAAATTGTCATAGGGATGTAAAGTAAAGTATAGGGGATATAGTCAATAATATGGTAACAACTATCTAGTGCATCAGGTGGGTACTAATCAAGGAAATCATTTCTTAAATTATATGTGAAATGGTCAAGAAATTCATGGAATGAATGGGGTGTAGGGTAAAATAAACTATTATTTTTTTTCTATTCAATATATTAACCCTTAACCTAATACACTTTTCAGATCTTTTAATATGTTTATTTATAGCCTCAAAATCATGTTTTGTTTTTGCCATCAATTTGCAGCTTTAACCTCTTCATCATCTATATATGTCTTCTCTTGAAGATGTCATTTCATATTTGAGAACAAATAATATTCGGATGAAGCCAGGTCTGGACTATAGAAAGTGTGGTTTAATGTTTAGAAGCCACCGTCATGATGAGTAACCAACACAGCATTACTCTTGTGTACCGGTTCATTGTCATGCAAAAGCAGCACAACTTTGGTATATTTTCCTCTTTTTTTATTCTTCACAGATTATTTTAACTGTTGCAGCAGACTTGTATAAAACTCTCCAGTTATTTTGACACCCTTATCCTTGTAATCAATAAGCAGGATACACTTCATATCCCAAAAAACAGTAGCCATGACTTTACCAGCTGATTGTGACATCTTAAACTTTTTAGGGAGTGGTGTGCCCTTTTCATGCCACTATATGGACTTCTGCTTTGATCAGGCTAATAAAGATGAACTCAAGTTTTAGCTTCACTGACAATTTGGTTTAAAACTTGACCTTTGTTGTCTCTAAAGAAGTTCAAGAACTGTCATGAACACTTGATGTGCTGTTGTTTTGGAAGTGGTGTGAGCCTTCTTAGTAGTTTCCTTGCACTGACTTTTGACATTCTTAGATGCTGACAGAGAATAATCAAAATGGCGGGGATTCCCTGGTGGTATAGTGGCTGGGCTTTGGCACTCTCACTGCCATAGCCTGGATTCAATCCCTGCTCAGGAAACCAACAACAACAACCAAAAAAAAAACCCCAAAATGGTGGTAGGTGATATTCCAACCATTTCTGCAAGCTGCTTTTTGTTCAATCTGGCATCTTCCACTACAAGGTTTCAACTTTTGTGACAATATCTGAGGAAGTGGCCTCAAAAGGGCAACCCAGATGGAGGTCATCTTTGAGATTCATAAAAATTACCTAATATGAAAATAATAAACAGGTCCTTAATAATTTGTAAAAAAATACCAAGGCTTATACCAGAGAACAACTACTAAAATACAACAATAATGAAATTATTAATATAAAGGTAGCTGATTTAAATGAGAAACAAAAAGATAAAATTGCATGTTCATTTCAATATATGCAGAAAAACATTACAAAAAAATCTATTACCTGTTCATGACCATAATAAATTAGAAATATCACTCTCTTAAACAGTAAATAAGAAAAAACATACAGTTAACATATTTAGTGGTCAAATATCAAATACATTGTGTATATGATTGGGAACTTATCAAGAAACAAGTTAACACTCACATTTTATATTCATTATTGACATTAGGTCTTAGCCAAAAATATACAGGAAGAAAGTAAAATAAAAACATAAATTACATAGAAGAAATTAAAAAAACCTTTATTTAGAGATGATACAACAGTTTATGTAGCAAATCAAAGTAAATGCAGAGATACCAACTAGAATTAATACATGAATTAAGCAAGACTATAGGACCCAAGGACAATGTTAAAAAGCAATTACATTTTGTAAACTAGCAGTAAATAATTATAAAATTAAAACTTAAAATTTTTTAAAAATAATGTCCCAGAACAAACTACCTTGAAGAGATACACAATGTCTCACTTTCTATCTCTGCAGGAGTTCACAGCCCCTGGTCTGGGAGAGTTCACTGCAGCAGGAGGCATGGTGGAGTTGCTGTATGCCTGATATAAAAGATTGACCTCACATTGAAAAATATAGAAAGATTAATAGTCAGGATCAATAGATCCCCCAACACAAATCTTGGTAAAAATGAATGATAATTGGAATCCAATATTCTTAAGTGCAGATCATGTGTCTCTATCCAATAGAAACCTCAGGTCCCTAAGATTTAGAACTTCTTATCACCATGAATAAAAGTTCTAAGTTCCACTGCTTGCTCATTTTCCATGGATCAACCTACAGGATGAAGCCAGCTTATTCCCAGAAATTCTCCAGAATCTGCATTCTCAAACTTCTATTGTGGATACTCATCCTTCAAATTTATGGCCCAGTGCTATTCTAAAGGTCCCAGACATACAGGACAGAGTATTTATTATATCACTCAGAGCTTCAGAGGGCATTTCCTGAGAAAAAGCAATGTAAATGGAAGCTACTTAGAGCTTCATACTATTGTGAGGAGAGGGCCTCAGGTCGGGGCAGAAGCTGCTCTATTGTTTTTAAATCTGGCTTAGTGTGAAGACCTTTACTTTTGTGTTTGTTAACTCAAACACTTTTTCCTGTAAGTTGTTTCACATCTTGAACTGAAAAATGAGAATGCCAGGGAAAAAATCTCATGTATATCTTTGAGATTTACCTTTGAGTTACCTGTTGTATAAATCTATAAGATACAGTAATGAATTATAGTCTCAGTCATTATAGCAATAAGGGGACAGGAAAGCAGAGATCAAATGGGAATGTGGATAAGATTCAGTTTCCACCATTTTTTATGATAAAGAAAAGTGTGTGTGTGTGTGTGTGTGTGTGTGTGTGTGTGTGTGTGTGTGTAGAGGGAAAGACAGAAACAGAGACAGAGAGAGGCTAGATGTATTCATCTTAGAATTCCTTTCCCACCACAGCTCACTCAGAAATGGAGAACTGGAGAATTTCTTGAGAAACAGCATACAGAGAAGACACTGTTTGGTAAAGTAGCCAAATATTTATTTTTCTCTCAACTTCTCAGATCATAAATAGGTTGGGGAAGAGTTGGAAATGAAAATGCTGAAACACATGGGACAATATCATGTGCTACAGAAACACTCAGTTCTGCAGCATTTGCCCCGCTGCCCTGCTGTCTCTCTGGAGAACAGGCTTTTCTCACTCCTGAGGATAACTGTAGACTTTCAGCTCACTTGCAAGAGTGAGGCTGACTAAAAAAAGAAACACTGACCTACCTCATTCCTAAGGGAGCCCATACAGAACTTCTGACTCTGCCTTTATCACTGTAAGTCATAATGTAAACCAGCACCCTGGAAAAAAAAGATGTAACTGGGCAAACAGAGAAAAGCCTTTCTAATTTAAGAGAATTACTGTGGAAATAGAAAACAACATATTTAGTACATTCACTTGATTAAAGAAGCTATTCCTCAGTACTTAAAATAATAAACAAGATAGTTATGAGGAAAATGGCTTTCTTTTAGAATAAAGAAATATTTATGTGCACAAAAACAATATAATTTACTATAAGCAGAATGATGTACAGTAAATCTCTAGAACTTATTCATCTTGCATAACTAAAATGTTACACCTGTTGAGCTGCAATGCCTTAAAAATTTAAGAGGCTAGATCTCATGGTAAGTGTTTTACAACAATAAAAAGAAAAGACAAATTGATTGATAGCAGCCTATTAGACAGTAAGTTCAAAAAGAATGTTTAGAGAAAATAAATAACAACCCAGAATTGTATATGCAGAAAATTATTCACCTATAACATGAAATACTTAAAGATATAAAAACAGAAATATTGGGGGGGTTCAGCAAGGTGGATTAGGTGGACTCTGTGTCTATAACCTCTCTGGATCACATCAAGGTTTCAGATAGATAGCAGAACAGTCAACCTTGGGAAACACCGAGAGACTGGCTGAACAGATTCCCTACAACTAAGGATATGAGAAAGTCCAGTCAAGACTGGAAGGAAGAGTGGAGATTAGATATAGGGTAACCCCAAACACAAGACAGTGAGAACTCTGGGAGAGACTCCTCAAGGGGAAGGTCTACCACGGGGAATGAGAGGTTCTATCCCCACACAGGGTTCCCAGTTTGGGGTAAGCCCTGCGTAGGAAAGAAAAGAAAATCTTGTTACATCTGGCAGTGAAAATTAGTGAGAAGGACAGAAGTTATCTGAAAATACAGACATTTTCCAGTGGGGTGCAAGCACAAGCCCAACCATTTGCGACACTCAGTTGATGTTCAGTGGAGGGACATCATCTCTGCAGGTGCCAGAGACATATGGGTTGAGCTGGGAGGTTTCAGGTTAAGAGCCAGAGGGTCTTATTGCTGCTTTATGTGTAGCCCACAGGAGGATGCCACTTTTTCTATGTTGAACCCTCTCCAAAAGGGCCCATTCTCAGACTACAATGGTCTAACAAAATCCATGCATGCACATTACAATGGTGTCACACCAGAAAACGCCACCTGACACAGCTTAAACTACATATCCCAAGGTGCACTAGGCTGCCAAGCGCCCAGCCCCGCGCTACTGGCTGCAGAGACCAGCCTTGGAGGCTTTTAATAGAGCAGCACTGAGCTTTGCAGCAGCTGTGCCTCCAAAGCAGGGGTGAAAACAAACAAAAATAGGAGTTCCCTGATGGTGTAGTGGCTTAAGGCTTCGTCACTGGCACTCTGGAGTTTTCCCAAGAAGCAAACAGGAGACCTGAGTTTCGCCCAGCTCACCCAGAGCATTGCACCCTGAGTGGCTGAGCCATCAGCCCCACTCTAACAGAGGAAGGTTTATTTTGTGTTTAAGTTTATGCAGGAAAGGCTGTCTGGCTCCCCTAGGAGATTTGAGTGCTGCTCTGCCACTCCCTCTGCACTGCAAAAGTGAGATACCAGTGAAAAAAAACTGAAGGCTCTCAAAAAATTATTTACTTATTCTTTTGTTTTTAATTTTACTATTTTTTCTTTTCTGTAATTTTCTTTTATTATATTTTTATTTTATTTTTTTATTAAAATTATTTTCTCCGCTTTATTTTCTTTTTCTTTCTTTTTGTCTTCCTCTTTCAAAGTGTGTTCAGGCATGCTGGAGTTTTGCCTGCTCCAACTCCATACACCCCACCAAACCAGTGGGGGAAGACTTTCTTGTAGACTTTTGCAGGAGCAGCTGTCTACTATTCCCCAAAAAAGTTTTTTTTTTTTATTTTACCATTTTTTTCTTTCTTTTTTCTAATGCTTTTTCATGATTTCCTTTATTTGTATTATTTTAATATTATTTTTAATTTTAAAAATTTTGTATATATTTTTAATTTTTATTTTTATCTTTACTTTTAATTTTTATTATATATTTTTTCTTTTTTTTCATTCATAGTGTGCAGAGGTACCCTGAAATGTGGCTCTGCCTACATGAAGGAACTCTGGGTGGCCAAGCAATCAGCACAATCCTACTAGCAGGGGAAGATTTTCTTTCCTTCTTTGGCAGGAGTGGCTATCTGAGGCTGTCTGGGGAACTCTCAGTGCTGATGTGCCACACTGCCCATCCCCAGGGCCGCTAAGGGGGTGCTGCAAGGGCAGACTCTGGGGGAATCTTAGGAAAGTTTTTTAAATTAAATCTATAGGGGTGATATTGGTTAGTAAAATTACATTGGTTCCAGGTGTACAATTATACAATACATCATTTATGTTTTACATTATGTGCTCACCACCTAGAATCAGTTCTCCTTCCAGCACCATATATTTGGGTCCCCCTCCCTTCTCCATCACCTTCCTCCCACCTTTGCACTCTTAGTACCTACTAAAATATTGTCTGTATCCAAGAGTATTTTTTTCTTTCTATGTTGACTGTTCATTTATTTTGTTCTTTAGATTCCACATGTAAGTGAAATAACATGGTATTTCTCTTTCTCAATCTGACTTATTTCAAATAGCATGATAACTTCTAGTTTCATCCATGTTTTGCAAAAGGTAAGATTTTATTCTTTATGGCCAAATAATATGCCATGGTGTTAATGTACCACAGTTTTTTTATTTAGTCATGTATTGGGCATTTAGATTGTTTCCAGATCTTGGCTATTGTTCATAAGGATGCAATAAACATAGGAGTGCATATATATTTTTTTCAAATTAGTGTTTTGGATTTCTTTGGATAAATACCCAGGGAGGAATTGCTGGATAATAAGGTAGTTCCATTTTTAATTTTGCAGGGAATGCCCATACTGTTTTCCATAGTGGATGGACAAAATTGCAGTCCCACCCAACAGTACACAAGAGTTTCCTTTCTTCTACATCCTCGATGACACTTGTTGTTGGTAAAATTATTGATGATAACCATTCTGACAGGAGTGAGATGGTATCTCATTGTGGTTTTGATTTGCATTTCTCTGATGATTAGAGATGTTGAGCATTTATTTTATCATGTATCTATTGGCCATTTGTATGTCCTCTTTGGAGAAATGTATATTCAGGTCTTCTGCCCATATTTTAATTGGGTTGTTTGTTTATTTGGCATTGAGTTGTATCAGTTTCTTTTACATTTTGGATATTAACTCTCTATCAGATTTTTCAGTGGCAAATATTTTCTCCCATTATGTAGAATGTCTTTTTGTTCTATTTATGGTTTCTTTTTATGTAAAAAAGAAAAAAGAACACTTTTTATTCTGATGCAGTCCCATTTGTTTATTTTTTTCTTTTGTTTCTCTTGTCTGAGGAGATATATCATTGAAGGTATTACTAAGGGTAATGCATTGGAGGTTACTTCTTATATTTTGTTCTAGGAGTTTTATGGTTTAAGTCTTATATTTAACTAATTCATTTAGAGTTTGTTTTTGTATATGGTATAAGAAAATGGTCCACTTCCTTTTTTTTGCATGTATCTATCCAGTTTTCTCAGCATAATTTGTTGAATAAACTATCTTTACCCAATGTTTATTCTTGCTTTCTTTATCATAATTAATTACCCATATAGACATGGATTTATTTCTAGGCTCTCTATTCTGTTCCATTAGTTTATGTCTCTGTTCTGATGAAAATACCATAATAGCTCTTCTAATAACTATGGCCTTGTAGTATAATTTGATATCATGATTCTTCCAACTTTGTTCTTTTTCAAGGTAGCTGTAGCTATTCTAGGTCTTTTATGGTTATAATAAAAGAAATACTAATAACAGGCAACCAAATAAAAAAAGAAGTGATACGTCTATCATTATTTACAGACACCATGATACTACATATAGAAAACCCCAAAAATTCTACGTTAAAATTATTGGAACTGGTAAATAAATTTAGTTAAGTATTAAATAGCAGGATACAAAGTTGATATTCAGAAATCTATAGCATTCTAATACACAAACCAGCCGAAAAAGAAATTTTTTAGAAATCCCATTTACAATTGCATAAAATAGAACTAAACCTAGAAATAAATTTAATCAAGTAAATAAAAGACCTGTACTCAAGAAAATTTTAAGACACTGAAGGGAGAAATTAAAGAAGATACAAATAAATGGAAATACATACCATACTCATAGATATGGATAATTAATATGGTTAAAGCAATTTATAGATGCAATGCAATTTGTATCAAAATACCAATGGTGGAAGAAACTTAAGGTGGTGGCAAGAGAGATCCTTGAAACCTTTCCTGGAAAATACAATTGAACAACTGGGATCCAATGAGGGAAACTACATGGCACAGCCTCAGTTGAGAGATTTAGGCATCACAAGACAACAACACCTGAAGGTTAGAGAAAGGGGGCCAAAGCTAAGAGGAGGTAAGGGAGAAGAGTGAAGACAGGGCTGTGGAATGCAAACTGGGACTGGCAGAAGAAGGAACAAAGTGGGGACCTGGGTACACTAGTCAAAGTACAACATGATCCTGGGTGGGTTAGAGGCTGAAAAAGGGTAAGAGTTGGGGAGTGGGCAGTTGAAATCTTTTGAGACCATCAGCAACCTAAAACCCAACTGAGCAGCCACATGCTGAGGCTCCAACTGGAGACCCATACTCTTAGCAGGTTAGAGCTGGACAAAAGATCTGAACTGCCCTGGGTGAGCAGTTAAGCAAAATAAGTCAGACTGAAAAAGACAAATGCCATATGATCTTGCTCATATGTAGAATCTAAAGAACAGAATAAATGAACAATCAAAATAGAAAAAGAAACAACTCATGGACACAGACAATAGTTTAGTGGTTACCAAAATGTAAAGGGAGAAGGGGGAGGGGAGGAGGGAGAAAACTTCAAATATATGGTAATGAAAGGAAAACTGACTCTGGGCAGTGAGCACACAGTGCAACATATGGATGATGTATTGTAGAGTTGTACACCTGGAACCTACGTAATTTTTACTAATCAATAACACCCCAGTATATTTAACAATAAACAAAACAAATATTTATTATGCATATAGATGAAATTAAGCAATGATCTGTGATTTCTATTTTATGTCAAGATAACAAAGATACAAATATTTGAAATAGACATATTTGCTGTTAACATTCATTCATATTTCAACTCATAGTGAATATTAATTAATATAATCTGGATTAGTATTTAACTGCTAGGAAGTGAGGAAGTTATTGCAAGCATTCTATTGTATAATTTTTACTATATTTTTATCAGGTAAGTTCTAGTATTTTTATTTCTGATGAGAAACAAAATCTAATTCAATCTTATTCAATAAGGGACAGAGAGAAGCAACATCTCTATGACAATGAAATTCTATCTAAGTTCTAAGTTCAGGCTTCTAACTGTCCTCAATGTCTGTATCATTTCACCTACAAGAGCCCACTGATCATGAAGAAGCTTAACATGCTTTAAGTCATTATCACAAGCTGCTCCTGTGTCACTACTGGTTACGTGAATTGAGCACATCAATCTGTATCTCCTGGCATCTAAAATTTCCCCATCATCTTCTTGGCTCCTTCGGCACATCAGCACCTCCTGGATTCTTCCTCCTACTTCCCACCCTAGAGAGTCAGGCTTGAACTCCTTTTAGGAAGAGTGCACTGCAGAATGGGCACCTGTGCCTGAGAAATGCAGACCCAATTCCAATCCTGCCTCCTCCATTCGTTAGCTGTGAGACTTTGAGGAATACCTCATAAGTTTATATATTTTTTAACTTCTTGATACAAGTTCTTTCTTCTTGTGATATTTTTATGATTAACTGGGATATGAATATTTTATGTATATATGAGATACACATGATGATGTGGGGGGGGGTCTAAAAATTAATTTTGTGAACTCATCCTAGAAAAAGTGTTGCACACCTCATTGCTGAACATCACTACAGTCACCTTTCAAGTACTCCCCTTGGCAAGCTATGCAACAATGCCAGGGACTAGTTTACCCTTCAAAGCAATCGTAGAACTTTATTTCTGTAATGGCCATCAGAGCTGTCATCATATTCAAAATCTGACAATCACATTCAAGAACTTGACACTTTGAACTTACATTGGCAGCACTGTACAAACAACTCAGTAAAGTTTCACAAACTTAATATATCTGTGTCACACAGCTGTGTTTGTGTTGAAGTGTGGTGGTGTCTTTCTGTGTGGCATTTATTGTTGTGTGTTTTGGTGTGCTATTTTGAGAATGTTGGAGCTTGAATTAGAGCAATGAACAAACATTAAATTTCTTGTTGAACTTGGTAAGAATAGAAGTGAAATCAGAAATCGCTGGTCCAAGTTTATGAGGATAATGCCATGAAAAAACAGCAATGTACAAATGGATTAAATGTTTTTCTGAGAGTAGAGAAAGTGTCACTAATGAAGAGAGGTCAGGGTGGCCAGTAATGAGCAAAATAGACCAAAACATTGCAAAAATTTGTTAAATTGTACATCAAAATCATTGGTTGACTGTGAGAAGCATAGCAGACCAAGTAAACATTGATAGAGAAACAAGAAAATCTTAACTGAAAATCTTAGAATGTGAAAGATGTGTACAAAAATGATCTCAGAAAAGATCACCGATGAACAAAAGTAAAGGAAAGTCAAAGTTTGCCAAGATCTTTTGAAGAGGCAAGATGATGTTTTGGGCCATGTTATCACTGGTGATGAAACATGGGTGTACCAATATGTCCCTGAAACAAAGTGTCAAAATGCACAATAGGAGTCAGCCAATTCTCCATGGCTGAAAAATTTCTCAGTCCAAATCAAGAGTCAAAAAGGTGTTGCTAACCCTTTTTGATATCAGAGGGATTGTTCATTATGAATTTGTACCAGCTGGACAGTCAACTAAGTTTTCTGTAAGGAAGTGCTGAAAAAGCTGCATGAAAAAGTTAGATGAAAACGACCTAAACTTTTCAACAACTCATGGCTCTTGCATCATGACAATGCACCAGCTCGCATGACACTGTCTATGAGGGAGTTTTTAGCCAGTACACAAATAACTGTGTTAGAACACCCTCTCTACTCATCTGATCTGGCCCCAAATGACTTTTTCTTTACCTGAAGATAAAGTAAATATTGAAAGAAAGACATTTGATTACATTCAAGATATCAAGGGTAATACAATGAGAGCTGTGATAGCCATTAAAAAAAAGAGTTGGAAAATTGCTTTGAAAGGTGGACTAGGTGCTGGCATTGATACATAGCTTCCAGAAGGGAGTACTTTAACCATAGTGATATTTAGCAATGAGGTATGTAGCAATTTTTCTATAATTAGTTCACAAACTTAATTGTCAGACCCTGTATGTGTGTGTGTGTGTGTATGTGTGTGTGTGTGTATATATATATATATACACACACACACACACATACACACACACACACACATACACAGAGGGTGCCAAAAAATGTATACACATTTTAAAAAATAAAAAAACTGTATTAAAATTGTAATACCCAATATATACTGATGACAAAAGATGAACACAAGTCACATTTGATTTCTGCAAGTACAAGAGGTACTCAAAGTTGTTGCCATCAGTGTCCAGAAACTTCTGATTATGGCAAACTATTGTTCGAGCAACATTGACCAAAGTGTCTACTTGTATTGCTGTGCATACCATTTCAATTTCTTCCCAAAGTATCACCCGTGTAACCAGTTTTTTATGGTACACAACATTCTTTAAGGTCCCACATAGGTAGAAGTCAAGGTGTGTTAAGTCTGGAGCATTTTGGGGAAACTCAAAAAACATTCTTGAATTTCAAATACCACTTCAAAATGTCTTTCACTCCTGGAATGACAACTGTGTTTTCACTTTTTTTTTTCCTGCCTGTCACATGCTGACATTCATTTAATTAATGCCATCTTTTGAGAGAATGTCATATTGCACGTTGCTACCATAATTCAATTCAACTTCAAAAAATAATACACAGATAACATCTTTTTAAATGTATATACATTGCTTTGGCACCCCGGATATCCCTACATCTGGTATGTAAGTATGTGTGTGCATGTACATACCTGTCTCAGGCCAAGAACTCTTTTTTTATTCTCTTGGAACAACATACTGCCCCTAAATATCTTGATGTGGGCTCTGTGCAGTGATAT
This sequence comes from Lyroderma lyra, assembly GCA_004026885.1. NCBI lineage: Eukaryota > Metazoa > Chordata > Mammalia > Chiroptera > Megadermatidae > Lyroderma > Lyroderma lyra. The sequence continues at coordinate 26,352 of PVJL010001419.1, forward strand.
GCCCCAATTATAATGTACGCTTCTCTGAGAAAAGTTTTCTTCTTCACTATCTTAGGCAAATCTGTTCTCATCATGAATTTGAGACTCCTTAAAAAAGAATAGAAAATTAAAGAAAATAAAAAACAAATAAAAATTTATAGGATGGCATATACCTTGGTATACTCTGGTGTTTTACTACAAGGCAAAGGCCTGAATGCCAAAGGGCTGTCCGTAATAAAAATAGTTGTCTATGGAAATGGATTTCTCTGCTGGACAGATTTTAGAAACTCATATTTTTGCAGTTTTCTGACCCTTTTTCAATAAAGGGCCTTTGAACTTTCATAACACAATATTCAAACTGGAATGGTCTTGATAGCACAGTCTTGGAACTTGAGAAATGAGACTTCAGTGGAATCACTGACTTTCCTCTGAAAGGCAAAAATCTGTTGCACAGGACACTGACATAGATTTTATGTTTCAGTAATCATGAAAGCAAATATTTATTATTATATATTGTGGAAGACATTTAATAGATACTTTACATTGAGTGATAGTTTTACACAACAATCTTGAGTTAGGTATAGTTTAAAATCCAAATATGTATTTTAAAAAGAAACCCCTAGATTTTTTCTTTTTTAGAAACCCCTAGAATTTATTCATTATTCCACACCTAAGAGAAGAGATGAGCATTTGACTCAACCACTTTTAACATAAAATCTTCACTCTAAGTACATATGTAGTCTATTATTTCCTTTCCTTGACTTTCTTACGAACATGCTATATTCTGTGCAACAAATGAACATATATTCAAAGACTTCTTAGTTGGTGGCGGTGAGTAGGGGTAATTATGAACCATCCTAGGATCATGGATAATGGCAGACAGGCTTTGCCATGTCTCTTCAGATCAGTGATAAAGGAAAATACGAAGAAATGGGAGGGCCATGTTGTCACACCAATACTGCTCTGTCTTTAGGAGGGATTAGACATTTTTCATTGAGAATACAGAAAAGGGTAAATGAGTAAATAAGTCTCTCTTCTAATTTAAACCAGAAACAGTGTACATCCCAAAGATGAGTATAAGTTCTAAAGAAGGACCACAGCAAGGAAGAAATGGTCTGAATGTAGAGATCAGCTCAGGTGCAGGAGGTAAGAGGAGTGACTAGAAGTGGGTGATCAAATGAGAAGGTTTAGGAGTTTGGTTGGCACAAAGTCATGGGTACTGGACAGTTCCAAGGATTGAAATATGGATAAGCTATCTGAGAAAACTGGCATTTAGAGAACTTGTAGATGAGTGACCCATGGTTTGTGACATTAAAAAATGAGACAGTACCTGCTTCATAATCTAGGAAAACCCCAACACGACAGGGAGGAACAGTCATGGCAAGAGTCAAGACCTTGGGATCAGAGGTGGAAGAGTCCTCAAAGGCATTGTACTCAGATTCATTCTGTAACCCTATGACCCAATAGCCATTTTCAGGTCTGTATCTGGAGTAAACACTCTGATAATTTACATTAACAAACCCAGAGCTTCTTATTCTATTGAGGTCACTTGTTTTACTGTATACCCCTAGGATCCAGGCTATCTTCCCAGATACATCTACTTCCCAGTAATATTTCCCTGAGGAAAAATTTTGACAGCCCAATACATCAAAAGCAGAAAAGTTACATGGATATACATTTCTAAACATAAAAGAGTGCCCAACTGTCACTTGTCCATGTTCCGCAGAAATGACAACATTTGAAAGATTGTTGACTGGATTCAGCATCAAGTCCACTGTAGAAAAAATTACACAGTCAGTTGAATTATATAAAACATATGTATCTTTTTATATTGTGAGGAGGAATATTAAGAATGATTGGGAGGAACTTAAATTAATTGGTCAGAGATGAATACAACACTTAAGAACAGTTGTATGTATGCATGTTTGGGAGTGACACATAAAACTAAGAATGGGACCTAAATCACCAGAACATGGTGATTGAAGCCCCTGTGACTTCTTACCCCAGTAGCTTTGGACCTCTGTCAGCTCTGAAATGACAAAAGTTTCAATGCTGTTGTTAGAAGCAATGAAAAAAACACTGATACCTGTCTTTTCTCTTGAGTGGGGTTAGGGGAAGGGAGTCCTGTGAGACTATTAACTGGTGAATGAGAGGAAACCTGGCTATTCCCCCTTAGATACGATCACATCTTTAGCACAGGGTGTCTATCTCTCCTTGTCAGGCCTGTCTCCTCTCTTTTAGCCTCATCTAGAAACAACATCCACTGCCCCATTATGCTCTGATACTATGAAAATTTCACACCCACATCCTTTCCCTGGTTCATCTCACCTTTAAACCCTTGCAACATCCCACTCAGATCTGGAACTTGGAATGCGCTCTTCAGTTTCTTGGAAACAATTTTTGGCTTCTTCAAGGTCCAGCTCTCACTCCTAGAAAATACAAAATTGATCACCTACACTGCTGATCTGTGTCTCTCTAAGACCACAGTCTTCTTAACTTTTACTCCACGAATGCACTCAAATCTTCCTCACTGAAGGCCCCGAGGAAGGGAGGGGTGAGAACCTCATACGGCAACCAGAAAAAAATGTCCTCATGTCTACCTTTCTATTTACCCTCTGTATGACCTTAGGAAAGTCCTCTCAAAAAAATTCATGTCCTTCTTTCTAAAATGAAAAAATTAACTCCTCGCTCTAAACCTCTTAAAAATAATACAATATTAGAAAAACTAATGGTACCTATAAAAGGTGTTTGACAACTCTAAAAAATTTTTTGACATATAGAGAAGTCACTGCTATCTCAGTGGTTCCTCCAAGGAGAGACCAGAGATGTAGGTTCCCAAACAGATGGTCAGTGGACAGGCTCTAAAACTGGCTACTGAGACTTTTAAGTTATTAAATGTGGGGCTCCCGTACTGAATTCTGAATTGTCACCAAATCCTTTTATCTCAATACAGATGCCAAGAATCACATATGAGGCCCCATTCTCTGGGAAAACATTACAAACATTTGGGAAAGGAGAAGTTATTATATTACATCCACATTAATAGTAGTCTGAATTTCATGTGCTTGGAAAGACATTGATGCTGTCAAATGAGTAGGCAACTTTACACAAAGAAAGACATTTTTCCTATAAGATGCTGAAATGTGTAAGCAAAAAGAGATTAATTATTGGCACAAAAACCAAATCCACTATTCCCCAAGACTTGAGTCTATTTTATGTATGTATGTATGTAGTATGTATATATGTATGTATGTATGTATAGTAAAAAATTTGGGGGCCTGGCAGATACAGAGGACAAGATCTTTTCTGTGACAAGTCAGGCACTTGTGAAGTATAGAAAGAAGAGCTGAGACAGAAACTAAGGTTGCATTAGAATGAGTGAATTAATGGAGTTCTGATACTGCAACTCCTTATTTTAATGCATTGACCCTAACTCTGTGACCTCCCACAACCCAAATTTCCTACCATGAAAAAGATTCATCTGTGATCAGCAATTGGAAACAATAAAAATACCCAAAATTCCCAGGTCTGTGATTATTAAAACATTCTGATTTATTTCAAGATTACTCTTATGGCTATAATTCTGCCTTCACACAAAAAGGATACCTGGTTTTGCATACATACTTTCTTATGAAGTTAATCACATCCTGGGGAAAAAAGAGAAAACATAAGTTAAGTATGAGGTAGCCACATTTAAAAAATAAAATTGGCAAGTTAAAATTTAATTTTGGATCAATAACAAATATGTTTTAGAATAAGCATTACCTCTGCAATATTTGAGATACTCTACTAAAAAAATGTCATTTATCTGAAATTCAAATTTAACTACTCATCCCAAATTTGGGATGTCAACTCTCAAATGAGAGATAAGTCCCCCTACCTTACCAAGTTTTACTCACCTTGCCCTCAAGCCCCTACTACTTCTTGATATGGTGTGAATAAATAGATGGTCAAAGTATGGGGGACAAAATGTAGAGATAAGACCCAGACTGACAATCCAAGAAGACTCATGTGAGGTTGCAAAAATAATGCTTCAAAAATCAAGAAATGAAATTTATTTAAAGGGAAGAGAAGAGACCTACAATTTCTTTAATATACAAGGGCTGTCTGAAAAAAAATCCAGCCATAAATACTCTATTTTTTATATTACATGGCTTAATACTCTCTGGACAGCCCTCAGACATTCATGAGAAGACCTCCTTAATTTTTTTTTTATGCTTTTATTTATTCTAGAGAAAAATAAAGTTGAAATCCTCTTTTTGTAAGACATCATTCCAGGCTATGGGGAATCAAAGATGAATAATTAATAATGATGTTCCTCAAGAAGTATATTCTTTTTTTTTTTCTTTTTTTTTTTTTTTTTGCTGCAGAACAAGCAATCTAACACTTTACACCAATGTTTCTCTGGCTTCCCTCTCCTCGTTCTATACACCTCCAACACACTATCCATAGAAGATCTTTTAAAGTAAGCCACATGATACATATATGCAATGGAATATTACTCAGCTATAAAAAAGATAAAATACTGCCATTTGCAACAAAATGGATAGGCCTTGAGATCATTATGCTAAGCGAAATAAGCCAGACAGAATAAAACAAGAATAACATGATTTGACTCATATGTGGAATATAAAACTGAAAGCAACAAAGAAAAAGCAAACAAACAACAAAAAAAATTAATGGACACAGTCAGTAGTTCAGTAGTTACCAGGGAATGGCGGGGGAGGGAATGGGAGAAGAGGGAGGGGGAGCCAAGTATATGGTGATGGAAAGAGAACTCACACTGAGTGGTGAACATATAATGCAACACATAGACAGTGCACTGTAGAATTGTACACCTGGAACTTATGTAATTCTTGCTAAATAATGTCACCCCAGTAAGTCTAACAATAAAAAAATATATTAACAAAATAAGCCACAAGAACCAGCATCAGAGAAAGCCTAAAATGCAATTTACTGTTTCCCAACTATTCACATTGCATTGTTCAGAATGGTATCAATATCCATTTTGTCTCTGTCTTAAAACTTTATCTTACCTTGAATTCCAATATTGTATTAAAGCAGTCCAATCCATATCCTCAACTTTCTTTTAACCATCTTCTTTTCCCCATCATAACATTACTTGCCTTATTTTTTAACAGAAATGTACCGATACATTTGGTTTTTCCTTCTCTAGTCTAACCCTTTTATACCAACAAAGACTTGACCACCAGTTGGCTCTACATCCTCAGAAAAAGTTTTACTGTCCACATTAGGCTTTTTTGTTGTTATTGTATATGAAAAAAGCCCAACTAAAACTGGCTTAAATTTAAAAGAAAAAAATTCAGGGGGCTGGTATAACTTTTGTAATAGCTAGGTTTTTAGTTAATAATCTTGTCACCCACAATTTGTTCTTTCTTCTCTAACTTTCATTTTCTACCTGCTGTACGGACTTTATTCAGATTCTGTACAGTATCAATTTCAACACCCTGGGTTAAATGATAATCCCTGGTAAATTACCTAGCAGAAAAGAGAATTTCTCTGTTTAGTCATAACAATAAAATCCTAAGTCATACAAATGATATCCCTGAATTGGGTCAGGTACATACTTTAAAATAATTACCATATCAATAGTAAACTTAACAAGTATTGAGGACATCATCAAAATGGTAGCATGAGAGGAGGTCCTTGAAATCTCCCCTGGAAGTTACAACAAAGTGAACAGGTATGATTCAACAAAGATTTCCCTATGCAAACACAGCTGAGAGATACACTCATCAAAACACCTAAAGGCAGGAAATCAGGAATAACTAGGAAGGAGGAAAAATGAAAGTGCAGAGATGGGGGGCATGGGATGCAGGCTGGAGCTCACTGTGGCCCTGGGAGAGAAAAGTGAGACAGCAGTGGGTGCACCTCCTCTGGCACGAAGCATTCCTGCTTGAGGAATCAGCATATAATATGGCTGAATCCAGCACTCAAGGCATAAACCTCTGGGAAAAGACCAAATACAGAAGAGCGTAAGCCCTAACTGCACTCACTGCCAGGCAGAAAATAAAGACATGGAGCCTAGCTGTCTCCCAAAACCTTCTGAGACCTTACCTCCCCCACACCCTCCCAATGTTCCTAGAGGCCCCAGAAGTAACTGTAGCAAAGAGAAGAATATATTCAGCTCTGAGAACTAAGAGAGAATTCCTGAGTGACAGACACACAGGGTAGCTAATTCCAATGACAGCAAAGAAGTGGTAGAAAAGAGACAGCTGCAAGCTGGCAGCTGTCATTATCTAGAGACACAAAAACACCTGCCATCACTTCCAAAACACCGAACCCCCAAATTCCCCAGCTAAGACTAGAGGGAGTGCCCAGGACAGCTGAGACACACAAGCACTGCTTTTTCTGGCTGCAGGAGCAGCAATGAAGTTTCAGAGGCTCAGAGCCCTATCAGCCATCACATCCTCCAATAGGGGTGGTACACTGAGACCAAGGTGAGCAGGTCACAGAGAGGAAGCCTACTTCCCAGGAAATCTCCCACCATAAGAAGAAATAATGCAAGAGAAAATAACACACTGCAATTCAATAGAGAAAATAAAACACTCCAATGATAACTATCGGAAAGTGAAAGAAAGATCTCTTCATATCTACCTGCTGCAGAATCTACTCCTGTAGATAAATGCTCAGGAAAAGAAAAATATTAATGGCTATGAATAACCAAGGGAACAAGCTTCACAGAAAGAAAATTAAAAGTCTCCAGAAAATGAACTTGAAGACATTAAAATATGTGACTTAAATCACAGAGAATTCAAGGTTGCAATTCTAAAAAACCTCAACAAGATGATAGAAACCTCATAAAGGCAGTTTAATAAACTCAGAAATAAAATTAATGAACAAAATAAATATTTTATCAAAGAGATTAAAAATTTAAAATAGAACCAAATAGAAATTCTGGAGATGAAGAAACCAATAAAAAATATAAAGAATAAAATAGCTAACTTAGGAAACAGAGCTCATCAGATGGAGAAAAAAATTAGTGATATTAAAAATAGAAATATGAAAATGACACAGATGGAAGAAGAGAGAAACCCAAGAGTTTAAGTAAATGAAAAAATTACTCAAGAACTATCTGACTCTATCAGAAAGAGCAACATAAGAACAATGGGTAAACCAGAAGGAGAAAAAAATGAAAAGGGCGCAGAGAATCTATTCGGATAAATATTATAATGATGAGAATTTCCCAAACCTATGGAAAGATCTAGATCCTTGAATCCAAGAAGCAAACAGAAAACCTAACTACCTCGATTGCAACAGACCTTCTCAAAGCCACATTATATTGAAGCTGTCAAGGGCCAATGATAAGGAAAAAGTTCTCAAGGCAGCTAGAAAAAGGAAGACTATAAAGAAAAGACCATTAGATTATCATTAGATAATCTACAAGCCAGAGAGAGTAAAATTAAATATTGAATCTATTGAAAGAGAGAAATTACAAAATAATTTATTCATCAAAATTATCCTTCAAATGTGAGGGAGTAATAAAGACCTTTCCTAATATACAAAAGCTGAGAAAATTCTCCATCACAAGTTCTGCATTACAGGAAATACTGAAGGAGGCTATTTGACCTGAAACAAAAAGTCATAGTGATAAAAGGGACAATACAACAACAAAAAGACATGACATTCATTAATATATATGCCCCCAATCAGGAAGCACCAAAATATAAAAAGCAACTCTCACCAGATCTGAAAAAAGAAACTGAAAAAACACTATTATAGTAGGGCACCTAAACAACATGGACAGGTCATCCAAACAGAAAATAAATAAGAAAATATCACCTTTAAATTATACATTACAGCAATTGATATAGACACTTATAGGACACTTTATCCAACAACAAAAGTTTACACCTTCTTTTCTAGTGCACATGGAACATTCTCATGGACAGACCATACACGGGGACAAAACTAGCTTTAGCAAATTCAAAAAGATTGGAATCATACCAAATATATTCTCAGACCACAAAGCTTTGAAATTGGAGATCAATTGCAAAAAGAAAGCAGAAAAAAAATCAGATATACATGGAAATTAAACAACATCTTATTTAAAATGACTGGATCAAAGAGGAAATTTTTAAAAGGGTTTAAAAAATACAAAGAAACTAATGACAATAAAAATACAATGTATCAAAATTATTGGGACCCAGCCAAACCAATAAGAAGAAAATTTATGTCATTACAGGCCTATATTAAGAATCAAGAAAACTCACAAGTAAACATCCTTACATCCCTTCTTAAAGAACTAGAAAAAGAACAGAAAAGACCCAAAGTCAGCAGAAGAAATGAAACAATATAAATTAGAGCAGAGCTAAATGAAATTGAGAACAGAACGACAATAGGAAAAATTAATGCAGCAAAGAGATCGTTTTTGAAAAACATCAATAAAATTGACAAACCCCTGGCTAGGTTAACCAAAGGATGTAAAAAAAGGACACAAATATCCAAAATTAGAAATGACAAGGGAGAAATTACTACTGATACCATGGAAATACAAAGGATCATAAGAAAATATTATTAAAGACTTTATATTATCAAGTTTAACAACCTAGAATGCACAATTTTATAGGCACATATAGTCAACCTAGACTGAACCAAGAAGAACTGGATAATCTAAATAGATAAATCAATAGTAAACAAATTGAAACTATCATCTAAGACCTCCCCAAAGGCAAAATCCCTGGACCAGTTTAACTCACTAACAAATTTTACCAGGCATTCCAAGAAAATTAATGCCTATCCTCCTCAGACTCTTCCAAAAAGTTGAAGATGAGGCAATACTTCTCAACTTATTTTACAAGGCCAACATTTCCCTAATACCAAAGCCTGGTATTACTCAAAAAAGACAACACAAAAAAAGAAAAGTGTAGACCAATACTTCTGGTGAACACAGATGCAAAAATCCTAAACAAAACATCAGCAAATAGAATACAACAATGCATTGAAAAGATTATCAACCACAATCAGATGGGAATCATTCCAGGAGCTCGGGATGATTCAACATATGCAAATCAATTAATGTGATACACGACATAAACAAAATAAAAGATAAAAACCATATGATTATATCAATTGATGCAGAAAAGGCATTTGACAAGATACATCTATTTATCAAAACATTGAATGAAATGGGTATAGAAGGAAAGTACCTTAATATAGTAAAGGCCATATATGACAAACCCTCAGGTCATATCATACTGAATAGGGAAAAGCTAAAGTCCATTCCCCTAAAATCAGGAACAAGACAGGGATGCCCTTGTCACCACTACTATTCAATATAGTACTGAAAGTTCTAGCCAAAGCAATCAATAAAAGGTATTCAAATTGAAAGAGAAGTCAAACTGTCACTATTTGCAGATGACATGATCCTTTATATAGAAAATTCCAAAGGCTCCACCAGAAAACTATTAGAAATAATAAATGAATACAGTAAAGTTTCAGGATACAATCAATTGTAAAAAAAGTCAATTGCATTTCTATATACAAACAATGAATCTTCAGGAAAAGAAATTAGAGAATCAATATCTTTTGTGATTGCAACAACAAAAAAAATAAAATACCTGGGAATTAACAAAGAATGTGATGGACTTATACACAAAAATGTATAAGATACTTTTGAAAGAAATTGAACAAGACCCAAAGAAATTGAAGGATATTTCATGTTCACAGATAGGAAGTCTTAACATTGTTAATATGGCCAATTTACCCAAGGCAATATACAGATTTAACGCAATTCCCATTAAAATCCCACAAACATACTTTCATAAAATAGAAAAATTATCAGATTTGTAATGAACCACAAAAGACTTCGAATCACCAATGTAATACTACATAAAAAAAAATAAGGCTGGAGGTATCACACTCCCCAATTTTAATTTATACTATAAAGCATCAATAATCAAAACAGCTTCGTATTGGCAGAAAAGCAGACAAACAGACCAATGGAACTGAATCGAAAACCTAGAACTAAACCCACAAATATATAAACAAATAATTTTTTTTAAAGAAGCAAAAAATATGCAATGGGGTAAAGAAAGCCTCTTCAGTAGGTGGTGCTGGGAAAACTAAAAAAACACATGCAAAAGAATGAATCTGAGCTGTGAACAGTCACCATATACTAAAATTAATTCAAAATAGACCTCCACATAAGACCCAAAACAATACTGTACACAAGAAAACAAAACTTACAGATCTCAGGTTCAAGAAGTACTTCATGAACCTTGATCTCAAGGGCAAGGGAAGTAAAGGTGAAAATGAATGGGACTATATCAAACCAAAAAGCTTCTCTACAGCAAAAGGAACCATCAACAAAGCAAAGAGTGAAAGGGAAAACATTTTTGCAAACAAGACATTTAATAAGCCACTAATATCTAAAATATATAAAGAACTAGTATGGCTTAACCACAAAAAGACAAACAACCCAATCAAAAAGTGAATGGAGGACCTGAACAGACAGTTCTCCCATGAAGATATACAAATGGCCATTAAAGATACGAAAAAAGGCTCAGCTTCTTTAGCTATTAGGGAAATGCAAATCAACACCACAATGAGATACCACCTCATACCTGTTAGAATGGTTATTAACAAGACAAGAAATAACAAATGCTGGAGAAACTATGGAGAAAAATGAACTCTCACATACTCCTGGTGGGAATACAAATTGCTACAACCTGTATGGAAGATAGTGTGGAGATTCCTCAGAAAATTGGGAATGGAGATACCATGTGACCCAGCAATCCCCCTTCTGGGTATCTACCTTCAAAATCTAAAAACCTTAGTTTACAAAGACTTATGAACCCCAATATGCACCACAGCACTGTTCAGAGTGGCCAAGACATGCAAACAACCAAAGTGCCCTTCAATAGATGACTGGATAAAGAAACTCTTATATCTCAGGTATAAGAAAAGAGGAAATACTGCCATTTGGACTGGTTGGACTTTGAGATCATCACACTAAGTGAAATAAGCCAGACAGAAAAAAAATCAAGAACCATATGACTTCACTCATATGTGGAATATAAAACTTAAAGAAACAAAGTAACAAAAACTCATGGACAAGATCAATAATTTAGTGGTTACCTGAGTGCAATGGGGGAGGGTGTGGAAGAGGAGGGATTGGTGGGAGAAGAGGGAAGGTGTGGGGGAGGAAGGTGAGGGAATCAAATATATGGTGATGGAAAGAGTTTTGACACTGGATAGTGAACACATAATGTAACTCATAGACGCACTATAGAATTGTACACCTGGAATCTATGTAATTCTTGTTAAACAATGTCAACCCAATTAAGTCAAACAATAAAAAAATAAAAACAAATAAATAAATAAAAACTCTGAATCCTGGTATATAATAAGTTATTGTGTAAGAGCTGCCTCACTCTCACCTTGCCTTTGTAGCCCAACAAATGCAGGGAATAATTTGCAAATTACTCAGTATTGTGTTTATTTCCAATGACCAAATACAAAATAAAAAACACTTGGTTAAGAAAAATGATATGGGGACTAGATTGTGCATAACTGAATAAATAGAATATCCAGTAATTTATTTGGCTCCAGTAATAACTGGTCTGATGAACTCAAATGATTCCATTGGTGTGTTATATTTGAGCTTATACTTTCCTAAGATAGTGTCATTTCTAGCTTTCACTTGGTTAATCTGGATGACTGAGCATTAATTTCTGCCTCCTTAGTGTTGACTAGCAAAAATATCACATTCATAAACATGAAATAGAGAAAGATGAAAAGTGCAAAATAAGAATTTATTAAATCATATAAGAAAAAATTGAAAAAGAAAAGAAAAGAAAAGGGAAAATTAAAACAAATAAATAAAAAGTAAAGAAATTTAAATGTCCTAATTGGAAAATAAGTAAAGTTGTATTTATTTACAAATGGCATGATAGGAAATCTCAAGAAATACACACACACTACTAAAGCTAACAAAAAAGTTAAGGAATATGTGAGATACTAAATCAATATTAAAATCTATTTTATTTTTTATTATTAATAATGCAAACTCCAATACAAAATTTACATTATAATAGAATAAAAAAGAATCATCTCAAATACTTAGAAGTAAATTTAAGAAAGTAAAAGATTTCTGCCTTGGAAACTACAAAGTATTGCTTTTAGAATTTAAAGCAATACTTGGATAAAGAGATTTTACATTGTTAAAATGGCAGTACTCCTCAACCTATTCTTTAAATTCTATATATTTATTGCCTATCAAAATCCCAGAAAGACTTTAATAAGATAAATAAGATACCTAAAATTTTTCATAGAAAATTTAATAGACTAGGATAGTGGTTCTCAGCTGTGGCAAGTTATTTGGCACACAGGCCCAGAAAATTCTTTGTCATAGTCAGTCCTATGCATTGCAGCAGCATCTTTGCCTTCTACCCACTAGATGGCGGTAGAATTTGCCAAATGTTTCCTGGGGGTGGTGGTTAAAATGGTCTCCACAGAAAACAACTGCCTTAGAATAGAATTGTTTTGAAATAGAATTGAATAAAATTGTTTCAATTTAGAAAAAGAAAATCAACTTTGAAAGATTCTTCTTCCCAATTTCAAAATTGTCTATAAAGTCATAGTAATCGAAAGCTTAGACTATCAGCACAAGAATAAAAATAGAGTTTAATAATCCATATATATATCCTTACATTTGAAGCAAACTGAATTTTGACAAAAGTGCCAAAATAATTCAGTGGAGAAAGGGAGAATCTTTTCAACAAATGTTGAACTGAACTTGTTCATTTTTTTTTTTTAAGTGGTGAAACAAAGAGATAGTTTATTGAGGGGAAAGTACACTCCAAAGAGGTAGGAGCGGGCTCGAGCAGGAAAAATGGCTCAGGAGCCAACTTGTTCATATTTTAATAACTCAATGTACTTACTAAAAATCTTTGAATTGTACACTTACACTGTGTACATTTCATATGTAGCTAACACCTTAAGAAATATGTTTCTTAGTAAGAAGTAAAAATCTAGCAAATGGAAATTGGTTACTCCAGTATTAGAACCAAAGTTAAGAAATTCTTGTTCAGCTAGCAAAAGAGAATGGCAAGAAGTCAAGCAGAAAAAGTGTGAAATTTCCTGAATTTCTCACTATATTTCATAGCTTAAGATCACAGTTAATTCTTTAAAAATAAAACAAAACAAGCAAACTTAACGATTATACTAGGTATAATCCCTCCATCCAGTCTCTCCAGGTTTCTTCCCACATCCTTCCCTAGCCAACACAAAGACACACGCACATACTCACATACACACAAACACGTATTCATATGCACCCTCACCTTAGTATTTTAGTATTACACAGTCTAGTATTACATTTGCCATCCCTCAACAAAACAACAAAATGAAACACACATAAATTTGAGTTATTTGACAAAGATTAGTGCAGAGATACCTTACAAATGCTAGATCACAGATAACAAGAGGCTATAACAATCTTCTTTCTGAACTTTTGAACAGCCTTTTATAAAATAATAAAAATGGGAATTTCCTTTGCCATTTGTACCTTGAATTATCCTATAACACTTGAAATGAATGACAGAGAAAGAGTGCTGAGGGGTCAAAGGAAGCGTTTAATGAGGAAGAAAGTGCAAAGACCCAGAAAGAAAGGGGACTTAGTCTGTTTCCCTTAGGAGCTTCTTGCAAGTCTTACCTGCAGCATGTCTATGGATGATCCCCACATCTGATGCTGAAGATCTGAGATGAGCTCTTTCAGGTACTGTGTCTGCTGCACCACCTGGTCTTTAGCCACTGCTAAGTTATCCAGCACAATCATTTTATCTTCCTCCAGCTTTTGCAGCTCCTTCTGTTCCTCAGTGTCCAAGATGTCTCTCATTTCCTCAAACCCTTGTAGAATTTTCTGTCTCTCAGACTGCATACGATACTTCGGGGATGAGAAGACAAAGAAGCAGTCAGTCTGTCTACCTGAGGCCTACTTTTCCCCAGCCTGAGAGCCAAAACAAAAACTATTTTCCTCAGTCAATTCTCAGAGATAGGAGGTAAAGAAAGTGAGCAATTCCTGAAAAAAAACATGTTTTCTCTTATTTTTCTTTTTTTAGGTTCTCCCAAAGCAATTTATTCAAATCTACTTTATCAAGGCCCAGGACACACAATGCAATAACCAGATGAGACTTGGATTGCAAACACCTATCATAAATAATCATGCTGCACTGTACATGAAACTCCTCTACCCACAACTCCTAAAAAGGAAATCCTGGGCCTTCCTCAATGCATTTTCTAAAAGTATCAGAGCCTCAAACTTGATGATAGAAATAGAACATAGGATTCATAAGTCAATTTTAAATTGCTTCCCTGTATGCTTCTGCCTCCAATATAGGTGGTTTAACCTGTGATATGTCTACACTCTAGCTCCCAACACTCAACAAGAAAGGAATTGAATGAGTAATCAAATGTCTTCTGAACTCATGAATTCTAAGGTAACAAGAAGGAAGGGGTGTTTCCTTGTGATTGAACCAAGGTGCTGCCCAGTTTCCTATCTCAGATCTCCCTCAGGAATAATTTCCTGCCTTCCAGGTATCTCTTTCTTCATTGATGTCAGCTTCTAACTTCTCAGCTCTTTGCTGTTCTTTCATCAGCTTCTTCAGAGTTTCCTGGAGCCTCTCCTGTGAGAAAAAAATCAAAGTTAAGCTATTAGCTTTCTCAATACCTGGATAGAGGATAAATAAGGAAGAAATCAGGCTCATCTCAAAAGAGACTAGGGTTTACAAAAATAATATTGGCAATTAGAACCAAAAATATCGACAAAAGTCTAAGGAGGTGAACGTATTCTTTTTCTCCGGGTAATGGAAGTTTTTATCAAGAGTAGCTTGCATCTATTTTTTTCCTAAAGAAATAGCTGATTCTACAGCAAGGAAAGTTCTTTGCTATCATGGACACTTTTTCCACACCTAACCAACCATGTTTCCAATAATTCCTTCTCCTCAGAGGTACAATCAGAACTCATCTTGAGAAGCAACTCTCACTCACACAACTTCTGTTTGCTATGATTTTGTAGTCTATGCTTATTCTTTGTTTGTTTGTTTGTTTGTTTGTTTGTTTGTTTGTTTTGCTTTTTTGGTATGTGGATAGCTCCCTGGCTGGGAATTAAACCCAGGCTGCAGCACTGACAGTGCCAGTGCCAAAGCCTTAAGCCACTACACCATCAGGGGAACTCCCATCTATGCTTATTCTTGAAGAAAATTGAAGAATGCATAGAAATGTCCTTTGGGCTTTAGCAGCTGAGGCAAGTGTATGAAAAAAGAATCCAGAATTCAGTTCTATAATGACAAGATGAATAAATAAAATTTAAAAAGTGAAGAATTTTACTTCAAGTATCAACCTGCCCAATGTTTCTCCATGCTGGGGCCTACCTGACATTCCTTCACCACTTCCTCAACAAGGAACGTATGATGACCGTGGTGCTCCAGAGACAATACACAAAGCCTGCAAATGGCCTTTCCATCCTCCTTACAGAAGATATGGCGATATTCTCCATGGTGCTCACATAGATCTCCCTCCAGCCATTGATGTGACCCCATCATGTTAGCCTCCCTAACTTTCTCCACTATGTCGGCCAGCTGCCCATTAGGCTGGAGGTTCCAAGACTGGTATCTGCTCTGGCATACAGGACAGTGGTATTCCTCTCCTGTGTGGCTCAATGACTCCTTGTTGTTTGTAATGATGCAGGCTTGGCAGAAGCTGTGGCCACAGTCCAGGCTCAGGGGTTCTATCAGGAGCTCCAGGCAGATGGGGCAGGTCAGATCATCCTTTATGTTCACTTGTGCTGAAAGATCCATTGCCATACTCCCCTGACTTCTTCCTGTTCTTACTCTCAAGGCTCCTCTTGCTCAGAAACAACTGCAGGGCTGGGAATATTGAAGAGGGCAGGATAGGAAAGGCAAAAATAGAAATAATACTGATTGTATAAAGATTTGTAACTGAACAGAACATTAATATTTAATAAAGAAAGAAAGAGAGGTTAGTGACAGAATGAAAAGTCTCTGTAATAATTTCAAATGTAATTATTAATTTATGATACATAACAAATTTCAGCTTGTTGGGGCAATGATTGCTATTTTCTCTTCTACTGGATAGAAAGACAAATTGAGGCTTTTCCTAGGAGGAACTTTCTGCAACCCATTATCAGTCCTGCCTTTTCTTCCCCACTCCAAAACACATCTTCCATGTTAAATGCACTAATAAAAATGCCCCTGGGCTTTTGCACTTGCTCTTTTCTCTGCATAGAATGATCCTACCCCTGCCATTTGCATGATTTAATTTATTTTTAACAATTATATTGAGTTATATTTATATCCCATGCATTCATTTTAAGAGCATAATAATTTCCAGAAAAGTTTTGGAATAGTATAACTAACTCTAAAATCCAATTTTAGAACATTTCTATTTTTTAAAAACAAACCTAATGCCATCAGCAGTCACTCCCATTTTGACCCCTAAACTCAGACAACCATTAATCTCCCTTGTGTTTTTACCAATTTGTCTTCTCAGATTAATTCATAAAAGTGGAATCATAGTATATGGTCTTTTGAGTCTGAATTATTTCACTTCACATATTGCTTTTGAGCTTCATCTCTTCTGCTTACTTTCCCATGGCAAAAAATTCTTAATATTAGAAGCACAAAACCCACTGCTGCCTCAGAGATTTTGCACGTTTGTCTCACTGATCCTCTCCCTGATGTCAGCATGACTCACTCTTTAATTTTATTTAGTCTCCCCTTTACAGTCTTCCTCTTATCAGAAGCATTTGCTCTTAGTTGTCTGTAGTAAAACTGCCATTACTATCACTTGCTGTACATTTTCTATATTTATCTTAATTTTATGACATAATATACAACATCTTTCTTCAACTATCTACCTCTTCTTTCTAAAACACATGCATCAATCAGGCACTGTTTGGTTCACGGAGGTACTGTCAGTACCAAAATAGTGCATCACACACAGGAAAACAATGTCTGATTAACATATAAAAATAGAACCTCCTATCTCTCCACAGATGATTAAAATTGTCTTATTAGATTTTCATCTTTATTTTATCAATTAACATTTCTCCAATAGCTGAGATGTGTTTACTTCCTAACATACCTGTCCACACAGAGCTTTCCCATACCCTCAAACTCATTCCCCAGAGACACCTACAAAAACAGAAAAGGTCACAATAGGAAAGTCATTTTATTACTAATCATTTTATAACCAGTTATAATTTAGAGGTCACTTTGACTTACTTTTTTATGACATTAAAAATTCTGGATAAATGAGCATACTCCTTTCCTCATATGTATCAATGAAATAAATGACTTAGAGAGATCATTTTTTTTTCCATAGGTAGAATTGGGATGAGCATGTCATTCTCAGGATTCCCATTCAAAGTTCTCTCCACTACTACACTGATTTAAGCAGAGACATTGAGAAGTAAAGGATGCAAGAACTAAATTGACGTCCAGTGCTACGGGGGTATAGAAATGAAGAGATCAAGAGTAACCAGGTGGTTATGAGGAATCTTGTATTTGCAGATATTGAGACTTTACCTTGGTCTGGACAGAAAATATGTCAGTAGCCACCTAAAGATTTGTGTTTTTAGGGAGGAAGAGAGGAGTTCATATCCTTAGGATCACACACATGACACAGACCTAAGAAACATAAATTCCAATGAGGCACCTGTCAGTCATGGGAGAGAAGTTTCAACATATAATTTTCAACATGTAATGGAGAAAGAAAAATCTGTCCTTTTTCAAACATATTGAGTGCTATTATATGTTGAATTGTGTCCCCCGAAAATGTTGAAGTCCCAACCCCCAGGATGTATAAGTGTAACTTTATTTGGAAATAGGGCCTTTGCAGATAATTACGTTAATATAGTTATTAGTGTAGGCCTTTATCCAACATGACTCTGACCTTATGAAAAAAGAAAAATTTGTACACAAATCGACATAAACACTGAAGATAAAAGGAGTCCCAACAATTGCCAGCCAATTATCAGAAGCCAGAAGAGAGGCATGGAATAGATTCCTTCCTCACCATCCTGACTGGAACTAACCCTGCCAACACCACTGATGTTATGTTTCTATCATCCAGAACTGTGAGAATGCAAACTTCAGTTAAACCACCTAGTCTGTGGTAAGTTTTTCATGGCAGCCATAGAAAACTAACATGGGTGATAATTTTTGCTTTATCTAATTTATTTTATTTTATCATTGAAGAAGGATTATACCATTGAAACCCTTTCCACTTAGACAGACAAGAAGACAGAGACAAAATGTATTCTCCCCTTTGGAAATGGTACAATGTAAGAATTTTTACAGAGTGACATAAGGGGCTAGTTAAGTCTTGTGCTTCTTTATCTCACTATATCCTGATCATCTGCACAGAAGCTTTCTGTATCTGTACCATTCAGACAAAAAAAGTGAATATATCACCATGATAAGGGGTTTAGCCCACATCCTTGAAGGTTCCTCTGTTGTCTGGGTCAGGGTTTGCCAACAGGGATGGTGAACTTATTCTGGCATCCAGATACCTGGGGAATTCAGAAACATTGTAACTCTTCCCCACCCTCCATATTTTAAGCTTCCTCTTCTACTGCTCCTGAGAGTCCAGGGTTTAATCTGTACCATATTAATGGACCACCCTTAAGATATCCAACTCTCACTTCAATTTGTTTCACAGAAGTCATTTTATAACAGAGGCAGTCTTCATAAAGCTAATCCTAATCCCATCCTTTTCTCTCATAGTCAGTTTCATCAGAAAATCCTGTAGCATTACCTTCAAGTTAGACCCAATCTAATTTAGTCTTTTATGTGGATTCCAGGAACAGATTCCCAACTAGTCCACTTGAAACTATTAATGGTCTCAGTCTGCTGTTACCATTTTTCACACTATTAGCCACAGTGATTTTTTAAAGTATACATCAATCTTATCACTCCTCTGTTCAAATGCATATTATCATTTGATAATACAGTGTCCATCTGTATTATGCTCTAGTTAAATCTATATTATACATGCCTCCTATTGCCTTGCCCTCTAAGCTCGACTTCACCCCAACCCACACTGGCCACCTTTGTGTTTCTTTTTTTTTTTTTTTTTTATGTGGGTAGTTCCCTGGCTGGGAAGGGAACTAGGCTGCAGCATTGACAGCTCTGAACCCTTAGCCACTGCACCACCAGGGAACTCCCCACTTTTGTGTTTCTTAATCCCTTAGGACAAAAATCCATTGTTTCATTGAAGAATCTATTTAAAATCACCTTTTAACACTGAGGTTTAATCTGAAATCTATTTAGTTGGTTCCCTGAGCAGGGATCGAACCCAGGCCACTGCAGTGAGAGTGCCAAAGTCTAGCCTCTATACCACCAGGGAACCCCCTAATCTGAAATCTATTTAAAATTGCAAAGCCCTTTACCAGGTTGCTATAGATATCTTGCCCAATTTTAGCCCTTTTTGTTTATTATTGTTGTTACTTTGTTTTACATGTATACCATAGTAATTTTTATCTTGTTTCATATTATATTACTCTTTTACTATTTGTTTACTTTCTCCCCCCTGACTAGGAATACAATGTTTTGTAACTACTTAATATTTATTGTATGTTCAATACATCAATAGATGTTAATATAGTTTTTACCACTGCTGTATGGTTGGTTTTGTTTTTTTTATGAATTTCGTAAAAAGTATTTAAAATGTTAAAAATTCATTATCTTCTATTTATTGGTCCCTGTATTAACTCCTGAGTAGACAACATACAACAGATATAAACTTTGTTCAGGTATACGACACAGATTCATAAGCTCTGTAAAGGGGGATGAAAAAGAAAATATACATTAAAATATATATGACAGAGATCAAGGTAGAGAGTGCTCAAAGGTGAGAGTAAGACAGATCTTTCTGAGAAATTCTCCTTTTCTTAGCTCTGTGCATGGGAAAATTGAGTGAGGGGTTGAGGTAATAAGCAATGAAAGGGTATGTTTAAGATGAGAAAGAACAAGTTCTAAAGCAGGAGAGGACACCAGAGGGTCAAGGGGTAACCTGAGGTAAGAGTACGCTGTGGCACTCAGAGAAGAACAAATTCTCTGTGCTTGAAGCTCCAGAGAGAAAAGATATCACAGGGGAGCTACACAGATGGGCAGCAACTTGTTCATCCAGTCTTTCCCTTCAGGCTGGCCAAAAGGCTGGCCATTTATTAATAAGCTTGTGCACAGCCTCCCAGAAGTCACTAGCACAAGAGTAAAAGGATCAGCTTCAAGAGGATCTGATCTCTGGAAAAGCCCCTATGATCCCATCCTTCCACATGTGTCCAAGTAAGGGTTCTCATCTCTGCTTGCCTTCACCAGAAGCTTGGGCTTCATTAAGAGGGAAAACAGGGCTCTATCTCACAGACTTCACCAGAGAAAAGAAGGAAGAAACTTTCTGCCTGTGAAAAAAAATCGTATTCCAGCTCCCCTCAGCAAGGCAGAAAGTCAAAACTACAGAATAAGAAGATGATGAGGGTAACTCAGCCTGGAGAAATTATGGTCCCTCCAAGAAACAAACAGGACTCTGCTTTTTTCAACTTTCTTTCTTTAAAGGTCACTCTTCCTCCACACTCAATGCTCCCCTCTTCTGCCACCTTAGCAGCGATACTCATAAACAGAGCAACTACAATTTAACTCACCCAAACATATTCAATCTGTCCTCCTAAATTCTCCTGCCCTTTGCCCTCAGAAACTGCCCCACATACCTTCAGGCAAAGTGCAGCGTAGGTCCGGTATAGATTCACTCTTCAAGCCAGAGATCAGCTCTCTGCAGAGAAGGTTCCCAACAGGAAATGGGAGAGAAATGAAAAGATAAATTCTGAGAAGCGAAAATGAAACCAAAGAAGAGGAACAGAAACTTAAGAACAATAACAGTAGGAGGCCACCACTTAGGACACTGGGGGAGGGTAATGCTTCAGTATGTTCTGCAGGGCCTGAACCAGCTAGGCACTCAATTACTGTTATTTATTTTTTCCTATCTCAGTTTCCTCCAGCAAGAATATTTAAATAAGAACAACGTAAATTCCAATGATACATTCTACAGCTTGCCTAGTCAGAATTTCAATTCCGTCCTATAATTACAGTAGATTTTTCATTAACTGAAACTCAAACAACCGGCAAAATCTCAATCAACTGGAGATTTTGCCAGTTGCTTGAAAGTGTTGCTTACTTGAGTTTTGGTCAACAGAGAGTGTACTTACATTTATCCAGCATCTACCAATTCCTATAGATGCCATTAACTAAGAGTCTACTGTATTGTTAAGTTTATCCTACATTCAGGTCCTCAGCAAGTTACTAGGAATAACATAATTATCCAAAATGCAGGCTGAGATGGGGAAAATAATCAGTGATAAAAAATAGTGAATTTGAACTGATACTTGGAGTGCTAGCAGTTATCACTATGAATGGTAAAAATAAAATTTTTTAAAAAGGGGTTCTTTTCCTCCCCAGAGGAAAAAGCCCTGGACCAGACAGACTGGTCTCACCAAAGAATTTTACCAAGCATTCAAAGAAGAATTAATGCCTATCCTTCTCAGATTATTCCAAAATATTGAAAATGAAGAAATACTTCACAACTCATTCTATGAGGCCAACATTACCCTAATATCAAAGCCTGGTAAAGAAAACACACACCGAAAAAAGCAATAGACCAACATCCATGATGAACACAGATGCAAAAATTCTAAACAAAATATTAGCAAATAGAATGCAACAATGCATCAAAAAGACTATACATCATGATCAAGTGGGATTCATCCCAGGAACACAAGGATAGTTCAACATTCAACATATGAAAATCAATCAATGTGATATACCACATAAACAAAATAAAAGATAAAAACCATATGATCATATTAATTGATGCAGAAAAAGCATTCAACAAGATACAACATCCTTTTATGATCAAAACACTGAATAAAATAGGTATAGATGGAAAGTATCTCAACATACTAAAGGCCATTTATGACAAACCCTCAGCTAACATCATACTGAATGGGGAAAAGCTGACTCCTATTTCCCTAAAATCAGTAATAAGACAGGGATGCCCCCATCATCACCGCTATTCAATATAATACTGGAAGTTCTAGCCAGGGCAATCAGGAAAGAGAAAGGAATAAAAGGTATCCTAATAGGAAGAGAAGAGGTCACATTGTCACTATTTGCAGATGACATAATCCTTTATATAGAAAATTCCAAAAACTTCAGCAGGAAACTATTAGAAACAATAAATGAATACAATAAAGTCACAGGATACACAAATCAATGTGCAAAAATCAATAGCATTCCTATATACAAAAAAAAAAAATGAATCTTCAGAAAAAGAAAGGAGTAAGTCAACACTTTTTCTATCACAACAAAAAGAATGAAATACCTGAAAATTAACTTAACAAAGAACATGATGGACTTATAAGCAGAAAACTATATGACACATTTGAAAGAAATTGAAAAGGACACAAAGAAATGGAAATATATTCTGTGTTCATAGATAAGAAGACTTAACATTGTTAAAATAGCCATATTACTGTGAGTATATATGTAAGTGGCAGGACAAAAATAATAATAAAAATAAAAAACAAGGACTGGCATGTCCCTGATCAGTAATTTTGATCTAAAGATTTTGGTGTCTCAAGCACTAAGAAATACCATAAACTTTGGCATCCTTCTTCCTCCAGAAGGGTAGAAAGAATAAATCAAACCTTAAAGAGTCACATAAACAAATTAATCCTAGAAACCAGACTACCCTGAACTAAGTACCTTCCCATAGCCCTTCTGAGGATCTGAATGACCCCTTATGAGATGCTTTATGGATTACCCTATCTAGGCCCCATTGCTGACATCCCTATTTTTGAAACAATGGACCAATTTCTCAAAAAGTATGTACTTACTTTGTCTTCCACTCTATCCTCTCTTAGGAAAAAGGGCTTCCTAGTACAGATGCCACCCCTCAAATTTTCAGCCCATCAACATTGACTTGGTGACTATGTGCTAGCCAAGAGCTGAAAAGAAGAAAAGCCCTAACCCACATGGAAGGGGCCCTTCCTAGTGTTCCTGACAATGGAGACTATTAGTCAAACCACCGAAAGGGGCTGGAGTTACCACACATGAGTAAGGAAACCACCCCTGCCCCTGAAGGAAAAAGGGGTTGCCACCCCAGGACCCACTCCCACCAAAGTAACCCTGAGAAGGGCCTAAGATTCACCCTCTTCCTTCTATTTCTCCCTTACACTGAAAGTTACCTCATTATTAATGTAACTCTCACTGACTTGCCTCTCACTATCCAATTTGATGTATGCTCAGTTATTCCTTGTGGGAATGAACAAACCCAAAGACAACTTTTTAATAAAAATAAATACTTGTGCTTCTACCCAGAAAATGGGAATACATGCTTCAGAAGAAGTTTTAGACATTTTGGCAGCTGTGGAGGGCCTTGCAGATCTTGGGACCAAGTTTATTGGACCACCCAGTTTCAAGGATGGACAGCGTCCCCATCTTCTAATTTTAAGAGATTTTAAAAAAATCAGTTTTCTTGGGGATCTACACCCTCTCAACCATAATTCTTTACAATGCAACCCATTGCTCCTGATCATAGCTAACCCCAAAACTATGAATCAAAATCCTTCAATAATAAGGACCTATAGGTTAGGTGATGATGTCAGTGGAGAAGACCCCTTAGGGATGTTTTCCCTAAAGCTAATTAGAAAACTCCCACAGACCACTGCTTCCCCTCCTAAACCTCAAGACGACTCCAACACAATATCCCTTGAAAACCTCAGAAATGACCTATCTAAGGTAACCATAACTGAGGTTAAAAATCTAAGACAAACTTAGTTATAGAGACAGGATATAAAAATGTGAATGCCTGTTTGCAATGGATCAAATATTTTGTCTGCACCTTAAATACAAGCAATTATTATGCCTGTGCGATAGGGAGACCAGAGGTCCAAATCATCCCCTTTCCACTCAGATGGTCAACGGACCCTAAGGGCATGCACTGTATAGTAGCTCTCTTTCAGGATTCCCTAGCTTGGGATAATGAATCCTATGAAAAGTCTTCACTGCTATTCCCTAAACCCAAGGGCCTTGCGGGTCAGCCCCCAAGGGCCATTAGGCCACTGTACTCAAATGACAATTTCACCTTGTGTCTCTCCAGACATGAGGGAAATTTGCCATTTATTGGGAATCTGATAGGATGTAGTCAGCCCTTCAAAAAGCTCCAAATTTAGTCTGCCCACCAGATGTCAGGTGGTATTGTGGAGGGGAATTATACAGGTCTTTGCCAGTAGACTCGAGTGGCCCCTGCACTTTGGTGCAATTGGCCATCCCTTTTACCCTGGTATTCAATCAATTCCCAATCGGAAAAGAGACATTGCACCAGAAGGAGTTTAGTCACTCCCCAGGGCTATTTTGACCTTCATGTCTATGCCGATGCAGTAGAGTTCCCCGGGAAATAGCAAATAAATTTAAGGCCAGAAATTAAATAGCTGCAGGATTTGAATACATACTATTTTGGTGGTTAACTATTAATAAAAATTTAGATTGGATCAATTATATATACAAAAACCAACAGAGATTTATAAATTACACTAGTGACACTATTAAGGGAATAGCTAAACAATTAGAATCCACTAGCAAAATAGCTTGGAAAAACAGGCTATCTCTAGATATATTAACAGAAAAAGATGGAATCTGTATTATGATAGAAACCCAATGTTGTATTTTCATCCCCAAAAACACGGCTCCAAGTGGCACCATTACTAAGGCCTTACGGGGATTAACAACTCTAGCTAACAAATTTGCTGAAAATTCAGGTATCAATGATCCCTTTATTGACCTCATGGAACAATGGTTCAGGAAGTGGAAGGGACTCCAGACTTCAGCCCTCACTTCCCTTATTATTGTATTTGGAGCACTGATACTAATAGAATGCTGTGTTATACCTTGTATTAGGGGACTGCTTCTAAGGCTTATAGAAATAACATTAACTAAGCAGTCCCCACCCCTATACCATGACAACCTCTTACTCCTAGCTACCTCAGAACAACAAAATCATCTCCTCCTGATGGAATTTGAAGAAAAAAGTGAGGAAATCTAATAAAAGAAACAGGGGGAATTGTGGAAATATGTCTTTTCTTCTAAATAAGAGTACAATATCTCCACTTAGAATCCCACATTAAGGACCTACTTTTGCACAGGGCCCTCCCTTCTCCTCCATCTCATCCCTTTTACACAGGAGTCACCTGGGCTGCCTTGGAATGTCTTTGTCTCTGTAACTTCCTTATACCTTCCCCCTTCATAAAATAGCATAATATATGAAGTAGTCAATCGGGTAAGAATAAGATTGTGTGGTCAAAACTCTAGCCAACAGAGTGAGACACAGCCTTAATAAAGCCTGCATTAAGGATAAAAGCACATAATTCCCTGCCCAGTGTGCTTGCAATCTTGATCATGCTGTGCTGCTATGCACCCTTCTGCAAAAGTAAAAATTATTTTGTTGAGATATTTCAATCTCCAAGTATTTATTTGTGGTACTGGAATTTTACTTTCAACATTACCCAAAGCAATTTGCAGGTATAATGCAATTCCCATCAAAACCCCACACACATACTTTCACAAAATAGATTTAAAAATTATCAGATTTGCAATGAACCACAAAAGTCCACAAATCATCAAAGCAATACTACATAAAAAGAATAAGGATGGTGGTATCATGCTCCTCAATATCAATTTATACTGCAAAGCATCAATAATCAAAACAGCTTTGTATTGGCAGAAAAACAGACACACAGACCAATGCAATGAAACAGAATTGAAAACTCAGAAATAAATCCACAAATATGTGGACAAATTATTTTTTATTTTTGATACGAGGAGCAAAATATATGCAATGGAGAAAATAAACCCTCTTCAGTAGATGGTGCTGGGGAACTGAAAAAACATATGCAAAAGAATGAATCTGAACTGTGAACTGTTACTATATTCTACAATCAATTCAAAATGGATTAAAGACCTTCATATAAGACCCCAAAAATAAACAGTATAGAAGAAAACGTAGGTACTAAATTTAAAGACCTAGGGCTCAAGGAATACTTCATGAACCTGATATCAAAGACAAGGGAAGTAAAAGCAAAAATAAATGAATGGGACTATATCAAACTAAAAAGCTTCTGCACAGCAAAAGAAACCATCAACAAAGCAAAAAGACAGTCAACTGAATGGGAGAAAATATTTGCAAACAATGCTAAGGGTCTAAAATCTAAAATACATAAAGAACAAATATGGCTCAATAACAACAACAACAAAAAAAAAACCAATTTAAAAGTAGGCAGAGGACCTAAACAGACACTTCTCCTTTGAAGATATACAAATGGCAAACAGACATACGCAAAATTGTTCAACCTCATTAGCTATCAGGGAAATACAAATCAAAACCACAATGAGATACCCCCTCACACTTGTTAGAATGGCTATTATCAACAAGACAAGGAATAACAAGTGCTGGAGAAAAAGGAACTCACACACTTGTTGGTACAAATGCAGATTGGTACAACTGCTATGGCAGATGATGTGGAAGTTCCTCAGAAAATTGGAATGGAGTTACCATATGATTCAGCAATCCCCCTTCTGGATATCTACCTTCAAAATTTAAAAACCTTACCCTTCAAAGACTTATGTACCCCAATGTACAGCGCAGCACTGTTCATAGTGGGCAAGATATGGAGACAAAGAGCCTTTCAATAGATGGCTGGATAAAGAAGCTGTGGTACATATACACAATGGAATATTACTCAGTTATAAGAAAAGATAAAATGTTGCCATTTGCAACAAAGTTGATGAGCCTTGAGATTATCATGCTAAGTGAAATAAGCCAGACAGAAAAAACCAAGAACCATATAACTTCATTCATATGTGGAATATAAAACTGAAAGCAACAAAGAAAAAAGAAACAAACAAGCAAAAACTCATGGAGATAGTCAATAGTTGAGTGGTTATCTGGAAGCAAGAGGGAAGAGTGGGAGAAGAAGGATGGGGTGGGAGAAGAGGGAGGGGTAGCCAAATATATGGTGATGGAAAGAGAACTTACACTGGGTGGTGAACTTATAATGCAACAAATAGATGGCACACCTGGAACCTAAGAAATTCTTGCTAACCAATGTCAATCACCCCAATAAGTCTAACAATAAAAAAAATATTAAAAAATAAAAAGGTTTTTTATTGTGAGCCTATTGAGAAAGTTTTTCCACAATCTCGCTGAATCTTAAGAGTTTCACTAGGTAATTACTAGTTTCTGTTTCTTAACTAGGCAGGCCAGAAGGAAAAGTCTTCCAACAATAATGGCGGTACAACTGTTTCAGTGCCATGTTACCAGCAACTAAGAGCAAGAAGAGCATAGAGATTAACAGATGGTGTTGTTTAAGTGTAGTCTTGCTCTGAGTAACACTCACACCTCCATAGCTGTTTATTTTCTCCCCACTTCCTTTGGGAAATATTTCTTCCTTTCTACATTATTATTTAAAAGCAGAATTGAAACATTTTCAGTTTCCTATACATGCGTTCATGTCCTGTATCAATTTTGTTCTTCTTCAGACTGCATGTTTTAGATGTTGGAGCTATAACGTGGTAGAGGAAGCTTAAGAACAAGAGTCCCTGACTGACAAGACTACAGAGCTTGGCAATCTTCACACATTGACTGTGATGAGACATGTAGGGTGAATGAGAAGTTGATTTTTTTAAATTAAAGTACAGATATTTTGGTATTAATTGTAACCCACTGAAGAGTAATCTAATCTTGACTTAAACTCTTTTTGATTCATTTATATTCTTTAGGCAGGAACCTAAAATTTTATAGGTATAATTACTGAGGCATATTGACAGTTTCAGTTTCTTGGGTATGAAAGAAGTTATTTCTTACAATGAATAAACTCATGATGCTTTTTAAGTGCAATGTAATTATGCTAATTTTGTACAAACTGCATTCTGAGAGCTGGCTTTTTTTGGTCCATTATCATCTTTGTTATCACGTAATAATATTGAGTATATCCCTCTTCATCCAGTCCTGCACCCAACAACAGTGAGTTTGAATAAAAAACAGGAAGGGACCTTTTCTATGTTATTCTTTATTTTCTCAGATCTATTACAGTGTTGTGTATAGTGAGTGATATTTAAATAGAAAGCCATGCAGTTATATAACTACAGAAATAATGTTCATGACATTGAACATACTGATGATAATCATGATTCCGTTCTATTGATGTTGGCTCAAGTAGTCAGCATAATTGTTGGTGGTCATTATGAAATTCTGGTATTAGCATTTATATAAACTTCATTAAAAATTTTAACCAAGAATTTTTCATATATTCTGTTTTGTTCCTAAGATTTACCTCAATGCCTATTGTTAATCTATACCACCCTACTGTAACCACATTACTTCCTGTGCATGTGTTTTTCCCAGACTGGAAACAATTAAAACTCATAGTCCCAAAATGGAAGATCTTTCATTAGATTCCTCTCCAACAGTAGCTGTAAGAACACAATGCCCTAATGAGAATCTGTAGGCTTTTGGAATACAGAAATGTTGGAAGCCAGGCAGACTGGCTTTAGGGAAGCATAACTTGTTTTACTTCTGCATCTGGAGGGTGAGTACTTGGAAGAATTGCCTTGGGGAACTGACTCCCTCTCATTTGCTCTGACCTTCAAGTTAACTGATAGAGAGTCAAGGGTGTGTACTGCTCACTGAGGAACGTGGCTGATCCGG
Organism: Lyroderma lyra; assembly: GCA_004026885.1. Taxonomy (NCBI): domain Eukaryota; kingdom Metazoa; phylum Chordata; class Mammalia; order Chiroptera; family Megadermatidae; genus Lyroderma; species Lyroderma lyra. The sequence continues at coordinate 55,128 of PVJL010001419.1, forward strand.
CCAGTTCCTTGGGAGACAAAAGAAAGATAATTGGATTATGGAAGACAAGGCCCTAGGAAATCTGACCTCCTTTGTTTGCTCTGACCTTTAGGCTATTGGTAGAGAGTTAATGATAATTGATGATCTGCTTTTGAGGAAGGAAATGCAAATTTGTTTCTGCTGTACTGCATGTACGCTGTATGTATGTATTGGTGAGGAAAAATAAACTCGGAGCTGGTTGCTAAGAATGCTTGCAGTCCTCCTGGACCCTCTTTGTCTCTTTCTCTCTTTGTTTCCTTAAACCTCGCCCCCCACTTCAGGTACTGTTCACTGGAACGCCGAGGCAGGACCCCGGTAGAGTTGGCGCCCGAACAGGGACATGAATACTGGGGATCAGGTGAAGGTCACCGCGGAAAAAGATCGTACGTACAGGTAAGTGGTGTGCGGTGAGAAAAGACTGGGAGTGATAGTAATAAAGATGGGTGCAGGAAATAGTAAGCAGTTGTACACCCATCTCCTACTGAACCTCCTCAAGGCCAGGGGAGCGAAGGTAGGAAAACCGCAATTGGAAAAGTTTCTAGATTTTACAGAAAAGATTTGTCCCTGGTTTCCAGAAGAGGGGACTGTAAGTGTAAAAACTTGGGAAGAAGTGCAGGTCCAATTACAAGGTTACTTTGAAGCTCATGGACCTGGAAAAATTCCAGTAGATACTTTTGCTTTATGGACTCTAATTAGAGATAGCTTGGATCCCAGACATGAGGGTATGCAGGGTAGGAAGAGGAGGAAGAGTCAGGATCATGACCCGACCCTGTAGCTCCAACTGCCCCTCCCCTGTCTATTCCCTTGCTCCAGTTCTATGAGAAAGGTGCCCCTGATGAGGAGCTGGATCCTCAGGATAAAAAAAGACTTAGAGGAAGAAGTAGCTAGATATCATGACCCTGATTTAGATAATCCTCAGTTGTTTTTAGCCCAAGAAAATTCAAAACAAGTTTCACCTAAAATTGAGAGTAACCTAGAACAGCCTAAAACTGAAAGTAAACCCCCTCGGCCTCCACCGCCATATATCCATGTTCCCTTGGCGGCTCAAGTAAGAGAAATGAAGCGAAAAATGTCTGAGATGGGAATTTGAAATAAGGATATGTTAGATGAGCCCTCATGCAAAGGAATAGAGGGAGCTGTCGTTGCCCCAGTGGTTTTGTCTACTAGGCAGAAAGGGAGAAGACAGCCGAGGCTTCAGACCTCAATTCAGCAAGCATATTTACAGGGAGAGGATGTATCAGGATTTATGGCATATCCAGTTATTGAGCGGCCTGATGGCCAAGGCGGAGTCGTTAGGGATCACGCTCCAATTCCTTTTAAACAGCTAAAGGAGATAAAAATCGCTTGTGCTCAATATGGACCTACAGCTCCATTCACCCTGACTTTAATTGATACCTTAACCATGGCAACCCTGGCCCCTGCAGAATGGAAACAGTTGGCAAAGTCATGTTTGTCAGGAGGAAATTTTTTTCTCTGGAAATCAGATTTTTCAGCGTTATGTCAAGCTACTGCTGAGATTAATAGAGGCCAGAATATCCCCATTGATTATGATATGTTGGCAGGTGAAGGTCCTTACCAAGAGCTGAGTGAACAGCTAGGTTTTAATCCTGCAGCACATGTGCAAACTAATGCAGCTGCTCGGAGGGCTTGGGCCAAAATTCCTAACAATGGGGGAAGGCAAACGGAGGACCTGACAAAAATCAGGCAGGGCCCAGAAGAGTTATATCAAGATTTTGTGGCACGACTGCTGCAGTCTGTGAGTAGATTAATGGGAGAAATGGGAGGAGAAAACCAGGCAGGAATGTTGGTCAAACAACTCGCATTTGAAAATGCCAATGCAGCCTGTCAGGCAGCCCTTAGACCATTTAGAAAAAAGGCCAATCTTAATGATTACATCAGGCTGTGCTCAGATATTGGACCATCTTATACTCAAGACTTGGCTATGGCCGCTGCTATGCAAGGGAAAACAATTAAGGAAGTTTTGTTCCAACAACAAAAGTGGGGAAAAGCCCCGAGTCGCAGGGCCCCCTGGAAGCTGTTTTGAATGTGGACAAATGGGCCATCAACTTAAACAGTGTCCTAAAAGACAAGCTGAGGCTTCTCAGCGATGCCCACCTGGCCTTTGTCCTAGATGTAAGAGAGGAAAACATTGGGCCAGTGAATGCAAATCTAAACGAGATGCCTCAGGAAATCCCCTCATGCAGGGAAACTGGAAGAGGGGCCAGCCCCAGGCCCTGAAACAATGCTATGGGGCACTCCAGAATTTTGTCCCCGAGCAGAGGGTAAAACCAGGAAATCCATTCAGGACCTTGTCAGAGCAACCCCAGGTAGCGCAGGACTGGACATCAGTTCCTCCACCTACACAGTACTAACACCAGAAATGGGTATGCAAGCCCTTCCTACTGGAGTTTTTGGTCCTCTTCCTTCTGCAACTACGGGATTGATCTTAGGAAGAAGTAGCACTACCATGAAAGGGATCCTAGTAGCTCCAGGAGTTATTGATGCAGATTATACTGGAGAATTTAAAGTTATGGTTCATTTGCCTTCCACTATCTCAGGTATTAAAAGTGGTCAAAGAATTACACAGCTCCTGCTACTCCCTTACATAAAAAAGGGAAATAGTATGGCCCAAAGTAGAGAAACAAGAGGATTTGGATCCTCCGATGCATATTGGGTTCAAGCCATAGGACAAGGAAGGCCAAAATGAAAACTACAAATTAATGGAAAAACTTTCCAGGGTTTGCTAGATACTGGTGCAGATGTGTCAGTTATTACTGAAATCAATGGCCTAAAGCCTGGTCAAAACAAGCTACTGTAACCCAATTACAGGGCATAGGGCAGTCTCAATCTCCTAATCAATGTAGTGATCTGTTACATTGGAGGGATCCTGAGGGACATAAAGGGACATTCCAACCCTATATAGTTTCAGGTTTGCCAGTAAATTTATGGGGAAGAGATGTCAAGAGTAAAATGGGAGTATATATTTATAGTCCCAGTCTGCAGGTTACTCAACAAATGTTTGATCAGGGAATGCTGCCCAAATGTGGGCTAGGTCTGTTAGGACAGGGAAGAATTGAACCCATTCAGCCTCAGAAATTCCCCCCCCCCCGCTCCACCCCCGCGAGCAGGATTAGGGTATTTTTAGAGGGGGCCATTCATTCTCCTGTACCCCACGCAGATCCAATTATCTGGAAAAGTGAGGCTCCTGTGTGGGTGGATCAGTAGCCCCTCTCAGCTGAAAAGATTCAAGCTGCAGAGTTGTTAGTGCAGGAACAACTTGAAAAGGGGCATATTGTTCCTTCTAATTCTCCTTGGAATTCTCCAATAGTTGTTATTAAGAAAAAAATCAGGCAAATGGAGATTGTTACAAGATCTAAGAAAAGTAAATGAAACAATGGAATTGATGGGGGCTCTACCAGCCAGGGCTCCCTACCCCTTCTGCTATACTAGCTAATACTTTTAAAATTATTTTAGATTTAAAAGATTGCTTTTATACTATTCCTCTGGCTCCTAAAGATTGTAAAAGGTTTGCTTTTAGTGTTCCATCAACTAATTTTAAAGAGCCCATAAAGAGATCAATGGCTGGTCTTGCTTCAGGGTTTGGCTCACAGCCCCACCTTATGTCAAAAGTATGTATCACGGGCTATTGAGCAAACCAGAAAATTTTTCTCTGATGTTATCTTAAAAGGTGATGCTGATCCTACCTCACCTAGACAGCTCACTGAGGAGGGTCGACAGGCTCTACAACTTGTAAAAACAACTATTAAAAATCAACAAGTTACCTATTTAAATTATGCGGAGCCTTGGGAGGCATATATCTTAGCTACTGCTCATACTCCTACAGCTGTCTGGTGGCAGCATGGGCCTTTGCTGTGGTTACATCTGCCTGTATCACCTGCTCGAGTACTCACTCCTTAATATGAGGTTGTTGCAGCTTTAGTACAACTCTCCAGAGTTGAATCCAACAAATATTTTGGAGCAGAACCTCAGAGCATCGATATTCCTTTTACAAAACTGCAGACTGACTGGTTGTTTCAAAATTCTGATTCTTGGGTTATTGCATTTGCTAACTTTGCAGGAAAAATTGATAATCACTACTCAGGTGATAGATTATTACAGTTCGCCTTGCAACATGAGTTTATCTTTCCACGAGTGGTTAATGACCAACCCATTCCTTCTGCCTTACAGTTTTCACTGATGGCTCCTCTAATGGGAGGGACAGTTATGTTATTGATAGGATAACTCATATTTGCAAGGCCCTCCAGCATCAGCACAAGTAATAGAACTAAGAGCTGTTGCTATGGTTTTTGAAGTTCTGCAATCTGTACAATTTAATTTGTACACTGATAGCTGCTACATCGCTAAAGCCCTCCAATGTCTTTGAAACTGTGGCTAATGTGGAAACCACTAATGGACAAATTCAGCAGCTTTTCAAAACATTCAAAAGACTATACGCCAAAGGACACAACCATGTTATATTGGTCATATTAGGGCTCATTCCAATTTACCTGGCCCTTTGGCAGCAGGAAATGCTGCTGCCAATGAGGCTACTAAATTAATTTGTTTATCAGCTCTAGAACAAGCACAGCAGTCACATGCTATGCATCATCAAAATAGTACCAGTCTGCGTAAGCAGTTTCATATCACCAAAAAAGCTGCAAGACAGATTGTAAAGCAATGCTCTCAATGTCCTCTGCATCAATCTGTTCCTCATTATGGAGTTAACCCCAGGGGTTTAAAGCCTAATCAATTATGGCAAATGGATGTTACTCATATCCCTGAATTTGGAAGAGTTAAATATGTACATGTTACTATAGATACCTTTTCAGGATTTCTTATGGCCAGCGCTCAAACAGGAGAGGCCACTAAGCATGTTATAGCACACTGCTTAAAATGCCTTTCTGCTATGGGAGTTCCTCAAATTTTAAAAACTGACAACGGGTCTGGCTATACTAGTCAGGCATTTCAAAAATTTTGTACAAATTTTCTGATTACTCATAAAACTGGAATTCCTTATAACACTCAGAGACAAGATATTGTTGAAAGAGCTCATGGCTCCCTGAAGGCTCAATTGAAAAAATAAAAAAGGGGGAGTTATACCTCATGTCACCTCAGAATTATTTACATCATGCTCTTTTATTTTAAATTTTTTAACATTTGATGCTCATGGACGCTCTGCAACGGAGCAATTTTGGCACCCCACCACACAGAGCACATATGCTCAGGCGGGATGGAAGGATCCACTCACAGGTGCAGGGAATGGCCCCAACCCAGATTAATTTGGGGAGGAGGGCATGTTTGTGGTTTCCCACAGAATGCAGAGAGCACCAGGTGGCTCCCAGAGAGGTTGATCCGCTTCGCAGAAAACTCTCAGACGCACAATGATGCTCCTGCTGTTGATGCTGATGGACTGTCCCACAATGGCACCAGGGGACAAGTATTGGGCCTACATACCAGATCCACTGATCCTCCATCCGGCGGTATGGGAGAGTCCCGAGATCCCAGTGTATGTTAATGACACCCATGTTCTCGGCCTGCCATCTAGTGGTCATGTGAAGTGGCAGACAGAAGAATTTTATTTAGTGGCTTGGGAATAGGACTTCCTATCTGTGTTTAAAAGTGTGTCAGCCACTGGATGCTTGCATAGCTCCTCTGTTCCCATGCATACTAATGACTCTCAGATCAGGTGGACTGTTCGCCTTAATTTGCTGGGCGATTGGTCTGGAGGAAAGATCGGCCTGTTCCTCAGTCACATTCACCTTGTGACAGAAAATTGGAACTTGACACTGAGGCTGTTCAGTGGAGAGACTGTCATGGAAACAGCCCTGCCCAATATGACATCCCTGGGACAGATCGACATATTGTTGATTGGTCACAGACTAATTGGACAAGTTGGGCCTGAGGGCTGGCCTCTGGACTATGGAGCTCTGATACATGGTATCAACAAAACTCACTTTGGAGACTTGCGGATGGGTGAGATCATCCAGATGGTTGGGTTCTGTAAATCAGGTACTCCCTGCAGTCAGACAGCTGTCAGAGAAGATAGGACTAGAGATTGGACTACCACTGTTAACACTGTTAATGTATCTGCTTGTGTTCCATCCCCTTATGTACTTTTGATTGGGAATATTATTGTCCACTTTAAGGGAAATAGGTTTAATGTATCTTGTTCTAATTGTGATTTGACTAATTGTGTTTCTTGGGTCCCTCTCGGAACCCGTATTGTGATTCTTAACCAACCATCTTTTGTTATGCTTCCTGTTAATGTTTCTGGACCTTGGTATACTGAAAGAAGTTTGCAGATTTTTGAAGAAATTGAGTATGCTTTAAGTAGACCAAAAAGATTTATAGGACTTTTGATTGCTGGAATAATGGCTTTAGTAACTATCATTGCAACTGCTGCTGTAGCTCTTTCACAAACTATTCAAAATGCTCATTATGTTAATGATCTTTCTAAGAATGTTACTTTAGCTTTGGGAACTCAAGAAAACAGATAAAAAGTTAGAACAAAAAGTGAATGCTTTATATGATATGGTTCAATATTTGGGAGACGAAATTCAAAGTATAAAGGTCAGATCTCATTTGGTATGTCATGCTGAATATCATTGGATATGTGTTACCCCTAAGATATATAATAATAGTCAGCATGAATGGAATAGAGTTCATTTACATCTTCAGGGAATATGGCATAATGCTAATGAATCTCTGGACATACTTTGGCTTCATGATGAAATTAGAAATATGAAAGAAGCCGAACCCATAAAATTTGATGCAGCTCAAGCTGCCTCTAAGTTTGTAGAAATGATGAGAAATTCTTTGCTCTCTATGCCAAATATCCATTCTGTTATGGCATTTCTTGCATTGGGCCTTTGTGTCTGTGTAGTTCTGTGCCTACTCCCCATCCTCATTAAATGTTTCATTAAAAGGATGATGGATATTCAAGCCAACATCCATGAGATTAAGCTTAGGGTGATGCCTTAAGCTTGGCCGCCTGTTTTATTTCACTCCACTCCCCCCAGACTTAGCAAAGGCAGGATAGTCAAAGACAGGTAAGATTTCCCTGGGGGTAACCAACCTAAGACAGGGCTTCATTGTGAGATGATGAAATGCCAATGACGGGTAAGGTTATTACTTACAAGGGAAACGCCTAAGACAGGCACTGTCTTTTGCTCTCACCTGGGGTCACAGGTGTGTTTTATTAAATAAAAAGGGGGGACAGAAAGTACCCCTCCAAAAAGCAAAAAAAAAAAAAAAAAAAAAAAAAGAAAGTACCCCTCCAAAAACACAAAATTATCTTCTGGAAGGTAGGTCCATCTTAATACAGCCTTTCCCTGCTAATTGGGTGTTCTAGGAACCCATCTACATCAGTGTACTAGCTGATGTTGTTATAAGAGTCTACATTAGCCCTCAGTGAATTTTTCTGGAGACTCATTCAACATATTTCTCATTTCATAACTGGTAATTTACATAAACAATATTCAGCATGACAATGCATCTGCCCACATCACACTGAGTGTCCAAGAGTTTTTTACCAAAATAGTATGACCCCCCATGCCCTACCCATCCTATTTACTCAATCTCATGCCAAGCAACTTTTCCTTTTGTTTCCCCAGATGTAAAAAGTCCTCAAAGGGAAATGTTTTGCTGATGTGGAAGAGGTGAAACAAACAACAGCAGAAGCACTAATAGGTATCAAAATCAACAAGTTCAAAAACTGTTTTGAACAGTGGAAAAGTGTCTCAATAGAGGTATTGCATCAAATGGAGAGTACTTTAAAGGTAACTGAAGTTTAAACATGTAAGAATAAATAAACAAATTTTTATAAATACTCTTTTGGGTGAAAGTCTCCCCTTGTAATATGCTTGAATGTGGACAATAGCAATGTGGTTAGCTCTGGAAATGGACTTTGGGAAGTTTTTCTCTTGGCCAATACCTTGATAAGCTCTGATTTTCTCACTGGTTCCTCTCTATCTTAAATCTAATAATGTCTCAAAGGAGGTTCCCAGGACACCAGCACCACTCTCCTGCCCTTCAACCCCCTCCTGGGTTTCTGATTCTTACATTTTCTAAATAAAATTTTTTCACAAGATAATGAAACACAATTTTATTCAGATTCTCCAAGATTTATACTCAATATGTTGTTTCTAAAATATATGCCACCCTTTATATAATGATTTTATTATTTCATCTTTTATACCTTCTTTTCTTTATCTTTTCTTTACAGTTCTTCAGTAAAAACCAGTCTTCAGTTTCCTTGTTAGAGGCCTCTGACCTACTATTCTAATTAAGTTTCTTCTCAATATTTATGGTCAGCATCTGGCTTCTAATAAAAAGGGTTTTGGTCTTTTCAATAACTTGCTGATAGTGTGAGACTGCACTGTTACCCAGAACTACATGACCTAATTTAGACTCAATCTTGGCATTCAGTCATGCATTTATCATCAAATTTATAATCCACTGTTCAGCTTCTTCTGGAGTCATATTCAGTTTATCTGCCAACTTGTTGATGCTGATACACTGGTGCATGTGACAAAAAGTCTCAAATGTGAAGAGATAAGCATTTTTAATGAAATTCTCAAGACAAGCCACCAAGAAGTCATTTACAATCACAGATTTACATTTTCTCAGCTTTTTCTGAGCCCCATCGAAGTCAAAGTTTTCATGTAAGCATTCAACAAACTCTGTACTTGAGTCTTTATATGTTTAAGATTTCTCTTCAATAACTTTGATGAGATCTGTTATTAATAACACCTGCCAGCATTTCCAAATAGCTTTGTTTGTCATGCCTGCTGTAGTCAAATAATGAAGAATGTGTGGACATATTGTCTGAATTGCATTAAAATACTGTGGGTGGTAAAGGAAAAGATAAATAATGTTATCAAGCTGTTTGGGGTCATTAAGAAAACAGAGACCAGTGAATGAGCCATGAATTGAGATGTATTTGGGTAAACAGAGAAAGGCTTTCTAAAAAGAGAATTACTGTGGAAATAGAAAAGAACATCATATCAACTTTTATCTAGTTTGTTCACTTAGATTAAATAAGTTGTTCCTCAATATTTAAATAAAAGACCAGGTAGCTATGAAGAAGATAAGGTTTTCCTTTATAATTAAGAAATACTTATTATGTACACAATAACAACATAGTTTACTAGGCAGAATGTTGTACAGTAGATCTCTAGAACTTTTTCTTTTTGTATAATTAAAATTTTTACATCTATTGAACTGCAATGCCTTGAAAATTTAATAATCTGGATCTCATGATAAGTGTTTTTGCCACAATAAAAAAAAAGATAACTTGGGAGTTCCCTGGTGGTGTAGTGGCTAGACTTCAGTGTTGTCAACGTTGTAGCCCGGGTTCAATTCCCAGCCAGGGAACTACCCACATTAAAAAAGACAACTTGGTTGATAGAAGCCTATTAAATTGCAAATTCAAAAAGAATGTTTAGAGAAAATAAGTAACAACCCAGAATTGTATATTCAGAAAATTATTCACCTATAACATGAAGTATATTTGAAGATTTAAAAATCAGAAATATTTATTATGCAAATACATGAAATTAAATAATAGTCTATGATCCCTTAATCCAGTGATTCTATTTCAAACCATAACAAAGATACTAATGTTTAAAATAGAAATATTTGCTGTTAACATTCATTATTTTAAATCACAGTGAAAATTAACACCAATCTTAATCACTATTTAAGTGCTAGGAAGTGAGGAAGTTATTGCAAGCATTCTACTACTTAATTCCCACCATATCCCTATCAGGTAAGTTCTAGTATTTTTATTTCTGATGAGAAAATGAATCTAACTAAATTTTATTTAATAAGTGGCAGTGAGCAGCAACATCACTATGCCAATGAAATTCTGATTTCAAAGTTCAGGCTCTTAACTGTCCCAGTGTTCACACTCTATATCATCATTTAAGTTATTACTACAAGTTGCTCCTGATTCTTATTGGCTACATGGATTGAACACATCAATTTATATCTCATGAAACCTATGATTTTCCCATCGTGCTCCTCACAAGTTTATATATTTGTTTAGCTACCTGACAGAGATTTTAAAAATTAACTAGGATAAAAGTACTCTGTAGATACAGCAGAAGTAATGCTGAACCACATATGTGAATGTCTCCCATGAGATAAGACAGCAATTTGAACATTTCACCTAAAATGTCACATAGTGTGCTCAAATGTGATATTGCTGTTACAGAATCGCAGGTTTATAATTTTGTAATAAAAGATTTGGTAGACTTTGTAATAAAAGATTTGGTATAGATTACCAGCTCATAAAAAAAGAGCTGTTATTTGTGCCAGACACTATATATACAGAGGGTGCCCAAAAATGTATTATACACATTTTAAGAGATGTTATCTATATATTACTTTACAAAGTTGAATTAAATTATGGTAGCAATGTGTAGTATGATGTTTGCTCAAAAGATGGCATTAATCAAAGGAACACTAGCTTTACCATGCCACAGGCAGGACAGTCAAAGCAAATGCCAGAAGTACAGTTGTCAGTCAAAAAGCACAAGACCATTTGGAAGTGGTATTTGAAATTCAAGAATGCTGTCTGAGTTTTCCTTATGGTCTCCTGACTTAACACCCCTTGGCTTCTACCTATAGGGAAACTTTAAGGGTGTGGTGTACCATAGAAAACCAGCCACACTGGTGGAACTTAGGGAACAAATTGAAAAGGCATGTGCAGCAATACAAGTGGACACTTTAGTCAACATTGCTCAACCAATAGTTCACTGTAATTAAAAGTGTCAGGATGCTGCTGATAACCATTTTGAGTATTTCTTGTAATTGCATAAGTCAAATGTGATTTGATTCATCTTTTGTTATTGGTATATATTATTGCAATTTTAGTTTTTTTAAAATGTGTGCCAAAAAAATGTATACACATTTTAAGAAAGGAAAAAAAACCATTAAAATTTTAATACTCAATATATACCAATAACAAAAGATGAATACAAGTCACATTTCTGCAATTACAAGAGATACTCAAAATGGTTACCATCAGTATTTATGTTAATACATAGATAACATCTCTTAAAATGTGTATACATTTTTTGGCATCTTTAGTGTATTGGGGGGTGTGTGTGTGTGTGTGTGTACACATACACATAAGGTTGGACAATTAATTTCATGAACTCATCCTAGAAAAAGTGCTACATACCACATTGCTGAATATCACTATGGTCAACTTTGAAGTACTCCCCTTGGAAAGCTATATACTGACTCCAGTGCCTACTCCACCTTTCAAAGCAGTTTTGTAACTTTTTTTCTGGAATGGCCATCAGAGCTGTCATCATACCTAATATCTGACAATTAACTTTGCAAACTTGCCACCATGTGCTTATGACACCTTACCAAGTTGTTTTTACAGTGCTGCCAATGTTAAGTATGTGGTGGTTTGTGAAGTTAATTGTCAGATTTTGGGTACCACAAAAGCTCTGATGGCCATTTTAAAAAGTTCCAAAATTGCTTTGAAGGGTGAACTAGACACATGTCAGTGCATAGCTTCCCAGGGGGAGTACTTCGAAGGTGACCATAGAAATATTCAGCAATGAGGTATGTTGCACTTTTTCTAGGATGAGTTTGTAAAATTAATTGTCCAACCTCGTATATACCTACATGTGTTATGGAAGTATAAGTGTGCATAAATATACCCTTCCCAGGCCAAGTACTTCCTTTTTCATTCCCCAGGACAAATTATTTCCCCTCAATATCTTGATGTGTGCTCTGTGCTGTGATATGCTCTAATTTATAATGTATGCTTCTCTAAGAAAAGTTTTATGCTTTGCTATCCTGTCTATTCCTCATTGTAATTTGAAACTGATTAAAAAAGAAGAGAAAATTAAAGGGAAGGGAAGAGAAAAGAAGGAAAAGGAAGAGGAAAGGAGAGAAGAGAAAAGAAAAGGGTGAGATGGTATATATGGTATATACTCAAGGAAAAGGCCTGAACACCAAAAGTCTCTTTTATAAGACATGGCTTCTAATGCTGTACAGATTTTGGAAACTTGTATTGTTGCAATTCCCAAAAAATGGGCCTCAAAGAAAGTCCCAGCTTGGTATAAAAGTTCTATACACAAGACTGAAATTTGAGGTATCTGGACAGCAAAGCCTGGGAACTCTAAAAGTGAGATCAGTTGAATCATTTACTGTTCCTCTTAAGGGCACAAATCTGTTATATAGGATTTGATACAGCTCATATTTTTCAGTAATCATGATTGCAAATACATATTATGCAGGACACTTAAACAGGTGCTTTACTTTGAGTGAGTTAGTTGTACACCATTGTATAAAAGTTAGGTACAGTTTTAAATTTCAATTTCTATTTTGGGAAAAAGAAACCCAGAATTTATTCATCATTACACAGCTTAAAAGAAGAAAGACAGGATTTGAACCCAAACACTGTGAACACAAAATTTTCACTCTGGGTACATTTTTTTTCCTTGGTTTTTTAATGAACATGGTATATCCTGGGCAACAAACAGACATATACTCAAAGACTCCTTAGTTGTTGGTGGTAGATAAGAGTGATTATGAACTATCCTAGGATCATGGATGGTGGTAGACAGGTTTTGCCATGTCTCTTCAAATCAGTGATAAAAAAAAAAAAAAAACATGAAAAAATTAAAGGGCAAAGATGTTATTATACCCATACTGCTTTGTCTTTGGGAGGGAGCTCCTCTCCTAATTCAGACCAGAAACAGTGTATATCCTTTCCGCTCCTATCTCTTTGGAGTGTACTTTCTCTTCAATAAACTATCACTTTGTTTCACCCCTTTAAAAAAGAAAGAAAGAAACAGTGTATATCCCAAGGATGAGTAAAAGTTGTAAAGAAGGGAGACAGCAAGGAAGAGATGGTCTGAATGGTACACGTGAGCTCACATGCAGACGATGACAACTAGGACAAGGGTCAATATAATTTGGTGAGGGAATGAGAAGGTTCAAGAGCTAGGAGGGCACAGAATCATGGGAGCTGGACAGTTCCAAGGATTGAAATATGGGTAAGCAGTCTTAGAAAAGTGACATTTAGAGAACTTGTAGATGAGTGACCCATGGTTTGTGACATTAAAAAATGAGACAGTACCTGCTTCATAGTCTAGAAAAACCCCAACACGACAGGGAGGAACAGCCATGAAGAGAGTTAAGACCTTGGGATCAGAGGTGGAGGAGTCCTCAAAGGCATTGTACTCAGATTCATTGTGTAACCCTACAACCCAGTAGCCATTTTCGGGTCTGAATCTAGAGTAAACATTTTGATGATTTTTGGCTCGTCTAACGCCAAGCTTTGTATTACAGGAACGTGTTCTACAGTATACCCCCAGGATCCAGGCAGTCTTCTTGGACACATCTATTTCCCAATAGTGTTTCCCTGAGGAGAAATATTGGGAGCCCAAGATACCATAATTATAATACTTTACAGGCCAAATTGGCATAGACACCAACTGTCTCTGATCCTCTGAGAGGACAAGATTCAAATTTAGGTTGAAAGGATTCAATGTGATGTCAACTGCAAAGAAAAAAAAATTATAATATTAGGTGACAGATGTGGGGTATGTTTATCTGGTGACATGAGAAAGTATCTTGGAGAGTTACTAGGAAGAACTTGGATTGACAAATTGGGAACGTGGGGTAAAACACTGGAGAAATATATAATACAAATGCACTGGGAGGTGAGAAAAACACATGGGGCTAAGATTATATTTCACAGAAATCACAAACTTCTGGAAGGAAATCAGAACACAATGATTTGACAACCTAGCAACTTCTTACCCCAGTAGTGCTGGACATGCGTTAGCTCTGAAATGATAAAAAGATTCAATGATCTTGATTAGAAGCAAATAAATACACATTGATAATTATCTCTTCCCTAGAGTAGAGGCAGGGGAGAAGACTGATGTGAAGCTAAGTACTAATGAAAGAGGATAAACCAGATACCTATCCATTCTCCCTTAGAAATAACTACAGTTTCCATAATATCCCTTCTTCTCTGAACACACTTCTACACTAACTCCACAGTTTAGTCCCTGACACCAAAAAAAATCACAGACTTCTGCCCTGGCTCTCCTTACGTTTAAACATGTGCAGCATTCCACTCAGATCTGGAGCACGAAATCCTCTCTTCAGTTTTTTGGAAACAGTTTTTGGTTTCTTCAGTGTCCAGTTCTCACTCCTAGGGATGACAAAAAATGTTGAACCCCACATTGCTTACCTTATGTGCCTCCAATACCAGTCTTCCTCTCCTTCCATGCCATTAATACACTTGAAACTTCTTCCCTAAGAGGACTGAGGAAGGGAGAAGGGAGGCCCTGACACTAGTGTCAGAAGAGATGTGTTTATGTCTACCCTTCCAGTTACCCTCTGTGTGACCTTGGGAAGATCTTCAATGAAAACAGTTTTCTAAAAGTAGAACAATTAATGCTTCCCTTGATACCTCATGAAAATAATATGAATTATATGAAATAATGTATAAGAAAAAATTTTGCTACCTCTAAAACAGGTATGTAATATGTGAAAAAGTCATTACAGTGAGTCTCCCAAAAAGGGACCATAGATGTGTGTTCCCATGTAGATGAGTATCAAGGTTGCTGAATTTGGCTTTAATGTGGGTCTCTTTTTGGAGAGCCTATGATCCTTTGCCCTAATCCAAAATCTGAACTCCAGGGGTGTAGTCCAAAATAACTTTTGAGATTTCAAGTATTCTGGAAAAAGTTAAAAACATTTGAAAAAGGAGAAGTTGTCTACTGAACCAAAAGAGATTGAGATTTCATGTGTTTATAAAGAATTTGCAGCTATGGACAGCAAAGAGAACTAATCAAATGCTTCTGGACTCATTCGAATTTAAAGATAGATTGGCAATTTTAGACATACGGCCTATACTTTCTCATAACAAGTTCTTAAAGTGTGTGGACAGAGGAGATTAATTATTGGCAAAAGTCTCAAAGCCACTAACCACAAGGCCCAGGCTTGTTTTTGGAAATCTAAACAGTATCTTATAGAAAGGCCTGGTCTCTATTCCTGTTTGAGCAAAGTAAACATAAACATGTTACCTTGTAACCTACTTTAGGGCTTCATTAGACCCTCCATGTGATAAAGACAAGCATATACAGGAACCAGAGAAAAGATGGAGGGTAAATTAAATGAGTACAGTCACAAGAGACAGATAGTGAAGTCCGTTATCCCTATCATCCTTACTGGCTCCAACTCTGTAAATTCAAATGGCTGAATTCACTACCACAGAATCTGGTTCAATCTCAATAGATATGGAACACTGAAGTCCATCTGTGACCAGCAATTTAAAATAATACTACATCTAACTTTTCTTGTTTTGGGAGATTTCTTGTTTGGGAGATTCTGATTGATGACCAAATAACTCTTAGGACTACAAACCTTTCTTTATAACACAAATGGACCACTCCAGGTCACCCATACGCACCATTTCATGATTCCACTCATGTCCTAGGAAGAAGAAAGAAAATATGTGTCAAAGAGTATACATATCAGAGCAAGATTAATGAATGAAAAATAGAAAAACAATAAAGAACATCAGAGAAATCAAAGTGAATTATTTGAAAATATCGACCAAATTGACAAACCTTTAGGTAGACATTGCAATAAATAAATAAATAGAAGTAAGTATTAAAGACTACATGATGTACAGGAAAAAAGTCATTTGAAGAAAATCCAATATATTTTCATGATAAAAAATATATAATAATAACAAAGTAGAAATAAAAGGGGACTTGCTTAGCCTGATAAAGGTATCTACGAAAAACTCACAGTAAACTTCATACTTTTTTTTTTAATTAATTTATTTATTATTATTATTATTTTTTTTTTTTTGCTTTTTGGTATGTGGGTGGTTCCCTGGCTGGGAATCGAACCCAGGTCGCAGCGCTGACAGCACCACCGCTGAAACCTTAAGCCACTACACCATCAGGGAACTTCCCTAAACTTCATACTTAATGGTGAAAAACAATGCTTCTTCCCTAAGATCAGGAAGAAGATAAGAATATCTGCTGCCACTATTTCTAATCAATATGGTATTAGAGGTTCTTGTCAAGGCAGTTAGGCAAAATACAAAAAGAAAAATCATTTATATTGCAAAAGAGTAGGAGGTTCCCTGGTGGCCTAGTGGATTCGGTGCTCTCATTGCTGTGGCCCAGGCTCAAATCCCTATTAGGGAACCAACCACAAAATCAGAAGAAAAAAAAAAAAAAAGAAGTAAACCTGTCTCTATTAAATGCACAATGTTATATACAAAAATAACCTCTTCCACTTCTTAAATTTTACTTCAAGTAGCACTGATTTCAAATTTTATGTATCTATTCATAGTCTGTTGTCTCTAATCATGTATTCAGAATAAAACATTCCATAATGAAAACGAATCATAGCAGCAACTCAGAATATCTAAAATAAAATCTGCTATTTACCAATTTTGTTTTCTCTGTTATGCCCACTTCTCAAAAATAGTACCAGTTTTCATTCAGTCCCTGTCCCAAACACTAAAACATCTTACCAATCCAGTCCAATTCATATGCTTAACTTCTTTGGTCATCCGTTTTTCCACATCATTACCAGTATGGATTTATTTATTTTGAACAATATGTACCAATATACTTGGCCTTACTTTCAAATGCCACCAACTGAGTTTATAAACAAAAGAAAGTTTTTGCTCTCTGTATTAGTATAATTAGTTGTACATGACAAATTGCTTTAATTAAAAAAAAAAAAAACCATTCTGGCCAGAGAGATATTACTTTAGTCACAGATGGATCTAGACATTCAAATTCTATTCCTTATGTGTCTCATAAATCTCTTTCCTTCACTATATGTTGTTGACTATCTTCTCAGACTCTCTATAAGGCCAAAGGAACATTTTAGGGTCAATACATGAATTAGAGGTCAAGGACACCGAAGAGAAGGCCACACAGACTGTGTTTTAAGAATCCCAGATTGGGTAACCCTTTTTACCTGTAGTAGCTCCACTGTTGACCATTTACTGCGATGCTCCAGATCTGAGATAAGCTCTTTCAGCACCTGGTTCTGCTGAACCAGTTCATCCTCAGCCTCAGCCAAGTCATCCAATGTCGTCTTCTCCTCTTCCTCCAATTTTTGCAGTTCTTTTTGCTCCTCGCTGTCCAAGATACTTCGAAGCTGATTAAATTCTGTGTGTATCCTTTGTCTCTCAGTCTGTATTTGATACTGCAAATATGAACAAGAGAGAGAAGTAATGAGTCTATCAACCTGAGAGCCTACTGTGAGAGGGATTAGGAGCCAAGAAAGTAAGTATTTTTTTCAGCGAGTTCTAACCATAAGGGGATTAAAAGTAGACGAGCAATCTTTGGGAAAACTTTTTTCCCCCTAGTATTGTCCTTTCAGTAGAAACCAATAAGGTCTCAGATTGTCTTAGCTAGGATAACCTTGGGACAAATGTAAAACTGGGTAAGGTTTAGGTTGCAGATAGCTGTCCTGGATATTCATGCCCTCCTATATTACTACACTCCCAAAGTTGAATCTTGAGGAAAATCTCAGTCCTTTGCCCAGTGTCTTTCACTGAAGGTGTCAGAGCCTCAATGGAAAAGAAGAATGGAAAACAGAATTCTCCAGCCTTCCTCACCAGTAGGTCTGTCTTTGGGTTCAATTCTAAATGTCTGTATGTACTTGTAACATTTTCTCTTGTAACATCTATACTTGTAACATTCGCTCTTCTGCTCCCACCCCTAACAGAAACCGGACAAGGAAGAGAACTTATCAAATCCTCTGGACTCATTCAATGTCAGCAAAGAGGAAGGGGCTTCTTTGTGATTGGAATGGAAGGCGCCGCCAAGGTTCATACCTCAGACATTACTCAAATGTCTCCTCCTACCTTCCAGGAAGTTTTCTCCTTCCTAATGTCAGCTATCAACTTCTCAGCCTCCTGCTGCTCTTTCCTCAGCCTCTCTCGAGATACCTTGAGCTTCTCCTGAGAGAGAGAAACCACACCAGAGTCAAGCAATAAGCTTTCTTAGCACCTGGACAGAGAATAAATGGAGAATAAATCAGTCTCATTTCAGAAGAGATCACAGAAACTCGGATTAGAATCTGGTGATTAGAATCTATGATGTGGGAGAAAATCTGAGGAGGTGAATGTAATCTTCATTCCTGGTTGATGGAAGGAACCATCCCGTCACCAAGAGTAGCCTGATGTTTTTCTCCTCTTAGAGTAAGTATTGACACTGTTATGGCAGGGAAAATCCTATCTTCTTTACTTAAACTCTTTCCACATCCAATCCACAATGTTCAACAACAACCATCATGCTGAGAGGAGCAATGAGAGCTAAATTTGTGAAAGAAATTCCCCACCCACACAACAAAAGGGAAAAGAGGAAAACCTTTCACACTTGGCCATGAGTCTGTACTCCTGGCTCATCCTTCATGTAAATGGAATTAATACATAGAAATGTCCTTTAGGCATGGGAAGCTGAGCATAGAGTAAGAGACATACATGAAAGGAGATTACAGGGCTCAGTACTATGGTGGCCTGGTAAGTAAAGAAGATGAAAAGGTGAGATTTCTTCCACCCTGTCTCCCTCAATCCGGGTCTCTTACCTGGGACTCAAGGGCAACCTCCTCCATGAGGAATGTGTGGTGACCATGGTGCTCCTGAGACCACTCACAAAGGTGACAAATGACCTTCCTATCTTCCTTACAGAAGAGGAGCAGTTTTTCTCCATGGTGCATACAGAGATTTCTCTTTTGCTCTTCCTCTGGGCTCAACTTGACCTCCCTGAGTCTTTCCACTACATTGGCCAGATGCTGATTAAGCCATAAGCTTCCAGGTGAATATCTGGTACCACACACAGGACAGCTGTTTTCCCCTCCTGGGCTGACCTCTGACTCCTTGTTGTCAGTGATGCAGGTTTGGCAGAAGGTGTGGCCACAGCTTAGACTCAGGGGTTCTATCAAGAGCTCCAGGCAGATGGGACAAGTCATGGCCTCCTGTATATTCCCCAGGAGTTTTAAAGCTGTAGCAGAGGCACCCCTGGCTTCTTCTTGTCCTGACTCCTGAGGCTCCTCTTGCTTCAAGATTCCTGGATGAATGGGCAGATTGAAAGGGGATGTATAAGAATGGCACAAATAAAAAGTACACTAATTGTGCAGACATTAGAGATTTGTCAAAACTGACACACTGAAAGACAAAAAAGAAGAGGAAATAAAAACCAGAAATGGAATTCAGTGGCCTGAGTAAGCCACTAATGACTCAGAGCTTTTGTTTTTTATTCAGCCTGGAAGGACCCTCCCCTTGATACTTGCATGACTTCCTGTTAACTTCACTCAGCTCTCTCCTTACATGTCCTCTCATCAGAAGGACCTAATGTGAATAACTTAGCTACAGTTCAAACCACCAAAACATCACTCCATGTACATTTCCATCTTTTTCTTATTATCACTATAGAATATTTATCTTTTAAAAAATATCTTACTCCTAAAATGTAATCCACACATAGGTCAAACACTTTGTTTTTATTCAGTGCTATATCCCTAGAGCTGAGAACACACAGGAACACACAATACTTGATACTATACTTGATCTTAGCCAAAATGCCAAGAAGCAATACAATGCTGGATAAAGAACCTCCTCATTACTTCATAGGTAATTAGGCTTTTCCCTTTCTTTATCAGCATTTTACCTTTATTTCCCATTAATTAGCTATTCTCCAATAGGTGAGCTTTGGAACTATAGAAATGATTTCCAGTGATGAAGTATTTAGCTTCTGATATACTTGTCCCACACAGAGTCCTCCTATACCCTCACATTCACTCCCCAGAGACACCAACAGAAATAGCAAGGACCACAACAGGGAATTAATCTTATCACTAACAATTGTATAATTAGGTATCATTGACCTTTTCATTCCTCATATAAAAATCTGAGAAATAAGGGTACGCCCTTTATTCAGATGTATTAATAAAATTGAGTGACTTACAAAGATTATTTAATAAGTTGATGTATTAAGAATGTATTTCAGAGGTCTGGTAGGTGTGATAAATACTACCATATAGATGTACACATTTTTCTCAAATCACATAACTTGCCAAGTAAGAGAATATCAAAGATATCCTCCTTGAATAAATAAGGATTAAACTGAAAGCTGAATGATGAGAAGGGAATATTGAATGAGAAAGAGGAAAATGTTTTAGGGAGAAAGACCACATATATAAATGCCCTATTATTGATGGAGGACACAGAATCTTCTATAAGCATTAGAATGCCAGTGTAGATGGTATACAGAGAGCTGCTAGGCCTTTTGCATTACTTGAGCCTAAAGGGACCAGAAAAGTTGATATTTCCTAAATGATATGAAACTGACAGTCTTTTGTTTGTTTAAAATAACTGTCATGAGGGGGATGAAGTCTTCCTATACCACTATACGCATCCTCTTTGAGAGCTTACCTGAGGCAGTCCTGTCAACATGCTGTATCTCCTACCCTATTTGCCCCCACTAAGCTAAGTGAATCTGGCTGGTCTATGTCCTGTTGTTACATAAGCAGACAGGTACACCTTGAAAATATTGGTGGTCAGTCGGAGAACATATCAGAGTGGAACATTATAACGCTGATTCTCAGAACCTGAGCTCAATATGGACAAGAAACTGTGAAGCGGGGAAAAAGAGGAAGATCTTAGTAGACATGAATGTGTCGATACTTATTCTAATGAATTGAAATTGTTTCCTCCACAAAGATATATTTACTGTGTAACTGTGACCTTATTTGAAAATAAGGTGTTCGCAGATCTAATCAAGTTAAGATGAAGTCATACTGGAATAGGCTTGGCCCTAAATCCAATGACCAGTGTCCTTATAAGAAGAGAGGGCACACAGACCCAAAGGGAAGAATGCAATGTGACAATGGTGGCAGAGACCGAAGTCATGCAGCAACAAGGTAAGGAATGCCAAGGTTTGATGGAAACCACCAGAAACTAGGAGATATGGAACAGATTCTCTCTTAAACCTCCAGGAGAAATGAACTCTACCATCACTTTGATTTTGGACTTTTGGCCTCCCGAACTTGAGAAAATAAATTCCTGCTGTTTTAAGCTATCTAATTTATGGTAGTTTGTTACAGCCCTAGGCAAACAATATAGTTGAAAAGTCTTGATAGTAAAATAAAGATCTGAGATATATAGCAAACTATAAATCTTCCCTTGTTCTAAAGAGAAAGGGTGGGAGTATGACAAAAGCTGAATGGATACATTTAGGCCTAGAAATATGCCCACTTTTCCAATCATCCATGAAGTGAACCTGATGAGGAATAAGCATTCCATAAATGGGTGTTGTTGGCATAGGCAATCCAGCCAACAGGGCAGATATTAAAAACTATCTAAAGTCCATATGCTGTTAGCCCCTGGTTGCAGTGACAATTGGTTAGATTAGGCACTAATGACTGGCTAGACTAGGAGTTTATATAATATGGTAATGTTCACCTTTGCTTACAAATGAAGTGATAAAGCAACCGTGGGCATGGAGTTTTCTGTTATCTTTCAATTTATTCAGCATTCAACCAATACTGAGAAAAACCAAAGAGACTACAGGGAACAGAGGAGTAGAGCATACCTTCTATCATGAGGTTGTTGACATGTTTAGAGTGGGGCTGCAAGAAGCTGATGTCAAAGCAGATGCCACCATAATAACCATAAAAGGAAGAAGGTGTAGAGGAAGCATAGCAGCACACATGGGCAATGACCTCACCAATACCCAAGTTCTTGATTTTGGGAAGATAATCAATATCTGGGCAGAAAAGAACCCTCTCTGGGAGTAAGGCATTGACTCTCAGGAAGGCAGTAACAGTGATTTCTGAAAAGTAGGAATATAGAACAGGAGCATGTGTTGGAATGTATGTGACAAATCAATCAGTGTGGAAATTGCTCACAAATTAGCTTAGGATGTGACATGTCAACTGATAAAGCAAACTTCTAAGCAAAGACTATTGAATTATCTCCTTCTGAGCAATAATCAACTCTTTTTAATTAGCTCTGAACAAAGAAAAACAAGTCAGCAATTGAGATAACAATCAATGCAAACGTATGTCTAAGAGTTGAAGGGCAGATGAGGACACCAGTGACAATGGGCTGCTGAAGTAAAAATAAGCAAGTCTATAAAGAGAAGTGCAAGTGGATTCTGGAAGACACAGGATAAAAGGCAGCCTTAGAGGCAGCAGTCAAATCATCCAACCTGCTGTGTTCAGGCAGTTCAACAGCTAAGGACCTGTCACGAATGCTGCGGTTGCCAGGAGGGGAGTGAAAGAATCAGCTTCAATATTACCCTTGCCTATGCCACCAAGACTCCTTTCTATCTAATGCCCGCTACTGGGAGCTTGGGCTTTCACATATTTGGAAAACAAGTACCTTTTATATCAGCTTTTCTTTTGAGGGAGTGGAACTGGGCAGAAGAAAAGAGAGTTTCTGATTATCTCTTTAAGAGACAGTAGGGGGGTGGAGAGAGAGAGAGAGAGAGGGAGAGGATTCCAACAGCAAGGTAGACAATGAAAACTACAGAATAGGAAAGGGGTGGGAGTGAATTTAGCCTGGAAAAATAAGGGCACCTTCAGGAAACAAGCAAGGCCCTCTGCCTCTTCAACACTTCTCCAGATTCAAGGCTGCCATCTGTCTGCACTCAGAGCAGGAAGCCTGCAAGCTGGGTTTTCTTTCCTTTGGAGCACATCTGGGCCAAAAAATAATCTCACCTAACTTCACATAGTACTTGCCTCCAGGAGTCTCCTACCCTCTGCCCACCATAAATCTCCCCACACACCTTCAGGCCCCATCGGAGAAGTCTTGCCTTCTGGAGTAAGGAAAATCCGGAGCAGGCGTACTCAGGCTTCACCCTCCAAACAGGGGCTCGATCCATATGAAGTAGTTCCTCCTAAGGAGCTGGCTGAGAAATGAAAGTGAAATCTTGGGGCTGGCAGGAAAAGGAAAGAGGAAGGAGCTTCTGGGCCAAATGGGAGGAGGTCCTTTAGGGCCACTATAGAGACAGTAATGCTTTAACCCAGTGGTTTAGAAGGGTGGGGGTGGGGAAAGGAAGATTTGCCCCAGGGGACATTTGGCAAAGTCAGCTTTGTTTGTCATAACTAGGTGATGCTGCTGCCATCTAGTGGACAAAAGCCAGATATACGGCAAAACATTCTTTAATGCACAGGATAGCTCCCACAAGTTACCAGTCCAACTATCTACCAATATATAATAAGTTCAAAGTAGTAACAAAATGTCCACTTTGGAAACTCATTTTAGAATGTCAAGAGTTTCTCTCCAGAGCATCACTCTTAGCTGAGCTGTGCTTTTTAGAAGTAAGAATAACCTGGATAAAAGGATAAACAAGTTTAGTGTATTCAGGAATCTGTAAATGGTTCCATGGGGTTGTATTGAGAGCTCCAGGTAAACGGAAGAAAGGCCACAAAAGGTGGACAAGGAACACATCATCAAGACTTGTTTTTACAAGAAGAAAAAGAACTGGGAATTATTTGCTGGGTAATGATGACCACTACGTACCAGAACAGAAGTAAAGTAACAGGTTTGATCCCTCTAGCTCTGCTTGCATTGTCTCACTGTAGCCCTCACTCTCCCAGAGCAGGGCCCAGTGGGGCTCTCTTCTCAGGGAGCCTCTTGCAGAAATGATTCCAATGTCTGTGTCTCCACAAGTATCCATATGCATAAATCCCTATAAGAATGGAAGATAATCTCATGCATCTTTTAATCTGTATTTTATTATAAAGCTCTTCTGTTTTGTCTTTTTTAATATCACATCGAGGCAGGTAGCCAGAGGTAGGAATTGTATCTCTGACATTTTTAATAGTCTGACAAGACCCACAGAGAACGACTGCCCAGAAGAAAAGGCAAACCCCCTTTCTCGGTCCAGACCCTTCCCCTATCTGCCCTTACCACTAACCACAAGGAGGAAGTTAAAGGATACAAAATATTCACTGCACACTAAGGGTTACAGTTACCTTTATTTCACTTTAGCCTTATTATACCATCATTACAATATCATGCATATGCCTGTAAACTCATTAATATTATTATACTAAATTCTGGGAAGGTACATTTGCAGTCAAGAAAAGGTTATATAATGCCTCTGGTCAATCAAAGATGCCAGTCAAAAGGCCCCATGGCCAGATAGTCATAATCCCTTACAAATAAAGAACAAAAGCTACTGTAACCTTGCCAGTCGGGGCCCTTGAGCCACTGGCCTGCTCAGGCTGCTCCTACCTCTTTGGAGTGTACTTTCACTTCTAATAAACTGCTCCTTTGCTACTGTCTCTCTGTGTCTCACTCATTTCTTTGTTTGAGATACCAAGAACCTGGATACCTCAGACTGAGAAGAATCTGCACCCCAGTAATATCATTTTAATTTTTCACAGAACTACTTTACTGATATTCTAAAGCTTATTAGCATAAAACTGAACAATATTTTTAATATTTTAGTTATTCGTAGTGATCTGTGCTTCCTTTTGCCTTGTTTTTGTAAAAATGACCACTTTCTCCTTCTGCTAAAATTATTTTTGTATATTTTATATGCTACTATATTCTTTCAAAAGAGAAGTCTTCTTGTGTAAGGGAAGACAGCAATCTGGATACAGAAAGGATCTGGGATAATTTTCCAAAACTGAAATTCTGGGCCCAGCTTTAGAAAAGGTCACATACTGGGCAATCAGCCAGTGGTGTTTGAGAGTGAATGACTCAGAAGTGCAGAGACAGGCTCAGAATGTTACTGAACAGAACCTGGTTTCCACTACCTCACCCGTATGCAAATTTCAGAAGCAGAGGCTTGGTGAAAAAGGTTAAAGAAATCTTTATTTTAAAGCTACACAATTTTTAAACATCCAAAGAAAGATAGTTTGGTACCCTCTACCAAGCCAGACCAGTCTAAAGTTGTACCTGGACTTCTCTCTCCCTTTTCCCAAATAGATACTATCATTTGGAGAATGCAGGCAGCTACAATGCCATCCTCCAAGGGGACCCCCCTCCCCCAGGCTGCACTTTTGCCAGCAGACCAATCCCAGCACTGGGCATGTGTGGCCCCTCCAGCTCATGCTGCCAAGATCTAGGTTCCCAGGCTTGGGCACTGGGTGTCTGAGCTGCTCTCCTTCCATTTAAATTTCCCACCTAAAAAAAAAAACGTTTAAGAAAAATAATATGAATTCTCCACCTGGGCTTCCATGCACTCCAGAAGCATTCAACTTTCCAGTTAATCTTTGTCCTAAGCTAGCAGATTTGCACCTTCTCCTGCTGCCCAGTTCCAGAAGAGAGTAGGTCTATTCTTCCATCAACCATGCTTACCTATCAGCCTGCATCGCTTTGGTGGGGGTGGGGTTGGGGGAGAGATTATCACGTGCCTCAGCCATTTGTTTAAGGTCACCATGGGTAACCTCCTCCAGTTGTGGCAAGGATCTACCTTCTGAATGTTGTGGAAGGCTCTACCCATTCACCTGTAGGAAAGACCAAACAACACTTGGAGTACTTGCAAGTTCAGCTTGTTTATTTTATGCTGGTGCACTCAGAGGAGTTGTTTCACAGTCTGAACCCCAAACAAAGGCAGGGTGGGGAAATTTATAGCATAGCATTTCCATAGTAACAGTGGTTTCCCACACGTGGGCTAGGGTTGGCGGAAACAGGAGTTCGAGGAGAAAAAGAACCAGGAAGTGACTCCAGTGTGGGTCCCAGACTAGGTTATGGGCCATGATGGGAGGCAATATTTCCCCACACTCCTATTGGCCCCTCCCTTCATACTGGTATCAATTCTTGCCTATGGTACCTCAGGAAACCTGCTGCTTCTCCTACAATCAATTCTCAACTTGAACACTCTAGACCCTTGTAATCTCACATGGGCAAATGGCTACTTTCTACTGTCCAAGGGCACAGTCTTACTTATCCTTGGGTTCAATGAATAAACAAAGGGTTTGGAACTGAAGAGAAGCCTTCACACAAAGGAGGAGGATCTTGCAAAGTCTAGGTTATTTGTTGCTGGGGGCAGGGGTGTGATGTCTATTGAACTGCATTGTGAGAAAGGTTGGCATCCTTGTATTCTAGAGGTGACAAATTTGGCAAGAAAGTTAGAAGGCATTGCGGCCTGGGTTTGACTCCCACTCAGGGAACCAAAAAAAAAAAAAAAGTTAGAAGGCATAATCACAACCATAAGAAAGGTAAAGAGAAAAATACAAAGCACACACAAAAAATTCTTGTCATTCAAATTGTCCACCAAAACTTCATCTCCACGCCTTATGCCTTCAATTACTAAAACCATAAAATTTTTAAAATTAATGTTAAGTTTTAACTATTAGAAACCTCAACCTTTGTTTTTCAAAACAGGAACAAAACAAAATATAAAGCTATAGGGGGCGTGTGCCAGAATCCAGGTCCTTGAGAAAACAGGTTCAGCAAGGCTACTTGTGTGCTTGGAATCCAAAGATCAAGGGTCTTGCAAACCAGCCCAGAACTGGGTAAACAAGGACACTACTCAGGCTGTGGTTTCTGACTGGGAGAAAGACAAATATGACATTGTAAGCAAAGCTGTTTTGGTTTCTGGGAATGACCTGGGACATGACTCATGGCTCACCTGCTTAAAGGAAAATAATAGCACAAGTAATACCTTAGAAATAATCATCAAGATACTGATCAAGTGTAATCATTCAAGACTGTAATGGCTGGGAAAGAATGTAATGCATATTTCCTGGTTGAGGTGTACTTTTAGTTTGCGTTGATGATTTTCCCTACTGTTGTGCCTGCCCTATAAAATAACCATGCAGCTGCCAGACTGGGTCTCTGTGTCTCCATCAGAGCTCAGAGAACCACCTGGCCCCAGCTTTTCTATGTTTGTGTATGTGTGTTTTTTCCAATTCCCCATCGCTTCCCCTGCAGTTCCCTTCCTCCCCTTCCCCCGTGCAGGTCATGGCATAAAGCCAAGACAGAGTTTGAAAGAAAAAGACAAAAACTAGCCTTAGAATCCTGTCTCACACCAGATGGCACTTCGGTCAGCATCTCAGACAACCTCTATTAAGTCACACAAGCCCAATACAGCAGACATGCTCTTACAAGTTCTGACAATTAAGTTCATGAACTCACCACCACACACTTATGTTGGCAATACTGTATGAACAACTTGGTAAGGTTTCATAACCTTGGTATATCTGTGTCTAATAGCTGTGTTCATACTGACGTGTGGTGGTGTCTTGCTGAGTGGCATTTATTATTGTTGTTACATGTTTTTGTGTGCTGTCATGAGAATGTCGGAGCTTGAATTAGAACAATAAACAAACATTAAATTTCTTGTTATACTTGGCAAGAGTGGAAGTGAAATCAGGGACATGTTAGTCCAGGTTTATGGGGATAATGCCATAAAGAAAATGGCAGGAGTTCCCTGATGGTGTAGTGGCTTAAGGCTTCGTCACTGGCGCTGTCAGCGCTGCGGCCTGGGTTCGATTCCCAGTCAGGGAACTACCCACATAACAAAAAACAAAAAAAAAAAAAATTATTAAAAAGAAAATGGCAATATACAAATGAATTAAACATTTTTCTGAAGGGAAAGCATCACTGATAAAGTAGGTCAGGGTAGCCAGTAACTAGCAGAACTAATGAAAGCATTGCAAAAATGTGGCTCCCTCCTGCTCTTGGGTCAGCCTGCTCCACCTCTTTGGAGTGTACTTTCTAACTTTTCTATAATAAGCTTTAACATTTCTATATGTAAAAAAAGAAAAGAAAATATTGCAAAAATTTATTAAACTGTGCATCAAAATCATTAGCTGACTGTGCAAAGTATAGCAGACCAAGTAAACATTGATAGAGGAACAGTTAGAAAAATCTTAACTGAAAATCTTGGCCTGAGAAAGGTGTGTGGAAAAATGATCTCAGAAAAGCTCACCTATAAACAAATGTAAGGAGAGTCAGTTTGCCAAGACCTTTTGAAGAGGCAAGATGATGTTTGGGGCCGTGTTTTTACTGATGCTAAAATATGGGTGTACCAACATGACCCTGAAACAAAGCTTCAAAGTGCACAATATAAGTCAGCCAATTCTCCATGACCAAAAAAATTTCCATTAGTCCAAATAAAGAGTCAAAAAGGTGTTGCTAATCTTTTTTGATATTGGAGGGATTGTTCCTTATGAATTTGTACCAGGTAGACAAACAGTCAACCAAGTTTACCATTTGGAAGTGCTGAAAAGGCTGCATGAAAAAGTTAGATGAAAACGACCTGATCTTTTCACCAACAACTCATGGCTTTTGCATCACAACAATGCACCAGCTTACATGGCACTGTCTGAGAGGGAGTTTTTAGCTAGTACACAAATAACTGTATTGGAAAATCCTCTCTACTCATCTGATCTGGCCCCCACTGATTTTTTTCTTTACCCAAAGATAAAGAAAATATTGAAAGAAAGACATTTTGATGACATTAAGGACATCAAGTTTCATACAATGATAGCTATGATGGCCATTTTAGAAAAAGAGTGGGAAAATTGCTTTGAAAGGTAGATTAGGTGCTGGTGTCAGTGCACAGCTTCTCAAAGGGAGTACTTCAAAGGTGAACATACTGAAAATCAGCAATAAGGTGTGTAACATTTTTATCTAGGATGAGTTTGTAAACTTAATTATCATACCTAGTATATCAGCTGATATTCCAACCAGCACCATGGCCTGAAGCCCAAAACTTCAGAGACAGAGGATTTCAATGTATTCAAAACAACAAAATTCAAATCAAGCCCCAAATGATAGAGGGAGGAGGAGGAGGAGGAGAAATAACTGTAGCCAAGAACTGGGCTTCTTTTCTAGCTTAAAACTTTCACAACCTTCAGAGACACAACAAAATGGTGGCATGAGAGGGACCTCCAAAAAACTCCTCTGGGGATTACAACTAATAAAACACCAATACCTCAACTAAAGGTCCTCTACACAATGCACAATCACAAGTAATCCAGGCAGGCAGAGGATTAAACAAAGAAAAAATAGAAGAAGTGCAGGGACACAGGCATGTGATTTCCCAATGGTAATTCTACCGCTAGGGCAGGGAGGAGGAAGAAGGTGAATGGAGAGTGCTCTAGACATCACTCAGTCCACTGGACAGAGGAAAGAAGGCCCACAGGTGGGGTGTGAGATATTGCACCCATCTCACTTTGACCCCAGGAGGTGCAGACCTGTCCACAAACTGTAGTGGCCAGGCTTCACTCTGGTTCTCAGAGGAGGAGCAACAGGGTGATGAGGAGCACAGCATAATGCTCCGGCCAGGAAGGAGGAGAGAGGGGGCTCCATGCACACATTTCTTGACCCATAATCAAAATGATTTGAAAGACCAGGATATGGGACAGCTGACCCCAGGGCTCATGGCAGAGTCCGTGGGTTGGGCAAGCCAAGAACAGAAAGGCACAATCATGTCCAAACTCTCTGCATGACCCTTGGAGCCACAGGAAGAAAACAAACACTCCTCCCTCACAAACCTCTGCCCACTCAGTATTAGCAGCAAATACCAACTGCAGGTGGTAGGGTCCAGAGAGGCTGCAAATATGAGAAACCAGAGAATTAAAGTGATGGGGACAGATGACCCATCAGAAACAGAGCTCAAAGCAACAATTATAAAAATGCTTAAGGAACCGAGTGATAATTCCAGAGAGAGACAGCAAGCATTAAAGTAGACTTACAAACCATTATAAAGGACCAGACAGAGATGATGACTACATCAAATGAAATGAAGAATGAAATAAAAGTAACCTAATTAGATAAAATAAAAGCACAATGCAGTGATTTGCAGGAAAAGCCAACAGAAAACACCCATTTTGAATAGATAGATATGAGAATTTAGGAAAATGAGGATGGTCTGAGTTTCCTGTGGGACAATTTTAAGCAGAAGAATATCAGAATATTAGGTATGCAGGAAGGGACAGAGGAAAAACAAACCATCAGGAAATTATTTGAAGAAATAAAGAATGAAAATTTACCTAACTTGTTGAAGGAAATAGACATACAAGTCCAGGATGCACATAGAATCCCAAACAAGATGTTCCCAAACAAGAACACACTGAGGCACATTATAATTAAAATGGCAGAAGTTAAAGAAAAAGAATATTCTAAAAACAACAAGAGAAATGCAAGTAGTAACTTCTAAAGGAAGACCCATTTGATTCTCAGCTGATTCCTCACCAGAAACTCTACAGGCCAGAATGGATTGGCAGAAAATATTCAATGTGGTGAAAACCAAGAATCTACAACCAAGAATAATGTATCCAGAAAGGCTAGCATTCAAAATTGAAGGACAGATAAAGACTTCTCAGATAAGGAAAAGTTAAAGAAATACATCACCACCAAACCAGTAGTGCAAAGAATGTTAGAGGGACTTCTTTAAGATGGAAAGAGAAATGGGAGAGTGGATAAAATAAGGGAAAGGGATAGAAAAATTTAATTGGATTGTTAACATAGAATCAAAAGCAACAAAAAAACAAATCTCATCGACACAGTCAGTAGTTTAGTAGTTACCTGAGGGTAAGGAAGGAAGTGGATGGGGGAGAAGGGACAGGGTCTCAAATATATGGTGATAGAAAGAGAACTGACTCTGGGTAATAAACATGTAACACAACACATAGAAGATGTAATGTAGAATCGTACACCTGGGACCTATGTAATTTTTACTAATCAATGTCACCCCAATAAATTTTTAAAAATAAATAAAGGAGTGAAAAAAGAAACTTTCACAACCTTCTATATACCTTGTATACTTATTATCTCCAGATTTCTGTTCACAAACTCTCTACAACTTTCCCAGTCCCTCTTGTTTGTCTCTTCTCACTCAATCAGAAATAACCATCTGAGGAGTTCCCTGGTGATGTAGTGGCTTAAGCTTTCAGCACTCTCAATGCTGCAGCCTGGGTTCAATTCCCAGCCAGGGAACTACCAAAACTAAAAATTTAAAAAAAAAATTAAAATTACAGAAATAACCATCTTTAGGACAAAACACTTTATTTCAGTTTCTTCAAAAATGTATTTTCATACTTTATACTTACCCTAAAACACACACATAATATAAAATGAAATAAAGTAAAAGGAACTTTGGTTTGGGGGCCACTGTTCTTTTCTGAAAGAGATATTTTAAATCTCATTCAGGAATGCAGGTCCAGCTTTCCCTTTCAGCATCAACCATAGCAGCAGGCTCTGAGTTCTCCTTTATCTGTGTGTAGTGAATCCAAGGCTTGAACCAATAGATGGATCTGTAATGACCAAATTTATGCAAAATGGTTAGTGTTTTCCCTAACTGTTCATATTGCCCAATCCTTGACTCTCATCCCAAATCCAAAGGGGGCTCTCCCAAAACAGAGATCAGAAAGGGTCTCCTATAGACTATTTCAAAGGGCTTAATTTAAGTCCACTTTTGGTGCTACCCTAACTTGGAGCAAGGTGATAGGGAGTGCCCAGTCTCACCTCAAAATTTCTGGTAGTAATTTTCACCAGGGTTAGCAGAAGGGTGTTGCCCATCATTCCAGGATGGGATGGCTAGAACCAACACTTACACAGTCACTTCACTGGGGGGTCTGGGCACAGGGTGGGCAAGTCCGCTTTGCTGGAATCTTGTCTCAACATCTCACATTCTCTTATGGTTGTGTCAGATCCTGGAGCAGGTGTCTTCTTACCTGAGATTAAGTCTTCTCCATCAGAGCTTCTGAGGATCTCATACCAGATTTCTTCCCATTTGTCTAGCCATTGACAATACAGTTCCAATTGCATGATGGTAATTCAGGGAACAATTTAGAGGCCATCTTTCCCCACAGTCTTAAATATATGTAGGCCATATGTTGTTACAATAGAAAACCAATTCCTCCTTAGGCATTGGATACAGGTGGTACTTAGCCCCGTCCACTAAAATATTTCCCAGTGGGCTCCACCCAGGAACCAATACAAAACAGTCCCTGTTGGTCCAGACATACAGGCCTAAAATCATGAACACAAGAAAGCATAAAAATATAAGCAAAACTTGAATGAACAACTCCATTATTCCAAAAGAGTGCTCACAAGCAAATCTGCCAAACAATGCCCCCACAACCTCAGCCAGCCTTCATCCTGACTCCAGTTTATAGCCCCAAAATTCAGGTGATCTTTATCCCTTTGTAGAGTCTATCTCCATCCCAGACCTATTTTCTTTTCACCAACCAGACATGTTTAGGTGGCCAGTGCCTCAAATGGACATGTAAAGAAATTCCAGGAAACTGGGAAACCCAACACTCCCACACTTGGGGTAGAGCAGATACAAGCAGCTAAGGTCCTAGTGCAGTAGACATTTCTGTTATGCAAAATGAACTGGGTCCTGCTACCATGATCATATGCAAATTTTGGAGTCAGAGTCTTACCGAAAAAAGGAGCCTTTATTTAATAGCTATTTAATTTTTATACACCTGAAGAAAAATAATCCTGCCATTTTTGTCCAAGCCAGACCAGTCCCAGGTTGCACCCAGAGTTGCCTCTTCCTTTTACAAAAAGATACCATCGTTTGGGGAAAACAGGCAGCCACAACACCATCCTCCAGGCAGATTCTCCAGACCCTGCAAAGAGAGCTGTCTGTCTCTCTCTCTCTCTGCCAACAGAGCAATCCCAACACTGGACATGCATGTGCCCATCACTTCTGTTCATGCCACATTTCTCCTCCAGCCCCTGGGCTCCGAGCCTTGGGCACTGGGCACCTGAGCCACTTGGATACATCTAGCCACCCTGGCTGCTCTCTGCAATCCAAGAGTTAGTCTCTGCCCTCTTTCCATTTAAATTTTCCTCATGAACTTCCTTGCACTCTAAAAGTATTCAACTTTCCAGTCAATTTCTGTACTAAGCTGGCAGACCTGCACCCTCCCCTGCCAATGTGCTCCAGAAGGGAGTAGGAGGGTCTTTTCTTTCATCAATCATGTTTGTGCACCAGCCCATGCCTCAGCCATTTGCTTAGGGTCACCACTGGTAACCTACTCCTGCTTCTCTCAGTGTCAAGGACAGGAAGATACCACTAATAGGGCCAGCTAGCACAGCAGAGTAGACTTTCAGAGCTCAAGCTCCCTGCATGCTGCCAGTGAAGAAGACCTTCAGAACGTTTTGTACTCAGTGGTGCCACGGGTCAGATTTACTAAGAGGAATATCTGAGGCACCTGAGAACATGAGGGCCAAAAATGCCACCTCTAAGGCATCAACTGTTTACTTTAGCTTTCCTAAAATACAACTTAACAGCAAAAGTGCACTCTTATTCCACATTAAATGTAAATATTCTAAAATTGTATATTTGCTAAACATGACCACGTGGCATAACAGCATATTTGATAGAAAGATAATCAACATTTATTTGTCAACAATGAGTTGTCTTCCCTGCCATAAATTGAAGAAAATATGGGCTTTGTTAGTAAGTTTTCAATATTTTCAGGAAAACTTAAAACACTCAGGGTACAGAACTGTGCTGGTAGTGTCTCAGTGACAAAGCAATGTTAAGGAGAAAAATAAGTCCCCTCTATCTACCCTAGGGAGAATAGATGAGAGTCATGTGAACTGGGACAGTTCATAGCTAGGGATAGGCATCGAGGAAGAAAAAGAATTGAGGGTTCTGAGTTTAAAATTTAAAAAAAGAAAAGGCAGATGTGGGGTTAGAGTCAGGACCAGCAGATTATCAACCATAGATCATCCTCGGACAAATGGAAGATCACAAGAAACTCAACAAATAAGTACAAATCCTGTGTCTATTCTAATGGAGATCTCAGGTACTAAAGACTGAGAAGCTTCTGATCACCACTGAGTGATGGTTCTAGATAACCCTAACTGCCCATTGTCCATGGACAATCCTGCAGCTTTAAGGCTCCTTATGCCCTGAGATTCTCCTGGGTCCACCCAAACTTACCATTGTGAATACCACATCCCTAAATATGACCCACACAGGCCTGAGGCCCCAGGAATACAAGATGGCAAAATTACCACATGTATTTTCAGAGATGATGGGAAGGGAAAGCCTTGGGTAGTGAGAACCCACACCTGGTACTTTTTAATTTTTAATTCTGATCCCTTCTCTGGTCTTCAAAAATTGGATGCAACTGATGAGATTCATAGTCTTGTTAGCAGAGGGTACCATATCTGGGGTGTAGAGGCTCTGTTAAAGAAATGATGACTATTCAAGTCTTTCTGGTTTCTTTTGTAACCATTTCCCATTTCAACTGGGGAATTGAGAATTTCAGAGAATAAAAAACCTTACTATCCTTGAAGAGTTTCCTGTCCATAAGTCAGGAGTGTGTGGGATGTTCCTAGTGTTTAAAAAAAAAAAAAGTTAAAAATAACATTGTAAGGGTGCTGCCATGACACTATAATGCAGTTAGTTCCACTTAACAATATAATTTAGCTTCTTAAGACATATCTTAAGTTGTTTTAAAACTACTTTTCCCCTTTCTTTACTCTTCTCTCCTTCCCACTGGCTTTTAATAACTTTACTGTTCCCAAGTCTACAGGCACCCCTTGGTACTGCTTTGATAGGTCTTTTTACACAGGGATGAGAATATATACCTTGTTAGTTACAGGTCAAAAGGGCTCATAGCTCTGCCTTCTAGGGATTTAATAACTTTGTTTTCTCAAAACTGCAGGCATACCTTGTATATCTGTTTATCTTTTAGAACACTGAGTCAGGAGAAGTTACAGCCTTGAACCATTTCCTCTCATAATAATTGGAGATTTTTTTTCTTTCACAAAGACCCAAAATAACCACACCTCTAAGATAGATCAGACCCCTAGAAGCCCCCCATTTTTTTTCTATTTCCAGATTTTGGTACTTGACCACCTCCCTCTTTTCTTTGTTCTAGTTTACCCTGTGTGCCTATAAAGGCTTTTGATCATGCAATGATCAGGGAGATGAACTTTGGACATGAGTTCACTATACTTCCAGAATGCTGGCATTTTGAATAAATGTACTTTTCATTCCACCAACTTTGCCTCTCAATTATTGGCTTATGAGAGGCAAGCTGCCAGATCCTTAGCCCAGTAACAGTGTCACTTGTGCTAAAAGCCCATGACATCAAACCTAGATTTACTATCTGATCTAAATGCAGTCTTAACCTCTCCCAGAACCATAATCTTAATTAACCAGTATAAAATTTTTTGGTCAAGGATTTCCCTGGTAGTGTAGGGGCTTAAGGCTTCGGTGCTGGCACTGTCAACGCTGCGGCCTGGGTTCAATTCCCAGCCAGGGAACTACTCACATACAAAATTAAAAAAAAAGAAAAAAAATATTTTTTGGTCAAGCACCAGCAAAGTAATCTGTCACATGGGATATCTCCATCCCCCATAAAAACAGGAGGCAATTTGCATTGATAAAAACCTTTCTTTGGATAGTTCTCAAGATGGCAACCAGGGAGAAGGTCCCTAAAACCTCTCCCAGAAAACACAATTAAATGGCCAGCCAGGAGCCAAGAAAGAAAACCCTGAGTGACACAGTGATAACTGAGAAATTTACACATCACAAGAAAACACCTGAAGCACTGTTTACAGTGGCCAAAACATGGAAACAACCAAAGTGCCCTGTGACAGATGACTGGATAAAGAAGCTGTGGTACATATACACAATGGAATGTTACTCAGCTGTAAGAAAAGATGAAATACTGCCATCTACAACAAAATGGATGGACCTTGAGATCATTATGGTAAGCAAAATAAGCCAGACAGAAAAAAAACAACAATTGTATGACTTTACTCAGATGTAGAATATAAAACTGAAAGTAACAGAAAAAAAAACAAAAAACTAAAACTAAAACCCATGGACACAATCAATTGTTTAATGGTTATTTGGGGACAAGTGGGGAGGAGATGGGAGAAGGGGGAGAGGGTGGGAGAGAAGGGTAGGGCGCTAAATATATGATGATGGAAAGAAAACTCACATTAGGTGGTGAACTGATTATACAACAAGTTGACAATGCACTGTAGAATTGTACACCTGGAACATATGTCAATCTCGCTAACCAATGTCACCCCAATAAGTCTAACTATCAATCAATCAAGCAAGCAAGCAATAAATAAAATAAAAACCTTTCTGTTCTCTTCTCCCAAATAAAAGGTGTCAGGGCCCCCAAATTATTTTTTCTTTTCTTTCTTTTTAGAACCCCCCTGCCCTACCCTTCTTCCTATACAAAACCTTCCATTTTTATAATGTTTTTAGGTGCCCTTCTAGTAGCTAAATGGGATGTTGCTCAATTCATGAACTGCTTAATAAACCAATCAGATCTTCACCTTTACTCAGTTAAATTTTGCTTTAACACTAGTGAACCAAAACAGTTCATTGCTAGATAGTGTAATAATTCAAAGACTTGTTAAGGGACCATTTCTCCTCAGAATCTAATACATACATAGGCCAGATGGTAACTTTTATCCAATAGATGATCTGAGAAGGCTCTCAGATGGTAGACACAGAGCACTTCTTCAGTTTGGTGTTTAAGACACAAGCAGAAAAAAAGGGGGGAGGGGAAGGAAATAGGACAGGCTAGGGGTAAATGAAACAAGAAACAGAAATCACAACAAAATTAGAGCCAGAAACAGAAACAGAAACCAGATGAGTACTCACAGAACTGAATCCTCCTGAAATGAGAAGCTGAGGGCCAGAATCCAGTCTCCAAATAAACCGGTACCAAAGATTGACCTCAGAGAGGCCCAGATTGGCATGTTGCCCAGATGGGGTAAAAGCCCATAATGGTTATCAGCGATTAGTCTAAGAGAGGCTCTGACAATGAAGACGAGGGATTCCTGGTGTGCTCTACTGGTTTGACAAAGCCCAGACTAACTAACCCACAATTTAAAGAATCCTAATAATTATTTTCTTTCCACCAGCTTAAGCATTTATAGGCAGTTAACATCACGCAAGGGAAAGCTGGGAAAATTTCCAAGACAAAAATGTTTTAGCAGCTGCTGGAACATCTCAGCAGTCCCTTTTCCTCAGGGCTAGCCTTCCACAAGCAGTGTGACTTCAGACTGGCTGAGGTGCTCTATTCTTACTCTCTCCCTGGGGAGCAAGGAGGACTTATTCTGAGCCACATCCCTTTGTAGTAGCCAATTTTATTACTAGGTTCAGGTGTCACTTGCTCCCTTCAAAAATTGAAAGATAAGGTTGGTAAAAAGAAAAGTTTATTCAAAAAGGAAAGGCAATGGACTACCTTTCCTGATCCAAATAAGGCCAAAAGTTTTTATAATTGAGAAGAACAAAGAAAGATGCAGGGAGGAGATTGGTCAGGAAGGCTTGAGGGCTGGTAATTGAGAAATCACTGCCTGGGGTCTGGTTTGCTTGAAGATGTTATCTTGGATTCCTGCACTCAGTTGCCTGAGGACTAAGAAATAACTTAAGGGTTAAGAAGGAATGTGTAACCTTAAGAAAGATAACAAAGCAGAATCATTAAAGAAAAAACAAGAGCTATGAAGCTAAACTAGGTGAATTAACAAAGCAGACTAAGTGGATTAATGAATTAGGTTCTAACTAATTTATTGATTTCTTGAGTTTCACTCTTACAATTTGACCTTCTGTCTCACTGGAGACACAAACAAGCCTTAGTTTCTTCCTGACTGAAAATGGTTAAGGCTGACATACACTATTGCTGAGTCTTTATCACCATATCCTAAGGTGGACAAGCAACCTGAAAAAAACAGAGACCTAATTAGCCAGGCAAATAGAGAAAATAATTTCCAATGAAAGAGAATTTCTGCATAAGTATAAAAGATTATCAGAGTTCCAATTTTAGCTCCAACATGTAAAAACTTGATAACTATTACTTCCTTACAAGATAAAAGCTGAACAAACTAAACATTGTCAGGGTTGGGAAAAATTTGCCCTTCTCCCCATAGTCCTTCTGGCTGGTCAAATAATTTAAAAGACATACAGCAGATTCACAGGAGAAAGTCAAATTTTAATAGGTGTGAAGTGGAAATTCATGTAAGCAAGAAAACTCCAAAGACAGTGAGGCAAAATTAGGTATTTATGTCATATTAGAATGATGAGAGGGAGGTAGGCAATCCACAGGTGAATGAGAAAAAACAAACATTTGGCAAATGAATTCTTGCAAGACCACCCACAAACAAGGGGACATAAATGGGAATCTAAAGAACATATTTTTACTTGGATCCTCCCCCTCTGCCACACTTAATTCCTTGTCCTGTTGCAGGAAACTAGACCCCCCAGAAAGAAGAAATCACCTGAACACCAAAGATAGCCCACCAGGAATTTGCACCAATGTGTAAGAGCCCACCAAGAATTTGTGTTAGGACCAGCAATTGAGAGGCAACATGATTGATTGTCTCTGTCTAAATGCTTGTAGTCCTATAAAAGGACAGGGCCAGAGTGGGTCAGGGAGCTCAGCTATTTAAGACTTTTGTCTGCTGTTGCTCATCTGCTGGCTGAATAAAAGATCCCTTCCTCTTCTATCTTTGTGTTCAGGTGATTCTTTCTGCTGGGCCTAGTTTCCTGCAACATCATCATCTATATGCTGCTGCAGAGGCTGATAATGTTTTACATAGAACATATGTCGTCATTGCCAAGGTTTCCAGACAGGGCAGGTTTCAGCGGTGGTACACCCAATTGAAAAAACACACGCGGAGCCAACATGGGGCGACCATAAACACACCAGCAAGCAAGCTACTTTATTGAGCACCTGGGACTATATATACGTATTCAAACAAAAGTGGCATCTTGCCGCATCTGCCCAATAGCAATTGTTTAAGTTTTCATGGTTACATAAGGCAGTACATGTGCAGTAACTGTCAGCCCCAGGAATTCCTCAACCCCAGACAGGGACTGATTATACCAAGGTCAAGCCTGGGCGGCGGGCCTGGCTTTTAACCCTTTACAGTGGGCTTAGCTTTAACCCTCTGGGGACTGACATATGTGATGCTGCCTTTTGGTTGACAATTTTCTCAATCCTTGAGCATACAGCTCTGCTAGTGGGAGGAGACAAGGAACAATCAAACATAGTGTGACTATGGCTAGCATCCCACCTATTAGGGTTTTAAATCCTCCAAACACAGAAAACCATCCTCCCCATAAGCTCTAGGGGTCCCATCCACACCAGGTTTGCACCAGGACATGAGCCAATGTCTGGATTTTCCTTACTGTGTCCTCTATGACCTGTCCTTCATCATCAATTTACAGGCAGCAATTAATTAAATTGAACTTTTTACATATTCCTCCTTCTTGGGCCAGTAAGTAATCTAAGGCCAGTTTGTTTTGATAGACAGTGTTTTGGTTCTGGGTATGCTGCCATGCTAGAACTGAAAGTGCCCTGCTTGTCTCATTTGTTATAATCTCAAGAATTGCTTATAATCTAATTATTTGGTTTAGCATGTAGATTGGGGTGCGATATCCCCAGGACCCATCCTGGGCCCATGTAAACTGGTCATAATATTGGATTATTTTCTCAGGGGGCTATTTATTATTCTTCTAATCCCCTATGATAACCTCTTTCCTTATTAGCATATTTTGTCTCTGTGAGACTTAACAAGACAAAGTAGAGAGGGGGAATCAAAGAATTTTATGAGTCTAAAAAATTTTGCAAGTCTTTTCCATTTTGAGCCTTTTGCTCTGACTCATTTAGCCCTAACATACCTGTCTTTTTAGTTATTTATAAAGAAGAGGGTGCCATTCTCACTGGCTACTTCTTACATGACTGTTAGGGCAGTGTAGTCTGCCTAGAAGGAAAAAGAAAGTTAAGCCTGGGAAATAGGGAGATATTGTCCTCTGGTCTGGAGCAAAAGGTATTGTCCTACATCTTTCTTTGGGTGAGATGGGCTGGAAGCCTTGCTGGGCTATCAGTTGTATCCTGACAGTCCTTAAGATAAAATTGGTCATCAAGTCACTGGAGGACAATTTTAGTCTTTTGTTGTCCTGTAGCCCTTATCATTCAGCTAGCGAGAGATCTGCAAACTGGGCCACATTGCATACAGCAGCAAAACATGATTCCTATGATGATAAACAAAAGAAAGATGAGAAATGTTTCTTTTCAGCCACCAAGGTTGGGAAGCTAGGAAGTAAGGGAGGAAAGATCAAAGCCGAAAAATCCTCTTTGAATAGTAGTCACTACGTTACAAATTTGTTTGATTTTGCCTTCAAATAACTGTGAATTATCTGAGAAGTTAAAATAACAGCACTTTAAATTTTTTACATCTATGATTGTGTTTTAATAGCAGATAATCTATAGCAGCTCTGTTTTCAAGGACGGCTTCCCTGACCTGTCCTAGTTCCTCTCTACTGGCATGGATGACCTGAAAGGTTACATTTGCACAACTGCTTGAAGTAGTGGAGCTGCAATTTAAATTTGTATAAGCTGAAACATTAAAACAATAATACTTGGCTCCTTTTATTTATTTATTTATTTATTTATTTATTTATTTATATCTAAGGTATAGGCCACTGGCAAGAAACAGACTGAGTATGAACCTAAATTTATTTTTACACCTAAGGTTTTAGAGGAATTAGGTCCAGAGTGAGTGGGCAAGACAGAGTAAATGGCTCCTAATATTAATCAGGAAATTAACAGGCTCATATGCCACATCAAGAGTCACCCATAGTGCCTCCTCTGTCATAATGGTGGTCTTCTCTTTTTGGGGAGCCACTGGTTATTTTAGCCCCTGTCAGTTGATTGCAGTCATTTGTGGAGAAGAAGTTGGTCCCTGCTCCCTTCAGAACAGGAAACAATTCCTCCTTTTCTGCCCTTTTGGCTTTCAGAGGGGGCACAGCTGCTTTGGAGGACTAGGGCGCTCCTTGTTTTAGAGGTCTGAGCTTCTGCACCCAAAGCAGGCTCCTTTATCTGGCATTTCTTTTCTGGGGTTCCCAGGGTGGCCCTGAGGTGGCTTTAGCCTTGGTCTCTGTAACTGTGGCCAAAAGTCTGACCTGTTTCTGGTCTTGTTTCTCATCTCACTGTTTCTTTTTTCTTCATTTTTCCCTGTCTTGGTTGCTGAAGACATTGAAATAATCTCTTTGGCCTTCCTTAGGATCTGAACCTTCTCATCAGGTATGTAACAATGGGTCAGAGAGATCTTAAGCTTATTCAGTTTAACTACATGTCAAAATCTTAAGATGTTCTCTTCACAAACCTTCTAAACTTTCTTAGTTCCCCTTAGTCTGTCCATTTCTCTCTACTCATCCAGAAGTAGCTTCTTTATGACAAACTTTTCCTTCGTTTCTTCAAAAATGTATTTCTGGGGTTCCCTAGTGGCATAGTGACTAGGCTTCAGCACTCTCAATGCTGTGGTCAAGGTTTGAATCCCAGCCAGGGAACCACCAAAAAAAAGGGGGGATGTTTTCTATACTTTGTAACTTTTTAAAACACACATCTTTTTAAATATTAATTACCACTTATAAACCCTCAGAACCTTAATTTTTTCCTGACAACCAAAAAGGTAAACAGCATCTCTATAGGCAATCTTACAAAAACAGAAGAACCATTAGCAATTCCAAAGAGGACCCAAGATCTTCCATTCATTTCCAACAGCTCCAATGAAGTTAAAACTCTGGCCTGAGAAAGGCTTGATTTTAAAAGTGCCCTTTTTTCCCTCATCTTATTAGGATTTTATCAGAACTACTCACATATGTTTGATCTGAAGCCAAGTTTATCAAAGATTTGGGAACAAACAATTTGAAACCAAATAGTAGACACCCTCAAAATAGTCCATTAGCCATTTTTATAACTCTTCCAGCCTGCCTTCAAGTCGCCATCCTTCCTTTTTTTTTCTTCCAGACCATTCCCTGAGCTCCAGTTTTTCATACCATCATGAAGCAGGCAGTTAGAGACAAGAAAAGAGTTAACAAAAACAAGCTTGCAGGGGGTGGGGGGGGCGAGTAACAAGAATCAAGTTTAGCTTAACTCGGCAAGCTGCAAAATGAGAGTTGATGGGGGTACTGTTGCCACTTCTTGAAATACCAGCCCTAAACTTGGGACACAAGCTTAGCTGAATTTGACCAGCTTCAAGGAGAAAGTATATCTCTATCCAGATGATCCTTATCCCCCCCACATATCCTAATATGCTTTATTACCTTATATGCATAGCATGACCAATTTGTCTGATATGGCTGTTCAGTGAGAAAATATGACATCATTCCTCTTATTTCACAGGTGCTGAACAAAGTTCTCTACCTAGATGAGGCAGGGCTTTCCCCCAGGCCAAAGAGAATAAAATTACCAAAGCCTCATTAATTGGGGCTCTTGAGCTATTTGCCTGCTTGATTTTGCTCCTATCTCTTTGGAGTGTATTTCCAGTTTCAATAAACTTTTTCTTTGTTTTTCCTTACAGTGCTGGATATCTGATGTTGAGAAGGGCACCTGTACCTTAAAAGTGACCTCCATTCCAGCCATGTCCCCAAGGGGCAAAAGAGAAGATGGGATTGCAGGGTATAGGGTCTCACTCCATGTGTGGGAAGGGCTAAGAACTTCTTCAGGATTCCCAGGCAGGGCAGCTATTCCTTTACCTCTGTGAATGCCCTTTGCTGGTCAGATTCCTATTCTCTTGGCTCCCTCTCTCCCCACTCTGTGGCCTCATAGAGTGGTTTTGTCACTGGAAAATGGGGTGTCTTCATTGACACAATGTCCAGGTTCTTGGTATCTTGAGAAAAGAATTGAACAAGACACACACAGAAGTATAGAGGTGAAACAAAGAGAGTTTATTGAAGAGAAAGTATAATCCAAAGAGGTAGGAGCGGGATTGAGCAAGGAGAGTGACTCAGGAGCCCTGATTAATGAGGCTTTGGTACTTTTTTCTTCTGTGTCTTCAGGTGAGACACCTCTGGGCGTGGAGTCTCTTGATTGACAAGCCTGTGACATCACCTTTCTTTTACTGTTCCTGTCTCTTTTCCAAATTTAATTACCTCCTGTGATTGTCTTATCTTGGGGCAGGGATTACTAGTGAGAGGGTGGTATCAGGGCAATGGCAACTATCCCAGCAGGGCAAATCTCATGGGAGGGGTCCCAAGACCCCCCTATTCTATCTGCCTTCCTCACATTTTCTTGAGATGTGTGATCCCCACAAATCTTTATGGGAAGTTGAAGGGCTGAAGGTCTTCTGTATCTGCTTCCTGCTGATGATGGTCATTGTCCCTACCTATTGGGGAATCCACGGAGCTCTCACCCTATCTGATCTAAAGGAGGAAGTGGTGTCAAGATATGCCATGTTGACTCCTTTGGTCGAGATGGGCTGGAAGCCTTGCCTGGTGACTTCTGCATTGCAAAGGCCCCTAGATAAGGAGAATCTGACCCAGTTAGTAAGTTCAAAAGCTTTGGCCTGAAATGTAGACTTCAAAACCATCACTGCAGGGTGGCTATGCAATAGATTTGTTTAGCCCTTTGGAGTCTTCATCCTGCTGATTTTGGTCTCCACCTGCCACCCAGGTGCCACTGCCTATCCAGGAATGGCTTGGGAATGATACAATTAACAAACAGATTCACAGTTGCAAAGATAATTAGCTAAAATCTAGTATACCCAGCTAAGTAAAGTTTTATTACATATCACAAATTTTAGGATGGCTAACCAGGGCTGGAGGCAGACTTTTAGAAATAAAATTAGCAAACACAAGTTACAAGTTTCTCTCTGTATGATTAGCTCAAACCGGGGCAAAGGACATCTGGGAGATACGAGGTAAAAGCCTGTTGTTTTAAGTCTTAGGGTGATTGTCTAAAGCAGGAGGTAAGATGAAGACATTCCATAATTCAAGTTAGGAGCAATCTGTTGTTTAAACTAGAGTTAAAGGAAAACTGATTGAGAGGGCGATTAAGACTACAGTCTAGTAAAAAGGTGAAACTGAGAGCTAAAGAACAAGAACAGGAGTCTTTAGTGAAGTGGGACAATGGCTGCTTTATTTGGCCCATATCAGTTTGGCCAGAACTGCAAAGTTTGGGATCCATATATGGCAAAAGCCCACTGCTCCTAGGAACTCTCTAATTTACCTTCTTGTCTTTGGGACCAGAATGTTTTGAATAACTTGTTTTCTTTTTACCCCAGCCACATTGAACAGGGCTGCCTCTTCCTTGAAACCTGCTCTGGGCAGGGCTGCCAGACCCTTTCCTCGCCTAGAACTTTTTTTTTTCCCCTGATTCCTGGCAGAAATTGCACTGGTCGTGCCTTAAAGGGGG
This sequence comes from Lyroderma lyra, assembly GCA_004026885.1. NCBI lineage: Eukaryota > Metazoa > Chordata > Mammalia > Chiroptera > Megadermatidae > Lyroderma > Lyroderma lyra. The sequence goes on from PVJL010001419.1 coordinate 99,279, forward strand.
GGCTTCTCTGTTGACCCTTCTGACCTCTAGCTTCCTTTTCTCCTCACTTAAAAAGTGGAGGTCCCCTTCTCCTATTGAGTCAAAGCTATGAGGTCTGTTTTTCTTTTCAGCATGATTGTTAAGGGGGAAGGATTTCCTTGCTTACCTCCCATCCCCTATGAAACTGTGGATCAGAATTCCGCACTTATTTTGACCCTGTGAGGAGTCAGAACCTTCTCCGTGTCCATCTCATTCACTCTCCAAGTGTTTCTGGAAAATGGGGTGTTCTCATTGATACGGTGTCCAGATTCTTGGTATCTTGAGCAAAGAATTGAACAAGACACATACAAAAGTATAGAGGTAGATAGTTTATTGAAGAGAAAGTACACTACAAAGAGGTAGGAGCGGGCTCAAGCAAGGAAAGTGCCTCAAGAACTCTGACTAAGGAGGTTTTGGTACTTTTATTTTCTTCTATGTCTTCAGGGGTTACATGAGTTCTCTTGATTGACAAGCCTGATTGACACGGGACCTATTACATAACGTCTTCTGTGTATGTTCTTTCCCAGAGTTCAGTTTGTTGTAATTAATGAACTTCTGGGCATATCTATGACATTACAATGACGGTATAATGAAGCTCAGGTGAGTTGAAGGTCATTGTAACTCACTGCACAGGCATTAGGAACTGGCTCAAACGGTGGGCTTCTTGTGCCTGGAACTTCCTCCTGTGGCTGCCTAGCTTAGGGCAGGGACTACCAGTGAAAGGGTGGTATCAAGGTGGTAACTATTCTAGCAAGGCAAGTCTCATGGGAGGGGTCCCAAGATTCCCCCTATTCTTTCTGCCTTCCTCACATTCTCTTGAGGAAGCTGAAGGACTGGATGTCTCACCTTCTGTATCTGCTTTCTGCTGAGAATGGTTGTTGTCCCTACCTATTGGGAATCCACGGAATTCTCACCCTATCTGATCTAAAAGGGGAAAGGGTCTCAAGATCCACCATGTTGACTTCTTTCATCAAGATGGGCTGGAAGCCTTGTTGGGGTATCACTTGTATCCTGATGTTCCCTCAATGAGGAGAAATTAATTCAATTAATAGTTTAGAAAGTATTAACCCAATAAATTGTTCTCAAAGCCCTTGTCGCTTTGATGTAAAGTCTGTTGAGCCTATGGCCTGTTGACTTCTGGCCTAGCTGGTCATTCAGGTGTTATCCCCTGTCTAGGTCCAGAAAGGCCTGGAAGGGGTGCTTGCCTGTAGTGATTGTAATCAGCAAGCTGGAGACATGGGTTACAAGTTTTGGAGTAATTATCTATGAGGGACAGTCTGTTGCTTGAGGTGAGGAGCCAGAGAAAATTAATCAAGAAAGTGGTTAAAGTTTTTAACTAGAAAAAAGGTGAAACTGAGAGCTAAAGAAGAAGGAAAAGGAATCTATAGTGAGGTGGGGAGAGGGATGCTCTGTTTGGCCCCCATCACAAGCACTCATATACACTTAAATTCAACCTAAATTCCCTAATTCCTATCCTGAGGCAGCCTCAGTTTTCTGTTTGAACTACCTTGAGTGGTACTCGGGAGGTGCCAGAATGGGATCAGCCCTTCTTTCTACTCAGACTGAGCAGGCCCTGGCACATTTTCCCAAACCCATTCTACCATGCTTAGACATCTCCTGACCCTTCCTGAAGTTCTTTCCTCCTAGTGTTTGACTCTTCGGGAACCCACCAAGGGGGTCTTCTCTGTGTCCTGTAGAGGCGTCCGTACAGGGATGCAAAGCTAGCCATCCCGGCAGACTAAGTGGTTCAAGTCCCCCAGGCCGATCGCCCCCATCCCTGGTGGGTGTTCCGAAGGGTTGGTGGAAAACACCAGGTGATTTTGACTTTGTTCTCTCTCTGCAGGTGGGCTCACTTCCTGGTCAGGGAGCCAAAATGTGTTGCAGGAAACTAGGCCTGACAGAAAGAAGAAATTGCCCGAACACCAAAGATAGAAGAGGAAGGGGTTCTTTGACAGGCAGATGAAAGTCTAAAAATAGCTGAGCTCTCCAACCCACTCTGGTCCTGTAATTTTATAGAACTTACAGGCTTTTAGACAAAGGGGCAACCATGTTGGCTCTCAATTGGTGGTTCTAACACATTGATGCAAATTCTTGGTGGGCTTTTACACATTGATGCAAATTCCTAGTGGGCTCTTACAGGAAAAAAAAAAGAATTTAGAATTGATTGCCTTATTGTGGGGAGCATCCTTGCACCAGGGAAGGAAAGATTTATTGCTTTATTGCAGGGAACATCCTTGCACCAAGGTAGGCATGCTAGATATGGGTGGATAACTCCCCAAGGCAAAGCCTCCTTTCTCAGTCCTACAGTGAATATGCTAAGGTTCTCTTCCTGAAGCAAAATTTTCAATCTAAACCTCTTTAGACCAGGTAAGGAGTAAAAAAACTCTTCCTGAGTTTATGGAGCTTTGATTGTTTTCAGCTCCAAATAAACTGAATGCCAGAGTGGCACATTCTGGGGAGATTCACTCCAGACCCACACAACATCAATGACTTATCTTGGGCCCATTGGATAACTAAGGTCACAAGACAAACTGTTACCAGAGAACAGAGTTCTTCTTGACATGGTGTCCAAGCTCTTGGTATCTTGAGCAAAGAATTGAACAGGACACACACCGAAGTACAGAGGTAAAAATAAGAGGCAGTTTATTAAAAGGAAAATAAGGTGAAACAAAGAACATTTATTGAAAGGGAAAGTACACTCCTAAGAGGTAGGAGTGGGCTCCAACAGGAGAGTGGCTCAAGAGCCCTGAATAATGAGGCCTTGGTAGTTTACATTTTCTTAGGTTGCATAGGGTTAGGCCTACCTAGGCATGAGATCTTTGGATTAACATCTTTGATTGACAGGAGGAATTATGTCACCAGTTTAGACTGTGCATGTTCCTTTCCAGACTTCAGTCTGTTATAATATTAATGAACTTCAGGGCATATGTATGATATTATAATGATGATATAAGGAGGCTTAGGTGAAATGAGGGTCACTGTAACCCTTACTGTGCAGGTGTTAGAAACTGGCTCCAACTGGGGGCCTTTTTGTATTCCATAACTTTCTTCATGTTAGTTAATTTTTCCTGTAATTTCCATTGTGAAGGTATAATATTGGATGGGAATTGCTAAGGAAGAGAGTGGTCTTAGAGTGGTGACTATTGTAGCAAGGTAGGTCCCCTGCATGAGGTCTCCAGATCCCGCTATTCTATCTGCCTACCTCACTTTTCTCTTGAAAGCATGATTCCCCATAAATCTCTATGGGAAGTTGAAGGACAGGTCTCTTCTTCTCTATCTGCTTCCTGCTAAATGTGGCCATTGTCCCTACCTACCAGGGATTAATGGAGCTCTCACCCTATCTGATCTAACAGGGGAAGGGGTTTTGAGATCCACCTGGTAGACTTCTTTAGTCAGGATGGGCTGGAAGCCTTGCTGGGGAATTATTTGTATCATAGTAGCTCCTAGAGGAGAAAAAATAAATTCAGTTACTATATTTCAAAGCAGTTGCTCAAGAACCAGGTCTCAAAGTCAAGACAGAGTGGGCAGAAAGGTGGATGTTAGCAGGGGAGGGGGTTGTCTCAGTCCATTATCAGTGGCCTCTAAATTACACAGATAAAGAGAAGGAAGGTGGGAAGGGGAACTTGCTTGTAAGGACCATTAACAGATGCCCTGAATCTGGGAGTAAGCCCTTTCCCATTATCAGCTACTCAAATTGAGGGGGGAAAGTCCCATCTATTTAACCATAGGCCCTGCTTTCTAAAAATCATATTAATATGTAACTTTGGCCCTTTTCAGAAGGGTCTTGCAAGGAAGAAAGAGGGAGGAGCTTACACCCAGATACAAAAATTCTCAAATAATGGGAGAGGGCTGCTTCCTACTCTTGGATCAGCCTGCTCCACCATCTTGGAGTGTACTTTAACTTTTCTATAATAAACTGTCTCTTGAGAGACATAGAACTGAGGAAAAATCACCGTTCCATGGTAACAAATCCATAATGTAACCACCCTATGTCAGTGACTGTCACCCTCAGTTCTTTGTGACTCGAAGGAAAAAATTCAGTCAAGAGACAGTTTGTGAAAATATAGAGAAGTTAGTTTGTTACAGAAAAGTTCAAAAGTTTTAAAGTATACTTGATGGTGGAGCAGGCTGATCTGAGGGAGGGAAGCAGCCCCCCCTTCCATTGTTTGGGAGTTTTTCTATCTCTGGGTGTAAGCCCCTCCCCCTTTCCTTTCTTCGATCCTTCTGAAAAGGGTGAAAGCTACATAATAATATGATTTGGGGAAGTAGGGCCCATTGTTAAATAGGTGGGACTTTTTTTCAATTCGCATAGCTGATTATGGGCCAGGGCTTACTCCTAGACTCAGGGCATCTGTTAATGGTCCTTACAGGCAAGCTCCTCTTCCCACATACCTTCTCTTTATCTTTTTAATTTAGAAGCAGAAGATAATGGACTGTGACAACTCCTCCCCTCCTACTCACACCCACCCTTTTGCCCACTCTGTCAGATTGAGCCTGCAACTTCCTCCTGTGGCTTAACTGGTTTATTGGGTGGTTACCTGCCCAGGACCAGGGTCCAGAACAGCTTGAAAGAGGCTGAGGTGTATAAATCACAAGTTACAGAATAACTGTTTAAAGCAAAGCAAGAGGTAGAAAGGAGACATTCTGTAATTTAGGCTAGAAGTAATCTATTGTTTAAGTGTAGGGACCAGGGAAGATTGATTGAGAGGGTGATTAAGGTTAGGAACTAGTAGAAAGGCAAGGTTGGGGAGCCAAGGAAATAAGAAAATGGGACTAGAAGTTCCTATACTGAGAAGCTTCCCTGTTTGGCCCATATCAAAACCTCAACCTTCAAATCTATAGATAGATAAGTAAATGCAGAAAATAACAGCCTACATCTGCTTACCTGGAGAAAAAGATGCAGGAGCCAGAAACAGGAGCATTAAAATGGTAATTTTGATGAATTACTGAAGGCTAAGTGTGGATTAGCTTTAGAGTGAGAAATTCCTGAGAAACAGTTTTAAGGGAGCACTCCACATTCTTGGAATTTACTTCAAAAACCCAAGGCAGTCTCCCTTTATTGAGGAGCTAAGGAAAAAACATTCTCTTTTTTTTCTTTGGCAAAGTGAGGGTAAAAGATGAAATTTGAGAAACACCCTGAGCATTCTGCATAACAAAGGCATTCTCTCCATTTGAAAAGACAGTACCAGAGCTTCAGTCCAACTAGGGAAAAGGACATTTACTCAACTCCAACACCCTCTAGCCTTTCTAACTCACCTAAGAGAAAGTGAGCTAAAAAACATTTGTGAAAGCCACAACCCAGAAACAAAGTAATTGACAAAATAAAACAAGTAGACAGAAAATCAGTAAGAATATAGATTTGAACAATATCATCAACGAACATATTTATTGATCACAGCACCCTAGAACAACAGAATACACATTGTTTTCAAGTGAACAGAAAACTTTTACCAATATAGACCATATCCTGGACCACAAAACTAGTCTCAATCTTAACAAGAATTCAAAGTATATAGTTTGTACTGGAATCATAACAAAATTAAACTAGAAATAACAAATATATATAGTCCCCAAATATTTGGAAATGAAATAACACAATTTTAAATAGCCTAATGTTCAAAGCAATAATTAAAAGGGGAATTAGAAAGTATCTTGAAATGATTGAAAATTAAAACAAAATCTGTGAGACATAGTTAAAGTGACAGAGTAGGCAGAAAGGTAAATATGAGCAGGAAAGGAGAAATTGTCATGGTCCATTATTAACTACCTTTAAATGAAAAGGAATGCAAGGAAAGAAACTTGCCTGTTAGAATGAAATGGAAAATTTCTGACAAAACTGTTCATGTTGACTGTTAACTCCCATTACTGACAAAGCTGTTTAATGTAAATCCTGTAGACTGTTTAATGGAAATTCTGTGAACTCACTTTTGCATTCTTTCTACCAGCTGCCTAATATATGCATTTAGCATCTGTAACCCTGCTTGCTTAGTGCATTAGCCAGCCCCCACCCCAACCCTATAAGAGTCCAAAAACCTGTTAGTTGGGGCTCAGACTTTGGAGACTGTAACTCCTCTGAGCCTGCTGACGTAATAAAACTGGTTCTCCAACTCTCCCAGTGCTGTTTGACTTCCTAGGTTACCTGTCCTGCTGCAACAAGAAAGCCCATTAACAGGAGTTCCTAAATTAAAGAGGAAAGGAATGCAAAGGAACTGTCTTATTGGGGACCTCAACTACATACCCCTAAAATAAAGAGACAAAGTCCTCAGGGAAGAAATGCAGAATAAGCAATCAGCCCTGGCCAATTATCAGCTATCCTCAAATGGGAAAGATAAGATAGATAAGATTGTCAGAGGAATGTGAGACAAAAGGCAAATAGCACCACTTATCCAGCCATAAGTTTTGCCCCCCAAACTATGCTATTATGTAGCTTTCCTTTCAAATAAATCACAAAAGAGGGAAAGGGGAAGAAACTTCCACCTATAGTTATAAAAACCCCAACCATGTAAGTGGGTGCTGCTTCTCGCTCTTCGGTGAGCCCACTGCACGTCTTGGAGTGTACAGTCTTTCACTAATGAGCTCTTTTAACTTTTCTATATTTTCACAAACTGTCTCTTTCCTTTGAGAGACAAAGAACTGAGGGAAAATAGCCATTTTATGGTAACAAAAGCAGCAGAATAAAATATATAGATATTGTGTTCTATTTGGAAAAAAAAACCCAAACCTGAAATCAATTACCTCATCTTCCACCATATAGAAAAAAGTAATTACAAGATGAGCATGTGAAATACAAAGTAAGCAGAGAAAATAAATAAATAGCAAAATAACAAAAACAATTGAGAAAATCAATAAAACTAAAAGATTTTTTAAGAGGATCAATTAAATTAATAAACCTCTAGCCAGATTAAAAAAAATAAAATATATAAATTACCCATATCAAGAATGAGAAATGATATTGTTACCAGAGTATGGCCCTTCACAGTGTGATGTCCATGTTCTTGGTGGTCCGAACCAAGAATTGAGACACAAAGATTCAGGAGTGAAAAAGCACTAAAAGTAAACAGTACACTCCAAAGAGATAGGAGTGAGTCAAAGCAAGAGAGTGGCTCAAGGGCCCTGAATGGCAAGATGAAGGTACACTCCAAACAGGTAGGAGAAGCCTTGAGAAGGCAAGTGGCTCAAGTGCCCAGAACAACAACTTTGGCAGTTTACATTTTCTTTAATAGTAAGGGGTTATGTCTATCTGGGCAAGGGGCCTTTTAATTGGCATCTTTGATTGACAGAAGAAATTATGTCACCTTTTAAGACTGTGCATGTTTCTTTCCAGAATTTAGTCTGTTATAATGATATTAATGCACTTTTGTGCATATGTATGATATTATAATAATGGTATAATGAGGCTTAGATGAAATGAGGATCACTGTAACTCTTACTATGCAGGTGCTAGTGAATGGCTTAAAACAGTGGGCTTTTTGTACCTTATAACTTTCTTATGTTAGCTAATTTTTTCTGTAGTTTCCCTTGTAGATGCCTAACTTGGGGCAGGGATTACTAAAAAAAAAGAGTGGTATCAGGGTGGTGACTATTCCATCAAGATGGACCCCATAGGAAGGATCCCGAGATCCCCCTATTCTATCTGCCTACCTCACTCTCCTCTTGAGAGGCATGATTTCCCATAAATCTCGATGGGAAGTTGAGGGACAGGTCTCTTCTTTTATATCTGCTACCTGTTGGATATGGTCATTGTCCCTACCTATAGGGGATTCATGGAACTCTCACCCTATCTAATCTAAAAGGGGAAAGGAGTGTTGAGATCTGCCATAGACTGTGTTGACTTCTTTAATTGGGATGAGCTGATAGCCTTGCTGGGGTATTATTTGTATCACAGTAGCCCCTAGAGGAGGAAAAACAGATTCAGTTAATATATTTAAAGGCATTTGCCCAAGAAGCAGGCCTCAAAGTCACCGACATCGGGTAGCTACATGATGGATTGAGCCTGCGACTTCCTCCTGTGGCTAAACCAGTTGTCCATCAGGTGATGTTATAAGCCCAGGATCAGGATCCTGAACAGCTTCAAAGAGGCTGGAGTACATGTTGGGAGCTATGCAGGTTGATTCTGACCTGTGGAAAAAAGGCTTGTCCCTTACTGTTCCTGGAGGGTGTTTTGTTTATCATTGAGGTATGTGGTGATAATGGCCAGTTCCAGTAATAGTACAGGGAGCTAGATGTTTATCAGGGTCCGAGAGATTGATTGGCTTGGGAACCTGACCTTTTAACAATGAGTAGTTAATAAGCTTACTAGCCACTTTAGTCATGCATTCCTTTTGTTACCCCTTATGATATATAATGGCTGGAAGAAATAAACTGGGGACTTCGGTATTTACTGGAGTCCTCCCAAGACTTTCTCTCTCGTCTTTTCTTTAATCCTCACTCCCCCTCTCAGGACTGTTTGACTTTATCGGCAAACTTCCCGATAAGTACATAAATCACAAGTTACAGAATAATTGTTTAAAACAGGAAGTAGAAATGAGACATTCTGTAATTCAAGCTAGGAATAATCTATTGTTTAAGGCTAGAGACTGGGAAAGATTGAATAAGAGGGTGATTAAGATTTGGGACTATGGAGTTCCCCAGTAGTGTAGTGGCTTAAGGCTTCAGTGCTGTCAATGCTGTGGCCTGGGTTTGGTTCCCAGCCAGGGAACTACATACACACACAAAATCCCTTAAGAAAAAAAAATTGGGACTAGTAGAAAGGCAAGGCTGGGGAGCCAAGAAAATGGGACTAGAAGTTCCTATACTGAGGGACTCCCTCATTTGGCCCGCAATAATGTCATCACTAATTTTACAAATACTAAAAAATTAAAAAATATTATAAATAATTTTATGCCAATTAATTAGATAACTTAGATCAGGGTTTGGCAAACTATGCCACACATGCTAAATCTTGCTTGCCACTTATTTTTGAAAATCATATTTTATTGCAACAGTCACGCTCATGTTTACTTTTTGTCTGTGACTGCTTTCACAGCACAATGGCTATTGCAACAGAGAGTAGATGGCCCACAAAGCCTAAAATACTTAGTATCTGGTCCTTTACAAAAAGTTTGCTGATATTTGAATTAGATAAAAATAGAAAGATTCTTTCAAAAGGTATTAAAGCTACTAAAATGCACTCATGAATAGATAACTTGAAAAGTCTGGTATCTATTAAAGAAATTAAATTAGTAATTAAAAACCTTCCCATAATAACATGTCAAGTCCAGTTGGCTTCATTGGGGAATCTTGCCAAACCCTGAGGAGGAAAATAATGCCAAATCTATACAAACATGTCCATAAAAGTGAAGAGGCGAGAATACTGAACACCTGATTCTATAAGACTAGCATTATTCTGATACTGAAATCAAAGACATTATAAAACAAACAAACAAAACACAAACAAAAAAAAACTATCTCTCATGAACATAGCTGCAAAAATAGTTAACAAAATTTTAGCAATTAAATCTAACAATATATGGAAAAAATAATGCATTATAACTAAGTGGGCTTTATTTCATTCAATATTGGTTTAAAATTTAAAAACCAAATAATGTAATGCACCATTGACAGATATTAAAAATAATGTGGGGGAGTTCCCTGATGGTGTAGTGGCTTAAGGCTTCAGCGCTGGCGCTGTCAGCACTGTGGCCAGGGTTCGAGTCCCAGCCAGGGAGCTACCCACATACCAAAAAGCAAAAAAAAAAAAAAAAAATAAAATAAATAAAAAAATAATGTGATTGTCTCAGTGGATAAAGTGACGTAATCATCTATGTAGGAAATCTTATGAAAGCTTTAAAAACAATTAAAACTAATAAATGAGTTTAGCATGATTTTAGTATATAAGATCAATATACAAAATTAAATGTGTTTCTATAAAATTGCAATGAATAACTGTAAATTTAAAAATTGATTTATAATAGCATCAACATATGAAACAGTTAACATAACAAAAATGTTCAAGAGTTCTTAGATAAAAGAGCAAATGCATAATCCATAAAAGAAAAACTTGCTAAAGTTGAAATGTCATCAAAATTAAGAACTTCTGCTCTTTGCAAAACAGTGAAGAGAATGAAAAGGCAAGCTACATTCTGGGAAAAGATATTTGCAAATCAGTTATAAAGAAGGACTTGTATCAAGAATGTATTAAAAAAAAACACTTAAAACTCAATAACAAGGAAAACAGCTGTCCAATTATTAAAATAAAAAAGAGCAAACAACTTGAAGAAACCCTTCACCATAGATTTATACAAATGGTAACAAAAAATATATATGCATTTTAAGAAAAAAAACTGTATTAAAATTGTAATAATATATACCAATAACAAAAGATGAATGTTATGTTTGACTTCTGCAATTACAAGAAGTGCTCAAAGTGGTTACCATCAGCATCCAGACACTTCTGATTATAGTGAACTAATGCTTGAGCAATATTGACAAAAGTGTCCACTTGTATTGCTGTGCATGCCATTTCAATTTCTTCCCAAAGTACTGCCAGTGTAGCTGGTTTTCTATGGCACACCACATCCTTTAAGGTCCCCCATAGGTAGAAGTCAAGGGGTGTTAAGTCAGAAGAATGTTGGGGAAACTCAAACAATGTTCTCAAATTTCAAATTCCACTTTAAAAGTCTTGCACTCCCCAAATGACAACTGTGCTTCTGCTATTTTTACTGTCCTGTCTGTCCCATGGTGATGCTAGAATTTATTTGATTAACACCTTTTGAACAACACCATCTTTTGAACTAATGTCATACTACATATTGCTACCATAATTCAACTTCAGAAAGTAATACATAGATAACATCCCTTAATATGTGTATACAATTTTTTGGCACCCCGGTAGCTATCAAACACACACACCAAAGATGCTCAGTATTCCAAGATGCTCAGTATTCCAGAAATGCACATTACAGTCACAATGAGATACCTCACTACACATCTATTATAATGTTGAAAATTAAAGACAAACTGAGCTAAGTCACAACAAGGATGTAGAGCATCTGAAGTCAGGTGTAAAATGGCACTTTAGAAAGTAGTTTAGCATCTTCAAAACAATTACCCAAAAATCTAATATAGCCCAGCTATTTTACTGCTAGGTATTTATCCAAGAAATTAAACCACGTTTATTGGAAGACTTTTACAAAAAATGTTAATAACAGCTATATTTCCAGTTTTTGTAGTAGCCAAAAATTGGAAGCAACCCAAATTTTCATCAACAGGTGAACAGATGAGTTGTTACATATAATATATTTGTATTGGTATAATAAATGATCCATTGATACAATGGAATAATATTTAGCAATAAAAACTAAATAGGCTCTTGATATAAGCAATGGTGTGGAGAATGAAAAGAACCAGACAACACTGCTTAATGATTCCATTTATATAACACTCAAAAAATGCAAATTATAATGAGAAAAAGCAGAACAGTTGCTAGATGATGGCGGTAAGGTGGGCAGGGACAAAAGGAGGGATTACGAAGGGGCAAAAGGAAACTTTTGAAGATGGTTGGTATCTTGATTGTCTTGAGGATGATGGTTCCACAAGTCAAAACTTATCAAATTGTAGATTTTATTATTATTTTGTTTTGTTTTGGGGGGGAGGGGTAGTTCCCTAGCTGGGAATCGAACCCAGGCCACGGCGTTGAGAGTGCCAAAACCTAGCCATTACACCATGAGGGAATCCCCTCAAATTGTACATTTTAAATATGTGCTATTTACTATATGCCGATCATATCATAATAAAGATGTTTAAAAAGCCCTTCTCTCTGAAACTTTCTTTCAACTTGGAATCAAAAGCAAAGGCCAGGGGAGTTCCCTGGTGGTGTAGTGACTTAAGGCTTCAGTGCTGGTGCTGTCAACACTGTGGCCTGGGTTCAATTCCCAGCCAGGGAATTACCCACATACAAAACAACAACAAAAAAGCAAAGGCCAGCTCTAGCAACAGACTGTTGTAAAATGTTAAGATAACTATACCATTTGCCTAAAACTCTGGTGACAGCATTACCCTTCCTAATTTCCTTATGAACTTTAGGCTCCCAGGGGGAAAAACACACCAAGATTCTGGGTCTTTTGTAATGAGGAAGAGGGAGTTAAACTCCCTTGAGTATCCTGTTACAGATCACTAGGTCTCAAAACATCTGCATTTTTTCCTTCCCTAATATTTGATCATATTTAGTTACATGTGGCTAGGCAATTTTACAATCTTCCTTGTATTATAGTTAGGTGGGGTCACATGGCTATTCTTGCCAAACTCTGAGAAGGAAACAGAGACACAGACATTATTAATCATACATATGAATTAAAGATTTAGAAAGCAAACCATCTCCTCAGTTGTCTTTAACCTTTTGCTGTCCTGATGCTGGTGACAAAACTATGATAGGGGATGGCAGAGCCAGATGGAAGAAAGCTTGGTCCATGAATCCCACATGGAACCTTATCACCAACACTCAAGTTAGATTTCTACATTTAAAAAAAAAAAATTGGATCTATTATGTATTTGGATTTATTTTTCATAGCAATTTCTCTGATTACACCAAAAATTTCAAGTAGGCCTCTGTTCAGAACACCCAGGATAAAGCCAAGGCTGCAAACTCATCCCGTGCATCCTAATAATTCTCCCCATATCTACTCCACAGAATCCCAGAAAGCACTTTGATTTTCCTATTATCTAAGTTCATTCATTGGATCCCTCCACAGGGAGAGGACAGCTGGGCTTACTCCTTTAGTCTAGAACCTAGTACATGGGAAAATAAGTGGGAAGGGAGCAATTAATCACAGATTCTTTCAGCATCATCTCTCGTCCTCCAACTTCTACCAACTTTTTGCTCAATCTCCTCTTGTATTACTTCTAATTGAAGTTCAGATCAGGATAAAGAGTGTTCATTTGGCCTCTGGTTTCCCACAAATACAATCCTACTCTAGACCAAACCAGTACTGGGCTTTTACCGTAATTTGCATATCCCACCACAGGTACTAGAGCTGAGCCCTGATGAAAGACTAGTATTTCCTCCAACCACGAAGGAACTTCAGCTGTCCAACAGACAGAGGGTAGTCAGAGCCATATTCTTTGGCCATGATTCCTTCCCATGATCTTCCAAATCTTTTATAAAAATTACTCTGAGTTGTATGATGTCCATGTAGAAATAAACACATCTGTCTTACAGGCCTCCTCTTAGTGATAGAAAATGCAGTGCAGGTAGAGCTCTTCAACAGACATGTAACGTGAGCCACATATGCAATTTTAAATTTCTCAGTATTAAAAAAGTAAAGTGAGACAGGTGAAGTAAATGTATATTTCATTTAATGCAATATGTCCAAAGTACTATCATTGTACTCTACAATATAAAAGTTATTAATAAGGTATTATACATTATTTTTTGTACAGTCTTCACATCTCAATTCAGACTAGCCATATTTGAAGTGCTCAGTAGCCACTGATAGCTCTTGGCTACCATATTAGACAGCTGTATTCAACTCCTCTACATCTATAATACTTTATAAACAGATTTTCCATTAACTGGAACTCAAGTAACCAGCATCCTCAAGCAACCAAATCAATTTTTTTGCCATTGAGACTTTACCAGTTGCTTGAGTTCCGGTTAAGAGAGAACCTACTTACATTTATCTGGCATCTCCCAATTCCTATGGGTGCCAGTTAATTGAGAGTCTACTGTAATTACTTTTACAGTCGGCTCAAAAAGTATGTAACACCTCTCTACCAAATTCATAGCTGCTTACTTACTAGCTGTTCACATTTGACAATTGAGAATAGGGGATGTAGAGAAACTAAAAAAAATTCTGTATTGGATTGATCATTTTCGTATATTCCCCTTTTTCACTTGAATGCATTTGAAAGATTTTTTTTGTTTTAATTTTTAATTAGTACCATTAAAATTTTAAAATCCATGAAGGTCGTAGTAAAGACTGAAGTTAGAATTTCTTTCTTTAATTTGAATTTAAAGCCATCAAAATTAACATTATAATGGATTTTAGCACTCAATCCTATATATACTTACACAAAAATACAGTAATTTTTTTGCTTATTTATTGCATTTTAGAAAACCTGACCACAATGTTATAAGAATATGAAATTACATGTCAATTGCTCATAAAGAGATAAAAAAAAAACCTAAACCATATATTACAAAAAACAAATCTAGTATAGTATATGAAAAATAATAGTAGCTTATTTTAGGAATTGGTGTTAAACATTAAAACAAATCAATGTACTTCAATAACAATAAAAATGACAAGATTATTTCAGTAATTACAGAAACATTATTTTTGAAATTCAATTTTCATTCAGTATAAAATTAAGAGAACTTCCTAAATTTGATTCCACTCACTGGTAAAAATTCTCCATCAATTACCATGCTTAATGATAAAATGTTGAAAGCTACCTCCTACCCATTATGAGATCTGAAATTACTTAATCAAGGATGTCCACTGTCAACACTGGGTGCTTTCTAGCACTAAGTTAATGTTCAAAAGAAAAGGAGTGAGAAGGCAGAAAATAGAAGGTCAGAGAGGAGACCAAGGTGCAGATGAGCTTCAAAGGGTACTGCTCAGATGTGGGTGGGGACAGCAGAATGTTCAAGAGCTTGGGCGACGCAAGGTCATTGGGACTACACAGTTGCAAGGATTAAAATATGCACAAAGAGTGGTAGGAAAGTAATATTTAGTGAAAGTGTATATGGGAAATCCATGGTTTGTGACATTAAAAAAGGAGACTGTGCCAGCCTCATAGTCTAAGAAAACCCCAACCCGGCGAGGAGGCACTGTCATCGAGAGGAGCAGGGAAGTAGAAGAGTCCTCATAAGCTCTATATTCATGTTTATGATGTAACCCAATCACCCAGTACCCACTTTGAGGTTGATATCTGGAGTAACCATTCCAATTGTTCGTAAACAGGTTGAAAGAGAATGGAGGTCCCACGGCATTGCTGCACACCCCTAGGATCCAGTCAGTCTTCTTGGCCACATCTACCTCCCAGTAATGTTTTCCTGAGGAGAAGTGCTGAGATCCAAGGATACCACAGTCATAGTGCTCTTCCAGATGAGACCCAGACAGCTTGGCACCTACAAATCTCACCTGTCTCCGATTTTTAGATAGGACAAGATTTAAATTAGCTGTTTGTGGATTCAGAGTCACGTCCACTGTGGGAAAAGTAACAACATCAACAGATAAGAATGAGTACATGGGTCTTATAATACTAAGAAGAGGAAGCATGGGAAGTAGGTGGAAGGAATTTGAACTATGTGGTGGGGACATGGGTGGCATTATCAGCACATCATACCTGAATGTGTGGGGTTTTGTTTGCAGGGCAAGCATATAAAAGAGGATTAGAACATGTTGACTCAAAAGGCCATGGTTCTACTTACCCCAGTAGCTTTGGACATCTGTCAGCTCTGTAATGATAAAGAGTCAGTCTCGGAGAGAGAACCAACAGTCTCAGGTCAGATATCTCTCCTCTTACCTGACTGAGAGGTGCGGCAGGGAATTCTGTGAGGATGTAGGTAAGTTGGCCATTTCATTCACCCTTAAGTATAAATTGTGTCTTCTTCTCTGACAGATTATGTCCCTCCCTCTCAGACCTTGTCTTCACCGCTCTCCCCAAATACCAACTAAACCCTCTATTCTATTTATTTCTTACTATTAAAATAACCCCACATCCAAATTCTTTTCTCTCAATCTCCTCACCTCTGAATACTCGCAGCATCTTTTTCAGATCTGGGGCTCGAAACACACTCTTCAGCTTGGTAGGGAGAGTTTCTGGTTTTTTCAGGCTCCAGAACTCACTCCTAGAGAATAGATTTTAGGAATCTACACTCCTGACCTCCTACACTTCTTCCAACACTGCTGTCTTTCATGTTCCACACCAAGAGGGGAAGTTTAACACTCTTTCCTGAAGAAAATCAGCATCATTCTGCTAAAAGTCCTGATACTGGAGCCAGAAGACGTAAACTAGAAACCAGCTTTTCACCATCTGTGTAAACTTTGATAAGACTTAACCCCTCAAAGCCCCATTTTTATTTGTTTGTTGTTGTTATTTCTGTAAAATATAGTAATTTTCCCTTTTCTTTATATACCTTAGAGGTTGTATAAAATTAAATAATGGCTGGGAAACATTTTGCTACCTCAAAAAACAAAAAACAAAACAAAACAAAAAAGCAACAACCCCCCCAAAAAAACCTAACCCAAATATTTAAAATGTCAGTGCCATCTTAGAGGGTGAATGAAGGAGTGGAGATGTCTGTGTTGCCAGGCAGAACACCAAGAACCTGCTGCTGGGGCTCTGAGAACATCAAGCAAAAGGGTCCTTTCTCAAGAGTCTTAGAAATTAGGCCTTAGAGTCTGCTAGAGGCCTAAAGAGAAAACCTTTAGAACAACATCTTAGAATTCAGTGTTGGGAATATTATGCCAGTTGGAAAAAGGCTATGTCCTTGCCTCCAATGTGAGAATGCAGACTTCCGAAGGGATAACAGGTTCCATAATTTGTGTCTGTGAGGAGCTGTAAGGTACCTGGTGTGTGAGCAAATTTAGATGTCACCTTCATAGGTGAGATTCTAGAGTATGTGATGGAGAGGAGAACCTGTTTTGATCTAGGGCCAAAATTATTCTTCTCAAGACCTCAGATCTATGATTTTATTTGAATTAAGAAAAATGGAAGTGTGAGGAGAACTAGGTAGCAAGGCATGGACTATTCAAAGTTAAGGTAAAAAGGAAATTTAAGGCAGATGTCCCATAAGCTGATCCAAGGACCTTGGGAGAAAATGCAGATGAAAAATTTCCCTCTGATAAAATACATGGGCCAAAAAAGCCCTCTATTTTGAGGTAGCAAAAAATTACTGGAATCAGGGCTGGAAGCAGGTACAGAGGAAAAGGAGTACCATCACGGAGTATTAGGGGAGTTAGTGATACTGCAACACTTTATACTTAAGGATACTGCTGTCCTCAGTTTATGACCTCCCATCACCCAAATTCTTCTGTCATTAAAAACCAGGCTGTCCTCATTATTTTTGGAAACTCAAAAATTCTCATGTTGAGCAATTCAACATACTACAGTCCTAAATCTTCCCTGCCCTGTGATTTTCTTTCCCTTTCCCACTGACTACATGGTAACTCTATGAATGCAGGAATCTTTTGTTAGTCCAAAGGAACCACGTCATGTTCTCCTTCACATACCTTTCCGTGACATCATTCACATCCTAGGGAGGAAAGAAACAGGTTAAGCCAAGGAGCAATAGCCCATGCCCATTAATACAGCCTCAAGCACGTTCCTCATTCCATCCCTACAACCCCATATGATGAAAATAAAGATGGCCCCAATATGGAGGCCAAAAAGGAGAGATAAGAACTCAGATTAGACAGTTCTTGAGACTCTATGTAGAGATGGCTGGAAAGTGATCCAATTTATTCATTAGAACCTTTATTTTTACAAGTGTGTGTGCTGTTTATGTATGTGTTGTATTATATATGTACATCAGCTATTATTTACCAGGCATTGTGGCTGACCCTAGAGACTCTCACATGATTAAGTCACAATTTCTGGCCTTGAAACGCTTACATTCTGGTTACTGAGAATACAGGGCCTTAAATGTGATTGGTTCTCAAACCTCACCTTCTCTAAAACTCTACACTCCCTTTGCTGACTTCATACATTTTTCTTGATTTCAATACACACGCATGTTGAAGATTCCCAAATCTGTATTTCAACTCAGATCTCTTTTATATACTCCAGCATATAAACCAGGGGCATGATCATTCAAGATGTTTAAAATAAAATCACTTTTCCCTGCAATCATGGGGTTTGCTATTATGTTCCATTTTCCTCAATGATACCAGCATCCACAGTCAGCAAATTAAGACAAAGTACTATCCTAAAATTTACCTAATAAGTACCCTGATGTCCCATTTTAGACCAAGCCAGTTCATTTCACACCTTGAATTTCTTTTAGCCACCTGCTCTTCACCACCATCTCCACCACTGCTTGCTTCAGTTGAAGGGAATTGCATCATGGCCTATTTGGTCTCCCTAATATTTGCTCTCTTCTCCTCAATGACTGAAGAAAAGGCTCATGGCTTTATCTTTACGACATAGAATAAGTATTTTTTCTGTATTGGGGCTATTTTTGGTTGCATTCAACAGAAACAGAATGCAAATGGACTCAAATAAAGACAGCAATAGAGAGGGTGGATGTGTCAACTTATACTAAATATCAAGTATTATATCAATTTTAAGGTATGATTTTACTGAGGAACTCAAATGATCCAATCAGAGTACTACTGCATGGCTATTTCTCTTGTTAGCTTTATCCTTAGGGTTCACATTTTGAAACTTGAAAGCTGCAGGTTTGTATCTGGTTATCAAATCTCAATGGGCACCAATGTCAAACAGGTTTGGAAAAGAGAAGGAAGGATGTGTCTGTGATGAGCAAGTTCTAGAAAATTGACTCAGATAGCATTCAAGTTGAAAATGTCCATTGGGTAGTCACAGTAATGGGTGTCAGAATCTAGATGGGTATCTAAATTAACAATATAAATTGATGATCCCTGAACTAATAAAGAGATGTTTACTGTTTGAGGAGTCTATGGAGGGGATAGAACAAGGAAGAGGGGAAGAAAGCATAGTGTAACCCAACATCAAAGATGAAAAAAGCGGGGGTGCAAGAAGAATAAAATGAAGATGTGAAACCAGAAGCAGTAAATGAGGAAAAGTTCCAACAGGTAGGAAGTTAACTACTTATCCCTTGACCCCAGTATTAGGGCCCAAGAGTAAGTAAAGAAATGATGAATATAGCAGCAAAGGAAGAGCAAGGGGAAAGCAAGAAGGTAAAGAAAAAATAAGAAACAGATTGAATGTTCCAGAATGTCACAAGGTATATTCTGACTCAAGTTCAGTCACACTATTCATTCTATATAAAAATAGCTCCTCAGATTTCAACCTCAGTTTAAGGTCCATCATCAAATCTCTCTAGATTTGACTGACACCTTGCACTCTCCCAACTTATACACTCACACACAGACCAAAGCCTAGTCTTTTTGTGTCTTAAAAGACCAGTTCAAACTTTTATTACAGCATGTTAAATAATTCTGCCCTAGAGAAGAAAGTAAAAGCAAGAAGGGCTGGTGATTACATTATCTGTAAGGACTTGGTATGACTAAGCTGGGTATAATAAGTACCTGATAAATCCCACCACAGCATCAGAAACAACAGGTGCCTAATGGCCAGTGATTCTCAACAGTAAGGAGTTGGGAGATATCTCCCTCAAGGGACATTTAGCAATGTCTGGAGGGATGTTTAAATGTCATATTTGGGTATGGGTGCTACCGGCACATAATGGGTTGAGGTCAGGGATGTGGCTAACCATTCTACAATGTACAGAGTAGCCTCTCATATCAAAGAATTTTCTAGCCCACATCAATAATGCCAAGACTGATTAATGCTGCTATAGAACATCACTGGATACAATAGATCTTCTCCACAGTATCAAATGAACTGTTGGACTATTCTTTATATTTAATAAATAAAAACAAGACATCCTCTTAGCATTTGAATTTTAATTACCTATGCTTTATCTATGACTTCTGCACAGTTTAACAAGGAAGAGGCACTTTAGGGTCCAATGAATTTTGTTCTTGACCAGGAGATATCAGTCCCATGTCAGAGGGGACAGAAAGTTAGTCTCTCTTTGCCCTGAGTCTCAGGTTAGGAGCTCCTTTGCGAGTCTTACCTGTAGCAGTTCCACTGTGGACCCCTGACACCGATGCTCCAGATCTGAGATGAGCTCTCTCAGTGCCTGGCTCTGGTGAACCAGCTCATCCTCAGCCTCTTCTATGATACTCAACCCTTTCTTCTCTTCTTCCTCCAGCTTTTTCAGTTGCCGCTGCTCCTCTTTGTCCAAGATGTTTCTCAACTGATTAAACTCTGTCTGGATCCTGTGTCTCTCAGGTTCCATCTGATTCTGCAGGGACATGTAAAAGAAAGAGGCTGCTAGTCTATTGATCTGTGGGTCTCCTCTCTATGGGGTGGGGAATCAGGCTCAGCACTGCTTTCCTGGCCAGGTCTCACTAGGAGAGGAGTGAAATGGGAGTCAGTCTTTCAGAACCCACTTTTCCTTCTGTTCTCTTTCCCACTCTTCCTAGAACATTAGTCTTAGGCAGCCTAATCTAGGCCTCCTAGAGATAGGCTAGGATTCTTGTGTGAGGTTTAGATTTCAAGCAGATTCCCCATCTAATTTTGAGTATTAAGGTAGAAATGACTGGCCTGTGCATAACCTGCCTTTCCAAGTTTCAGAGCTTGAGACTGCTGAACAAAGTCCAGAATCAAAAAGGAGAAGCTGGAGGGTTCCCTGGTGGTGTAGTGGCTAGGCTTCCACACTCTCACCACCATAACCTGGGCTCAATCCCCACTTAGGGAACCAACCAAAAAAAAAAAAAAAAAAAAAGAATGCGGAGCTGCCGATGGCCATGGTTCCTTTCTTATGTGACTATCTTAAAAAACCTGCATTTCCTTTTGATATGTTCATTTTCTAACTCTCCTGCTCTCATCCCACTGCACCAAGAACAACAGCCCTGTTTGGAAGGACTGCAGTAATGGACTAGGCAAAGGGAAGTTCTTCTGGACAAACCAGGAACAGATAGGACCAGGGCTCTTTGCCCTTGACTCCCAAGACCACATTCATATCCCAGGACACCTTTAGGAAGAATCTCTCTTACCTTCCAGGATCTCCTCTTTTCTATGATAACAGCTTTTAGTTTTTCAGCTTCCTGCTGCTCTTGCTTCAGCCTCTTCAGAGACTCCTGGAACTTCTCCTAGAAGAAATACATTGAGTCAAACAGGATCTAGCATTAAACTGTTTCTGTGCCTAGGCATGAAATGAATAGGATAGAGTTTATGCTGACATCAGAAGCTTGCCCTGCCATGGGATAAAAAAACAAAGAAGGCCAAAGTATCTTTTATGCACAGAGAATGAAAACCAGTGGGAACAGGCTAGTTCTCTTTCCTCCCTGGGAAAGGACCTGACCAGGAAGTACATTAAGCTCTTTACTCTCATTGCCAACATATCCCCCACATTCAATCCATCAAGCCCCGTATTTGCTCCTAGCACCATCCTCTACTCAAAAGGCCAGGCAGAGCTGATCTTGAGCAGTAAGAAAGAGGCAACGTTTCTACTCCTGGCCAGGGAAGGATTGTCTAGGTTTATTTCTCAACTAATTGGGAAGACTACCAAGAAATTAGATTAGAGCATGAAGTTAAAATCTCCTGTTGAGCTCTGTTTTGCCTTACTTTCCTTCTATGTGGGTTCCCACCTGGTACTCCTGGGCAACCTCCTCCATTAAGAATGTGTGGTGACCACGGTGCTCCTGAGACCGCTCACAAAGCCAGCAAATTAGCTTCCCATCCTCTTTACAGAAGAGCTGAAGTTTCTCTCTATGTTCCACACAAAGAATCACCTTCAGCTGTTTCCCTGAGACCAACACCACTTCTCTGAGCCTCTCCACTATGTTGGCCAGGTGCCGATTAGGTCGCAGGTTTCTGAGCTGGTAGCTGGTCTTACACACAGGACAGCAGCATTCCCCTTCTTGGCTGATCACTGATTCCTTGCTGTTCTCTGTGATGCAGGCTTGGCAGAAGCTGTGGCCACAGTCTATGCTCAGGGGTTCTGTCAGGAGCTCCAGGCAAATGGGACAGGTCACCTCATCCTGTATGTCCACCAGTACTGTTGAAGTCATTGCAGCCATTCTCCTGGCTCCTGCTTGCTCAGGCCTGGCTTCTAAGATGCTTCCTGCTTTCAGAATCCTGAGTATATGGGGGGCGAGGGGGGGTGGCGGGGGTGGGGGTGGGAAGGGTCAGAGTAAGAAAATGAAGAAGAAAAAAGGGATGCTGACTATCCTGGACTAAGAGGTAAGACTCCTGGAGTAGCAAGTGCTCCTCAATGTAATTTAAACACATTCCTTACCCCAGCTCATATTAGACATCAATTTGCACCCTTATTAGAACAAAGATTATGATTTCCTTTTACTCCTATTGGAGGGAGGGACAACCTGAGGCCCTGGAGAGAAGTGGCCTTGTGTGAGCTACCATCTGCTTGACCTCTTCTCAGACCACCAAAACATCCTGTCAATGTTAAAAGCACCAGAACATGCTACTGCTTCAGGATTTTTTTTTTTTAATGTGGGTAAGTTCCCTGGCCAGAAATTGAACCCAGGCCACAGCACCAACAGTGCTGAAGCCTTAGCCGCTACACCACCAGGGAAGTCCCTGCCTTAGGATTTTTGCACTTGCTGTTACTGCTGCAAGGAAGCCCCTTCACCCTGGTACCTGCATGACTCTGATTTCATTCAAATCTTTCCTAATATATTCCCTCATCAGAAGAGTTTGCTCTGTTGAGCCTAGCTAAGGCTCAGCCACCCATACAATCAGTCTCAATATGAGATTGGTGCAAACTTAACTGTAGTTTTTGCATTGTTGAAATTTGTTGTTTGATATTGGAATACATTCTTAAACAAATGTGGTTATGTTATACATCATTTTAATGCACATTTCTTGCTTTATGTTTTTTTGCTAATGACTTTTTCCTTGCTGTTTATTTTATAATTATTTTAGACTATGGCAATGATATTAGACAAGCAAATCCAAGCAAATTTCTTATTCTAGTTCAAAATGGGTCATAAAGCAGTGGAGACAACTCGCAACATCAACAACGCATTTGGCCCAGGAACTGCTAACGAACATACAGTGCAGTAGTGGTTCAAGAAATTTTGCCAAGGAGATAAGAGCCTGGAAGATGAGGAGTGTAGTGGCTGATCATCGGAAGCTGACAACAACCAAGTGATAGTAACCATAAAAACTACACAAGAAGTTGCTGAAGAACTCAATGTCGACCACTGTATGGTCATTCGCATTTGAAGCAAACTGGAAAGGTGAAAAAGCTCAATAGGTGGGTGCCTCATGAATTGACTGGAAATAAAAAAAAAAAATAATCGTTTTGAAGTGTCTTCCCTTACTCTACACAATAATGAACCATTTCTCAATTGGATTGTGATGTGTGATGAAAAGAGGATTTTATATGATAACCAGTGACGACCAGCTCTGAGGTTGAACAGAGAAGCTCCAAAGCACTTCCCAAAGCCAAACTTGCACCAAAAAGAGGTCATGGTCACTGTTTGGTGGTCTGCTGCTGGTATGATCCACTACAGCTTTCTGAATCCTGGCAAAATCATTACATCTGAGAAGTATGCTTAGCAAATCGATGAGATGCACTGAAAGCTGCAATGCCTGTAGCTGGCATTGGTCAAAAGAAAGGGCCCAATTCTTCTCCATGACAATGCCTCCTGACTGCTTGTGGCACGACCAACACTTCAAAAGTTAAACAAACTGGGCTACAAAGTTTTGCCTCATCTAGCGTATTCACTTGCCAACTATCACTTCTTCAAGCATTTCAACAACTTTTTGCAGGGAAAATGCTTCCAAATCCAGCAGGATGTAAGTAAATACTTTCCAAGAATGCACTGAATCCCAAAGCACCAATTTTTACACTACAGGAATAAACAAACTTACTTCTTGTTGGTAAAAATGTGTTGACTGTAATGGTTCCAATTTTCAATAGTAAAAATGTGTTTGAGCCAAGTTATAATGATTTAAAATTCATGTCTGCGAGTTCCCTGGTGGTGTAGTGGCTAGGCTTTGGTGCTATCAATGCTGCAGCCTGGGTTCAATTAGGGAACTACCCACATTAAACAAACAAACAAACAAACAAACAAACAAAAAATCATGGTCTGAAACCGTAATTACTTCTGCACCAAGCTAATACTTACCTACTGGATTTTTCTTATCACCACCTAATATATACTTTTAATTGTATGAATCCTCCAACTAGAATATAAGTTCCATGGGGTCAGAGACTTTGTTTTTGTTCATTATTATATCCACAGACTTAGCACAGTGCTTGTCCCATAGGTCCACAACTTTTGATGAATAAAACCTAGAACCTCCTCATGTCTCCATAGATGACTAGACTTTTCTCATAAGTTTTTCCATCTCTCTTTGCTATCTATCACTCTGGCATTGCTCTCCAGTATCTAATCTCCAAGATTAGATATCATTTATTGTGAAGACACTCCTACTTTCTAACAGCTCTGTTCCACAGAGTCCTTTCATTTATCACAGAAAACTCCAGAGAAACAACAACGATCACAATAACATGAGGCAATATTTTTACAACTAACACTTATATAACCAGTTGTGATTTAGAAATACATTCCACTCTTTATTCCCCAGAGAAAAACTCTGAATTAAGAGTATTTTGGCCCTTTGATAAAGTGACTTTATAAAAATTACACATCTTGTTAAGTTGTAGAGTTGCCTTAACATAACATGTTCAGAATCCTAGTTCAAAGATCTGTCATCAATCTCATAACTTTAACGAGACAGTCAAGTGGTAAAGACCCATGCTTTAAAAGCATGAACATTGGAAAGTTCCCATTTGAGAAAGAAATTGCACAAGGGCCTGTTATAAATGCTGCCAGGAACCTTAGGGGGGCCATGTGTAGAGGAGAGAGGGGTAAGTGGGGTGGTCGAGGTTACCTGTGTTCTAGTGATAGGATAGTGCACAGAGAAAAAATCTGAGAAAGAGGTATGCAGGTGGGTGGCTGGAACAAAGATAATAATAGCACGTGAGGGAAGTATTTTGGAATCACTGATGGGAGAAAAGTGTAAAAATAGGGGGATGGAAGGAATAAATTTTTAGTACATGCTACAACTTGGATGACAATTGAGAACATTATGCTAAATAAATGAAATTAGTCACAAAAGCCCACATATTATATAATCCAAGAGACTGATAATGGGTTTGGGGTTTCTTTAGGGGCAATGAAAATATTCTGTAATTAGATAGTGGTGTTGGATGAACAGCTTTGTGATTATACCAAAAAAAATTGAATTGTTTAACTTTAAAGGGTGAATTCTATGGTATTTGAATTATATCTCAAAATAAAAAAAAAATTGCATGAGAAGACAACAAGAAGGGCAGGCTACCTTGTGACTTCTAGTTCAGTCTTCTCTCAATCCCACAACTTTTACACATGGCAGGCTATAGGTGAGAATCTAAGAGTCAGTCAAGTATAGGGATAGAGTTGACACAGGGAGATAATTATGAATGAAACAAATACTCTAGAAGGAGGTAAACCATTTAGATTCCCAACAGAGAAATCCATTTTTGAAGATATAGACAAAAATAATAATTTTTAATGCAGTATGTATGCATGAAGGTATTTATTTTAAAGAAGAGTGGAAGGCAGGCAGAAAATAATCATAAAGATCATTTTCCCACCACTTTTTATAAGCTAGACATTGGTTAAATTCTTTATAGGCATTACACAATCTATTCCACAGTAATTCTATTGGGGAAGTTTAATAACACCTATTTTATGAATCTGAAAAGTAAATTTCTTAAGAAGACATTTAATTACCAACAGTCTCAAAGTGACAAAGTGAAGATAATCCAGTTTTATGTAACTCTAAGTCTCAAGTTGTTAACAACCCTAACACAGTGGCTGGTCTCCTTAAAGGGAGAGGATGTTTTCTTTGTGCCACTCATATCACTGCAATGGCACTCAGTCATAAATTGGCTCCACTTGTTTCTACTCATACCCTGACCACACTGATTCTGCATAATATTCCCCATCCTACTGCTCTTCCAGAGTTAACTGTAGATTTCTTCTTTGCTACATTCCTGACAGCATATCCCCGAGACTTGAGATGCTTCCTTTTCCCTGCAGTGTGAGGCAAAAAAGGCACTGGCACTGGAATCACATAGACTCAGGTCTGAATCCTGAATATTTTCTCTAGCTTTGGAACACTGGGATAATTCCTGATCTGAGATGTGGTTTAATATTTTGTGTATTGCTGAAATCAATTCCTCCTTTAGAGCATATTGATAATAATTATCTGATCCAATGTGCAGAATAGTCTCAATTTAAAACTAGTTACCACTACACTTATGCTGTCACAGCTCTTTGACCCTTTCTTACCTGTTACTATGAGGGAAAAAGCCTCTTTAATGTTTTACTGGGGATAGGGATAGAGCAACCTCTATATAAATATTTCTATAAGAATAAATGATTCACTTTCTCACCCCCTTTCATAGCTTCTTCCTTCTTTTGAATCTAGGAGAAAAATCCACTATTTCAATTCATAACAAGATTTAATAAGATGATATTTAAGGATAATGTGAGAAAGTTGGACCTGACCCAGGGGTGTCTGAGTGCCTGGCACAAGGGTCAGTTAAGAAAGCTCGACTCTTATAATTAGAGACACTAGAACTTACTCTAACTTTATTTTCTGTCTGTGCTCAATTTAGATGCAAAACATCATTTTCCTCATTCTTGGAGGTTTTCATTTGTTAAATTAGTTTACTGTTGTTTTGAATCACTGAGAGTATTTTTTTAGATTTCTTATCTCCTTCCTAAATTTCCTCCCTCCTTCCCTTCTTTCTTTCCTTTTTAAAGTTTTACTGTTCCAGCATTGAATCGCTTTCATTTAAAGCTGTTCTCTCTGCTTGCCTATCTAGGTCTCATTTGGACCACCAAAGAAAAACCAACTTACAAATGCAATGTGTAGTTGAAGGCACATTAGCCCTGGTCCCAAATGTGACCCTCATATAAAGTCTAGGCAGCAGGGTGGCTGACAGCTGGTGTAATTCCTGGTGTAACTGTCTGGTCCCCCACCAAAGGCAAATGTACACTGATGATGATGTAGTTAGTTTGGGTGTAATTTGAGAACCACAAGGTTCTGTAATTTGCACCAGTTTTTCCAATGGAGAAAAAACATTAAATTTCCTGTCAGTAACAATAGGTCATTACAGAAGAAAGAGCATGAGAAAGTGTCCTAGACTAAGAAAAAACATCCTGTGAGACACAGCATATACAGTTGAGCGAGGTGAGTACAGGGCATTGCTGGGGCTGTAGTGAGCTGAAAACAGAACTTCAGTGCTGTTACCTAGTGCTCTCTGGTGCTCTTGCAGGTCCTGGACCTACTCAACTTTGCAAAGTTTAGTAATAATAATGCTAACATAACAGTAAGTATTTATTGAAAGCCTATTATGTACTGGCCAGTGATCTAATTATTATGTATGTAACAACTGAATAATTCCTTATAACAACACTGAAGTGTCCCTGCAACCCAATTTAACAGTTGTATAAATTGACACCCAGAGAGGATAGGAAACTAGTCCAAGTGGTAGATACACAGGCTACAGAGCAGATACACAGGCTACAGAGCCAAAGATCTTACTATTCCTGTATTATTTTGCTTCTCCATAAAGAGTACAAAATAAATAACAAATAATGAAACCCAAGTAACTAATCAGTATTACAGAAGTATTTACATCTTAGATGTAAGATTCAGATGTTTAACCAAATTAGTCACACTTATGGGAACTGGGCACTAACTTGGTTTAACTTTTCCTTACATACCTACATAACATCACTTAGAACACTAAATTATATGGGTCTATCACCTTTGTTAAATTAGGATCATGAGGGCAGAAGTCCAATCTTTCTTGATCATGCTGTGCCCCAGAGGCTAGCACTGTACCTAACATAAGAGATGAAACAGTTAACTTTATAATGGGATTAAAAGTATAACTTTCTGCTGAGCTTATAGATAAACTTGATGTTGGCACTGGGGCATCGCAACAGAAACAAATGTGCTATTTAGTGAAATTGTTATGTTAAAAAATAATTGTCTTTGAAAAGATCAGTAAAATATATAAGCCTCTAGCCAGGCTAACTAAGAAAAAGAGAAAGAAGACGCAAATTACTAATATTAGAAATGAAAGACAGGACATCACTCATCACTACAAATCCTATAGACATTGAAAGTATAAAGGACCTCTATAAACAACTCTATATCCACAAAAAATTTTGATAACCTAGGTGAAAAGAATTAATTCCTTGAAAAAAAAATTTGCCAAAACTCACACAAGAAGAAATAGACAATCTTATAGGTCTATTTCTATTAAAGAAATTCAATCAATAATTAATTACCTTCCAAAATAGAAAGCAACAGGTCCAGATGGGTTTACTTGTGAATTCTATAAAAGATTTAAGAAATAATACCAATTCTCTACTCTCTCAGAGGATAGTAGTAAAGGAAATACTTCCCAACTCATCCATTCTATGAAGCCAGCACTACCCTAATACCAGATAAATACATTGCAAGAAAACTACAGACCATCTCACATTAGCACAGATGCAAAAATCCTCAACAAATTATAGCCAATCAAATCCAATAATGTATAAAAAGAATTATACACCATAACTAAGTGGAATTTATTCCAAGCATGCAAGACTGGTTCAAATTTTGAAAATAAAATAATGCTAAAGAAGAAAAATAATCATACAAGTTGATGCCGAAAAAGTATTTGAAAATTCCAATGCCCATTTATGATAAAATCTCAGTAAAAAAGGAGTAGAGGAGAACTTTCTCAATTTGATTAAAAAACATCTACAGAAAACCGACAGCTAGCATTGTGCTTAATGGTGAGAAGTATGAAACTTCCCTGCTAAAATCGGGTATAAAGTAAGGATGTTTCCTCTTATCACTATGTTTTAGCATAGTACTAGAAGTTCTAGCTAATGCAGTAAGATAAAGAAAAGGAAATAAAGGTATACAGATTGGGGAAGAAAAACTCTCTTTGTTCACAACTGACATAATCATCTATGTAGAAGATCCAAAAGAATTGACAAAAAAACTCCTGGCACTAGTAAGTGATTACAGCAAGATTGCAGTCAATCACTTCTCTACATATCAGCAATGAACAAGTGGAATTTGAAATGTTTGAACACTATTTACATTAATACCCCCAAAATAAAAATACTTAGGTATAAATCTAACAAAACATGTATAAGATCTATATAAGAAAATCAATAATTCACTGATGAACAAAATCAAAGAACTACATGAATGGAAAGATATTCCATGTTTTTGGATGAAAAGATTTAATATTGTCAAGATGACAATTCTTTCTAATTTGATCTATAAACTCAATACAATCCCTATTTTGGGGGATTTTATGGATATCAATATTGATATTTTATGGATATTGATAAACTGATTCTAAAGTTTATATAGAGAAGCAAAAGATGAAGAATAGCCAACACAATGTTGAAATAGAAGAACAATGTAAGAGGAATGATGCTACCCAACTTCAAGACTTACTTTAAAGAAAAAATAATCAAGACAATGTGGTATTGGCAAAATAGATAAATACAGTAGACTCTTTGTTAATCAGAACTTGAGCAACTAACTGGCACGCTCAAGAAATTGGCAAACAAAAAAAATCAAAGTAATAATGATTTAAATAAGAATAAAATCAATTTCTAGAGGAAATGTAAGTTTAAACTTGGCACACTGCACTGCGCTGTGGTAAGCCCATGCTTCAGAACCACGTTTGTCTCCCATTCGCACCAATCCACCATGTGTAAACATATTACTCATCAGCATTCAAATTTTGTGTTCTCACCCAATTCCAAGTATGCCAAAAAAGGTCCCAAGTAAGTATAAATGCATACTGCTTACCTTCAAGCAGAAGACGAAAACATGCAAGAGGCTTGAGAAAGGTGAGAGTCATACAGTGCTCATAGAGAAATTTAATATTGGCTCAGCAACGATCTATGACATTAAGGCTCAATCTCAGAAGATAAAGGAGTTTTATGTTAAGTTGGAGAGTGACAAGAGTGTGGAGAAGCATCATATTCTTCATACATTGAAAATGAAAGCACCTGACCAGGCCCTATATGAGTGGTTTTCACTGAAAAGGTCTGTGGGTGGTTGCATTTCTGGACCATGTTGCAGAAAAAAGCAGGAGAATTCCATGACAAAATGATCATTGAAGCTCAGTGTTCATTTTCAAGTGGATGGCTTACTTGATTCAAGGTTTATCACAGCATCTGTAAGTTGGACTTCTCTGGTGAGCAGAAATTGGCTGATTTCGAGGCTGAGTTTCAATTCATGGTGTGTTTAGTGAATTGGTTGCAGAAAATGGCTTGACCCCAGAACAGATTTATAATCCAGATAAGACTGGATTAATATGGAAGTGTTGTCCTAATTCTACTTTATTTAGTTCAAGCTAAATAAAGAGCATATAACTGTGCTCCTTTGTGCAAATACATCAGGAAATCATAGAATAAAGTTATGTGTGGTTGTCAAATTTGCTAAACCAAGGTGCTGTAAAGGCATAACTAACCTTCCTATAAATTATAATGCACAGAGTAAGAGCTGCATGAACACAGAAATTTTTACCAAGTGGTTTCATTATTGGTTTGTTTCTAGTGTTAAATAAAATTGATGAAAAAAAGGAATACCAGAGAATAGTAAAGTTCTATTGCTCTTGAATAACTATCGCACACAGACTTCTGTGGAAGAGCTCATTAAAGGCAACAATTTGCATGTCATCTTCCAGCTACTGTCACAAGTCTGATCCAAACAATGGATCAGGGAGTGATACAGAGTGTAAAAAAATTTTACAGGCCTGATGTCATGTGAAAAATGATTAATTATGATGGGACAATTCTGGACTTTTAGAAAAAATATAATCTCAAAGATGCTATCTACACTGTCAGTTGTGCTTGGGATTCTGAGTAGCGAAACATTACAGAAATGTTGGAGAAAGTTGTGGCAAGCTATAATGTTTGTGGTATCCTCCTTTTCTGTTGACTTTGAGGAGTTTCCAGTCACGAGTGCAGCTGCCAGTAGCAGAGAGTTAGTTAATTCTGCTAATGACAAAATGAATTTGTCTTGACATGAACTCAATGACTGGCTTCCTGTGGATAAAGCTATTGCAATAACTCATACACTTAATACAGAAGACATCATAGAAGTGGTTTGGAATCATGAAAAAATGAATGTTGCAGAGAAGGAAGAGAGTGATGATGATGGGTGTGAGATGGAGAAAGTATCCTGGCAAAGAGCTACTGAAGCATTTGAAATTCTAATAGCTTTTGCAGAATAGAGATGTTCTTCACTTCTCACTCTTTTCAGCATGTTATGCTGCTGCACATTATGCAAAACCTGACTTTGTGTGAGAAGCCTAGGGCCTCAAGGCAAACTAATATTCAGTCATTTTTCAAGAAAGCTGCATGTAAATTTGCCACTATAGCATCATCTACTGATGTTAATAGAAAACCATCCACACTCACTTCTCCTGATCTTTTCCTGGGTACATCATCAGATCCTGATGATCCTGATGTGATGTCTACCCAGTAAACTCTCTACACATACTATAACAATTTTAAGTGTTTATGTGCATGTGTGTGTTTTCTAAGTTATTGAAGTTAAAAATTTATGTTAGTTAAGTTCATTAAGTTGAAAAGTTTATTGGCTGCCATGTAACTAAAATTGCACACTGCAGTCACAAAGCTGTTTTTATAATAAAACTGTTATATTAAGTTGTTTTTCTTTGTCTCAATTTCCTTTTAATTACTGTATTTCATATCAAGGCAATACAATTTATGGTATGATAGTGTATAAGGCATAGCATTAGTTAGGCCATTTTTAATAGTAATTCTTAATCAGAAACTACTTTTATACAGCATCTACCAATCCCCATGGGTGCCAGTTAACTGACAGTCTATAGTAGAGAAATTAAACTAGAGTCTAGGAAAAGATCCCCATATAGTCAACTAATCTTTGACAATGGATCTTAGGTGATAAAAGGAAGCAAAGATAGTCTCTTCAACAAATGGTATGGAACAACTGGACAGCCACATGCAAAAATATGAATCTAGACAGAGACCTTATACACTTTACCGAAATTAATTCAAATTGATCTAAATGTAAAACACAAAACTATAAAACTCCTGTAAGTTAACATAGGAGAGAAAACCTACATAACCTTCGGTATGGTAATGCCTTTTTAGATATAACATTATAACATCAAAGATAGGATCCATGTAATAAATAATGGTAAGTTGGACTTCACTAAAATTAAAAACTTCTGTTCTGCAAAAGATAATGTCAAAAAAATGAGAAGCTATGACACAAACAATTTATCTGCAAAAGACACATCTGATAAGGGACTAAATCTACATGAAACTCTTTAAAATCAAGAACAATAAAACAAATAGCCTAATTAAAAAATAAGCCAAAGATCTTGACATCTCACCAAAGAGAATATAGATGGCAAATAAGCATATGAAAAGATGTCATCAGAGAAATGCAAATTAAAACAGCAAATAGGTGTATAGATACCACAATACACCTATTAAAATGGCCAAGATCAGGAATATACACAACACTAAATGCTAATGAGGATGTGGAGCAATAACAGTGCTCATTCATTGCTGGTGGAAATATTGTACAGCCACATTGGAAGACATTTAGGTGGTTTCTTACAAAACTAAATATAGTCTCACCATATGGTTCAGCAATCATGCCCCTTGGTATTTACCTAAAGGAGATAAAAACTTATATCCACAGAAAAACCTGCCCACAGATTTTTTAGTAGCTTTATCCTTAATTGTCAAAACTTAAAAGCAACCAAGAAGTCCTTTATAGATGAATGGATACGTAAACTGTAGTATATCCAGACAATGCTAAAAAGGAATGGGCTAGGAAACCATGAAAAGACATGGAAGCACATTAAATGTGTATTATTACTAAGTGAAAAGTCGATACGAAAATGCTACATATTGCAAGGTTCCAACTATATGACATCCTGGAAAAGGCAAAACTATAAACAATAAAATGATCGGTCATTTCCAGGGGTTGCAATGAGGGCATGAATAGATAGAGCACAAAAGATTTGTAGGGCATTGAAAATACTCTGTATGAGACTATAATAATGGATATACATGTATGCCATTATGTATTTGTCTAAACCCACAAAAGGTACACCACCAAGACTGAACCATGTAAACTATGAACTTTGGGTGATTACAATGTGTCAATGTAGGTGCATCAGTCATAACAAATGTTACCACTCTGGTGGCTGTTGTTGACAATGGTGCAAGATACGCAGTGTGAGGGAAGGGAGTGTATGGGAAGTCTCTATATCTTCTCAGTTTTGCTGAGAAAATAAAACTGCTCTTAAAAATATTAAAAAAATTTTAGTAATATTATACTTATTATTTTAGCTGAGGGTCCACTACATCTCCCCTAACATAAACATGTATACATACATTTACTTCAGGCAAAAGTATGTAGAGAAATATTGCCTCCTAACATGGGCAATAGCTAAGTCCACCCGCCACTCCCACCCCGCCGCCACCGCCTGGAGTCACTTCCTGGTTCTTCTTCTCCAAGTCCCTTGTTCCCACCAACCCTAGCCCGCATGCAGAAAATTGATATGGAAATGCTAGGCTATAAATCTCCCCACCCTGCCTTTGTTCGGGGTTCAGACTTTGGAAACAACTCCTCTGAGACCGTCGGCATAAAATAAACAACACTGAACCTGCAAGTCCTCCGAGTGCCGCATGGTCTTTTTGACAGATGAATGGGTAGAGCCTTCTGCAACAGGATACTTGTTACACATAATTCTCTTAGGGGAGAGTTTTTGCCTTATCAATGCCATGCAACAAGCACCAAAAACTGGAAATAACCCATAAAACCATAACTGGTAAATAAACAAGAGTGGTATTATGGCGTGAAACTATTGCTACATACAAGATAACTCTCAAAAGCATTATCCCAAGTGAAAGAAGCTACATAGCAAATAAAAGTTACTACATGATTCTATACATTTAATATCCTAGAAAAGAAAAAAAAACTTTTTAAAGCAAATTAGTGGACTCGGGCTCAGGGCTGTGAAAATCGGATGAATTGCAAAGGAACACAAGAAAATTAGGGAGGGTGATTGAAATGTCATTTATATTTCATGATTATGTGGCTGGTTACACAACTGTATACATGTTAAAACTAAGAATTATAAGCTTAAAATTGATAACATACTAGATGTAAATTATAACTCAATACAGCTAAGAAAAACAAGACAAAAATGCAATGAGAAAATTGAAGGCTTGACTTTCTGATCTTCTAAGCATAAATTAGGACCGTGTTGTCAAATATGGTAGCCATCTGTGGCTATCGAGCACTTGAAAAGTGGCCAGTTGGAAATACTGTAAATATAAAATACATACTGGATTTCAGAGATTTAGTAAGAGCAAATAATCAAAATACTGTTAATAATTTCTATATTGATTACATAGCCTAATATTTTGAATACATTCAGTTAAATATATTAAAACAGATTTTATCTATTTTAATAAGGCCACAAGGAAATTTTAAATTATATTTCTATATTTCTTTTCCATCTAATGCTGTACTTTGGGTATTCGAGACAGAGGAATATTGAAGAAAACAAAAGATGATGTTAAAGAGTTGTTGTCTCTCATTAAAGGTATAAAGTTGGGGCTGGGGAAAAGAAATTGTGGAGTTAGCTAATGTACAGTTAGTTAGCAAGGGTTACTCTTGCCCACACCCCAGCAGGCCCTTGACCACAGCTGCAGCTGGGAGTGCTCAGAGATTAGACAGGGAAGGCCAACTGGGCCTCAGAGTCTCAAGAGCAGTGTGGTAACAGGTCTGGTTGTGTTAGTAGTGCAAGTTCCAGAGGCTGAGGATCAAATTAGCAAATGAAAGAAGCCAGATTCAAGACCAGGTGGGAACAGTTAAATCGGAACCAGATGCCTGAATAAGGTCAAGTGATATGCTAACTAGCAGCACTGGCATCCCGTGGAGCTCCCCATACAAAACTTCTAGGTATCACCCTGACCAATTTTGCATCTGCACTTTAAGGTTTTAAGGCTTCAGAAGCACTGCCTCAGATAAGGCAACCTCCTTCTCAAGTAGATGCAATTTGGTGTGCAAAATAGCTAGAAAGCGGCAGGGTGGGGTGAGGATGGAGCTAGGGAGAGGGCCAGAGAACAGACTGATTTAGAGTGGAACCATCTATTAGAATAGAAGATTATATATCATTCAATATCAAAATGGAATATTAAAGGCTGGATCAGGATGTGGGGTGCTCAGAATGAAAACAGAAATAACATGGACAGGGCTGCACCGTGTCTCCCCCTCCCCGCCCCGCCTCCCATCTAAGAGCTCTAGTGAAGTGAACACCAGAACAGGCGGCAACGGCATTTATAAAGTAAGTTGGGCTCATGAGGGAATAACAATATTTTTATCTCTGCGTAGAATTCTTTCTACTTTCACCTATTATCTGGGATCAATTATTTAACAAGTGGTGCTCCGTAAAGAGTTGAACTGGAACATAATCAGCTTCAAATATTTTTTTAAACGTCACTTCAGAAGTATTGCTAGCTCACATATTTCAAAACCTTATTAGCTTTGCAAACCCTTAAAATATTGACCTGTACAGGTTTTCTTCTTCCTGCGTGTAAAATAATCGATTAACTGAGTTTTTTAGGATAAATTATAAAAATTTTTGTTGGCTATTTTCTGCATCTGAGAAATTCAACTTGAAATTCCTACCTCTGTTGTATTTTAACTTGTTTAGAAGTCAGTAGTAATATACTGTTTTATCATAGTGCATTTTAACTTATTTTATTACCTATGCTATTGTCAAAAACTGCAATTTTTTAAAGGTAGGCATTGAGTTTGTCAATAATAACAATAATTTGAGTAACAGTAAATCTATTTGACAAGGAGCCTCCTATGTGTTTTAGATCTCTGCCTCAATCCTCACCAAAACTCTAGGATATAAATATTCCTGTCCATTTTAGAGGAAATAAACTGAAATTCAGAGGTCACATAATACATGGGGGCCATACAGCCAGCATCCATCGGTCAGAGCCTGAGTTGGAACGCAGGGAGTCTGGCTGCAGCACCCAAGCTCTTAACCACACATTTTTGTCTTGGTTGATTCATTGATTATATGTTGCCCCTAAGCTCATTTGCAGTGATGAAAAAAAAGATTTTCTATATCATGAGCTCTGTAAGGGAAGTGACCTCACCTTTTTCACTGCCCTGTCACCTGTGCCAGTAGTGACCACAATAAGAGGCTCAGTCACAAACTGGCCGGCAGCCGTTTTCCCGTAACCGGCAAATGGATAGAATGAGAAGCCAGTGAAGCTCTAGACCGCGCATCAGGTGGTCAAGGCTCTCCAGAGCAAACCAAGGAGTTTGAAAAATAGATTACGAGAAGAGGGCTGTCATCGGTGTTTTCTTTTCCGTACTCAACCAGTGCGTGGCCGGCCCCATCCCTTGAGGAGATAAGCAAGGGCTCCTCCTCCGACAGCCCGCAGGTCCCGGGCTCAACTCCGGGTCTCCTGGGTGGAGGATAAACTGCTCACTTCCTGGAGCAGAAAAGGAGGAGATGGGGGAGGGGTTGCTGACCTCTGAATCTACGGCCGTCCCCTTGGTTCGCTGTCATTCCCTACCAAAACTTCCAGAGCTGCTGCCTCCCCTGTGTTCTTTAGCTTCCAGAAGCAGGGTTTAACTATAACTAGTCTTTACACAGATTTCTCCTAGCTCCAAAGGCACCTCTTCTGTGCTCCTTCCCCAGACATGAGACAACTCAAGACTGCAGAGGTCTCCCTCACGCTTTCTCCACTCGCGCAACCCCGCAATGCAACCTGGAAAGCGGGTCAAATTCTCAGGACTAGTGGGGACAGCTGTGGCTGGCCAGAAATTAGATTTGCTCACTAACCTGGAACCCGTAGGCTGGATAAGGGCCAAAGATTTGCAGTTGCAGACACCTCCACCAAAGCCGAAAGACTCTGGCGGAAAGAGTCGGAGCGAGAGGAGGAGAAGATGCTGCAGCCTGATAGGGCAGATTTCCGCAACAGAGCCTAAGGTCCTGCCCTCCATGGGTGTGGTCTCCAGTGTCCCAACTTACTCAAGTAAGGTAGCTAGCGAGCTCTAACTTACTGAAGTGCAAATTCTGAGACCTTGAATACCTGAAGGCCAGAGAAGACACTTTGGGTTGTCTTCACTTTACCTTTCTGACATCGTATCAGTGTTCAATAATACTGATAAGACACCTGTACTCCATATTAATATATTAATTAAAATATCTAAATAGATAAAAACATTTAAAGTTATACGAATGAGTAAAGATAACCACTTGGCATCATAATGGCGTGTTTTACAAAAAGATAATTAAAATTAGATTATAACTTAAAATTATATCTGTAACTTTATCATATACATTGAGACCATAACTATTTGTTTTTAGGTCCTTATGATTAAATGCTAAGCTTACAAAAACTAGAAACTGATTATAGGATTTCAATTGCACAGCAACTCAGAAGGAAAAGTAGGCCAAACTTCAGCTGCAAGGACATTAAGATGCTTACCTAACTTGAAAAGTGGGTTGGGGAGGATGATCTAGCTGGAGGAGTGTGTCCATATACATCAGGAGAGAAAAAGTTGGTCAAAATAGATTCTTTCACTTAACATAATATGTTCTATTGTGTATGAGTACTTTATTCTCCTGATGGCTGAATAATATTACAGTATATAAATTTTCCACATTTGTTTATCTATTATTCATTAGTTTTTAGACATTTGGATTGTTTCTACTTTTTGGCTACTATGAAAAATGTAGCTATCAATTTTCTTGTACAAGTTTTTGTTGTTTTTTATTTGTAAACATAGGCTTTTTATTTCTCTTGCGTATGTATACACCTAGGAATAGAATTGATAGAGTGTGTATTTAAATCTCTTTTGAGGATCTTCCAGACTGTTTTCCAAAGTGACTGCACCATTTTACATTCTCAGCAGCCAGAGTAAGTGTTCTAATTTCTCCACATCCTAATGCTAATACTTGTTAATATATGTCTTTTATTATAGTCATCTTAGTACGTTTACAGTGGTATCTCATTGAAACCTTAATTTGTATTTTCCCAATGACTAAAGGTGTTATTAGGGAAGCTTTACAATTCATTCGCATATCTTCTTTGGATAAATGTCTATTCAGATTCTTTGCCAATTTTTAAAATTAGGTTATACTGTATTTTAGATACAAGTCCTTTATAAGTTCTATGATTTGCAAATATTTTTTCATTCTAGAAGTTATCGTTTCATTTTCTTGATTGTATCCTTTCAAGAACAAGTTTTTAGTTTTTATGAAATCAGTTTTTTTTCTCACTTGTACTTTTGGTGTCATATTTATGAATGCTTTGCAAGGTCATGAAGATTTGCTCCTATATTTTTTAAAAATGTTTTATGATTTAGCTCTTAGGTCTATGATCGATTTGGGGATAATTTTTATTGTGAGATAGAAGCTGAGTTTTAATCTTTTCCATGTGGATATATAGTGGTCCTAGGACCATACTCTTTCCCCATTGAATTGTCTTGATGTTGCTGGCAAGCCACTAGAAAGTTTTAGGGGTGTGTGTGTGGGGCGGGGGGTAATGGTGTGTGAGTGGGGGTGTGTGATGGTAGGGGGCAGGTGGAGAATGACGTGTTCTGAATGTGTAAATGTTATATAAGAAAAGATCGCCTGGCACTGTAAGGGCAAAACTCAGGAAGTCAATAACTTAGTTAAACTTAGCTAGTTTACAG
This sequence comes from Lyroderma lyra, assembly GCA_004026885.1. Classification (NCBI taxonomy): domain Eukaryota; kingdom Metazoa; phylum Chordata; class Mammalia; order Chiroptera; family Megadermatidae; genus Lyroderma; species Lyroderma lyra. Next base: position 137,853 of record PVJL010001419.1, read on the forward strand.
TTTGATTCACCTTGTAGGTTGCTATTCAGTCACTTGCTATTGCTTTTTTTCTCTTTGTTTCTCCCCCTCACTGCTTGATTTAATGATTCTGATTTGGTCGCTTTCTTGAGGCTACACTTACCTTGTTAATCTAGTTAATCAACAAAACACTAACCTAAAAAGGGCAATTTCTCAACCCTTAGGCCTACAGACATTGGACCCCTGGTTGCAGTTAATTTCCTAACAGTTTTTGCTGATGGTGCATCGAGCTCTCTGATCGTGGATGCTGAGTTTAAGATAACATTATGTTGAAGCAGACCTGAGGTGATTGCTAAACTGTGTCAGTCCCGAAACCTACATGATTTAACCCCACTTTGCTTTGTTCTTTTTCCACCTGCCTGCCTATAAAACCACTTGATTAACTTCAGTTTGGGGAAGGTGGGTTTTTTTCCAGGATATTAGTCTGTCATCTTTCCTAGCGGCCTGAATCTAGAAGAAAGTGCACATTTCTCCTCACCAACACTTGTCACTCAAGTTTTTGTGTTCCGGGAGACCAGCAGAGCTGAGCCTGAGTTTGGTAACAACAGCACTGAGCAGGTTCAAGAACCTGCGGGTAACAAAAATCCCTAAGTCCAGGGAGAATAAATGTCCAACTGTTGTTTCAATACGGAGGAAAAAGTGCTTAACTAGATGCTACTGAGTCTAGCTAGAAGAGAATGGATTTGTAAAATAACTAGTTTTCTCTCCGCACCATTTGGTTAACAAGATGTAGGTGGGGATTAAAAATAAGTAATCCTAGATGTACATTCAGCTTTCTTACTCTCACATCTTAATGAAGGACATTAAGAAGAATATGTAAATGAGTTAAGAGATGAATAATTCAAGTAAGAAGAAGAGAAATGGGTTGTGTTATTTAAGGGAGTAAAGGGGAGCTGAATTTGCCACCCCAAAATGTGCTTCTTTAGGATATTGACTATTTTAAACTGACTGGTTCTCCCAACTGCTTGGTTCTGACCCGGCATGCCAAATCAACACAAGGCTGTCCTGTCCCGCTGACCATAAATTTCTGTCTGTTATCTGGGGTCTGTGATTTTTCTTTGTTCTTCATTCCTCTTGCTTATCAGCATGATCTGCCTCTGCAAGACTTACCCAGATGTAGTTAAACAGGGGAGAGCTAAGAATTTTACTAGCATGTTTTCCCTCTGTAAGACTTAATGAGATAGTTAAAGTGGGAAAGAGAATCAAAGAGTTTCATGAAAAAAAGTAAAGAAAAAAGAGTTTCATGAGCCTAAAGAATTGTGTAAGCCTTTTCCACTGTAAGCCTTTTGCTCCTACTCATTTAGCCCTAACAATTATTTTTAAGAAAGAAAGAGCTGCAAAAATCTTAGACCGTCCCCCTAACTGCCTAACAGCACTTAGAGGACCTGTTTTAGGAAAGTAGCTATCATCATGGGTAACAATATTTAAGCATGAACTAAACCGGATAGACAGGGAGGAACCTAGCAATGTCCCTTTCATCAAAATTTAATCTCTGTCCCATTGTTAAAGATGGCCCAGTAAATATTTATTTATTAAACATTTGTTTTTTAATTGCCATTCCATGTGAAGTGCCTTCCTCCCCTTTAAATTTGCAAACCGCAATCCACCTCTCCCTTCTTGGCTCAAGATGGTGCCTGAGTCTTAACTGCCAGATCTGTCCTGGAGCCTCAGATTCTTATGGAATCCCTGTAAATACATACATACCATGTAATAATTAATGTGAACACAAATAAGTTTTTTTGAAAAAGACTTCTCATTATTATAACTAGCATAAATAAAAAAATTTGATGGTCTGTAGGCTGTGACACAGAAAGCTCAAAATTGTTTTTTAACCTGAAGTCTTTTTGTTTGTTTGTTTGTTTGTTTTGTTTTTTTGTTTTTGCTGAAGTCTTTTGATGCTGCTTTAGGGATAAAGTTTAGAATAATAAGATGATTGAAGGCTGTGAGGCTTGCACAGAAGCAAGTGAGATGGAGAAGAAACTGTTTCAACTTTTTCTTTCATTGTTCTTTCAATTTCAATTATATTGAAATCTGTCAAATTGAAACATTAACACCATGTGTCATTTGGGCATTCTCAGGGATAACTGAAAATAACCCTTTAGGTAATGTTAAGGGAAGGCTGAGGTAGAAGACTTGAAAGAGTGGTAGAAACTCAATGAGAAGAAATGTCTCAAACCCCTGAATACTTTTTTTTTTTTTAATAAACTATGTCATACTTTCTGGATCACACTTTCTTTATTCAGGCTCCCTCTCAGATTCTCAGCAATCAATCTACAAGGCATTGTTTTTTTACTTGAAGTTGTTTCTTACATGAAAAAGGGCAGATTCTCTTTTTGATTTTGTATAAGAGCATGTTCATTTTGTGAAAATAACATCAGAGAAACTTTGCTTTTTATTTTAAAAGTTTAATTTCTTACTAATAATTGTAATTAAAACAAAATAAAAAGACATAGAAGGTTTTTGTCTTGATATAAAAATATAATTTTTCAAAATTTAATATGTATAATCTGTGATTTAAATGTTTCATTTTTAATCATTTAACCTATAGAAATACAGTTTTCCCAGAGGTGTACATAAATATACCAAAAAAGAAGTATATTCTAGCTATTTTATAGTAGTGAAAAATTTGATAGCAACAAAATGCCCACTAATGCGTCAATGACTAATTTTTTGGTTATATGTAGTGAATCTCAATAATCATAACAGCTCTGAGATGGATGTTATTACCTTTTTTTTTACACAGCAGGAAATAAGACTTAAAGAGGTTAAGTACGTGAGGGCTGTCCGGAAAGTATCCAGTGATATAATATGGACACTAGAGGCATTTATATCTGTTTTTTTCCAGACAGCCTTTGTATTTCCCAATGACAAACAGCTAGTATGTATTGAATACAGTAACTATAATTCTAACCTCAATCTGTATGACTCTAAAGCTTCTGTATAACTTAAAAGACAGTTACAAAAGAAAACTAGTAAGCATAAGAGTATGTATTTGAAATCCAGGAACTCAGACTCTATTTAAGTTGTTTCAAATATTTTAATTACAAAAACTTTGCCATAATGACTAACATTATGTGTATGTTTTTTCGTACTTGTGAAGGTATATCTGAAAGATAATTTCTTATTATGTGTGATTTCTGGATCAAAGAGTAAGTATATGCATTAAGAATTTTGTTGTTATTTCCAAATTCCACAAAAATTCTATTACATTATATAATCACGAACTATGTATGAGAGAGCCTGTTTTCTAATGTCATTGCCAACACAGTGTTAATCCTTGTAACTTTTGCCAATCCGACATGTGAGAAACAGTATTTTGGTATAGTCTTAATTGTGTTTTCTCTTGTTAATAGTTAAGCATATTCTAATTATGTCTTTGTCCTCATTTGCATCAGATTGTGACTTTTATTACGTTTTAAGGGCCCCTGATATACTAGAAAAAATTAGCCATCTGTAATACAATTTGAAAACATCTTTCCCAGGTTAGATATTGTACATCTGCTATGAGCAGATGCTTTGAGGCAATAGAGATAAGAACACTTTCAAGATAACTCATTTCTTTAAGAAGTGCATTCTATACAGGGAGCGAAGGCACAAACACGAAAAGCTTTGTTATAAAATCAGAAGAAATATTCTTAGTACCGCCAAATAGTGATTTGGATGAGAAGAATTGGAGAATCTCAAAAGATGCATCTGAGTACTGGAGTGAACAAAGTTCACTAGGTATGAGCTAGGTTTTCTAGGATAAGTTCATATTGGACTAACATTCAGGCTGCATTGCTCTTCTCAATCTCACAGAACATCAGGCTAGAGTAATCTCTGGTGTGAATAATTAATGATTAGTGAGAAAGTTACTAAATTACATATAGAAGTTTAAATTTTTAAATAATTTATTAAAGAATACATAAATCTACATCTATTAGATATAAGTAGGTATTTTGACTTTTTATTTTACTAATAAATATAATTTTTTTTTCCCAGCACTTGGGTTTATTGAGGGCATGGGGTCTTCAAGGGAGCCCCAAGTGCCTGGGGTTAAGACCCGGCACCAGCCTGGAGGAGCAGTGGTCCGGCAGGAGGCCAGGGATGGCATCTCCATAGCCTGGGTTTACTTGAAAGTGTGACTCTCAGCTCCACCACGCCCAAAGCCTTTGGGCCCGAACGTGGCGGCGTAGCAGGGGTGGTTGCAATAGGGCTTGCCTTCATGCTCGGCATGGCCCCCTGAGGTCAGCGTCTTTCCACACTTCTCACACTTCAGGCAAGGCCGATGCCAATCTTTCCCCAGAGACGTCACCCTCTCGGCGAAGTACACCTCTTTGTCGCACTTGGGGCACTTGGGCATGGTGGCAACTGGTCCGGTGCGGGCGGCTGGGCTGGAGCAGACAGGAGCGCTGGACTCAATTTTTAAATACAAAGCATTTTTGGATGGAAACAAGCACTTTATCCCTATATAGTTTCTACATTTTGATAAATGGATGGGTCCACCTCCACATGTCACTGTCTGAATGTGAATATGGACATGTGTAGCTGGTGATAAAAATAAGTATCATTTCATGGGACTATGAATTTTCAGATGACAGTTCTCAGGGAGTCCCATTGTGAGAAAGATGTTGAAATGGCAAATCTAAATGTCAAATTATGTGTAAGAGATTAAGTAACTCATTAGGGAGAAAATGCAAGTGAATGCTGAGCAAAGTCCTATTTGGATGGTAAATTTTAGGTAAGCTATCACATTTCCCCTAGCTAGTTTTTCTGGAGATGGTTAAGATCTTCAAGTATTTGAAAAATAGGTAGAAGAAAGTGAGGTGGCTATTACTATATATTTCTAAGAAAAGAAATAAAGGTGGATCTTAGTAGAACATGCATTTATTTATTTATTTATTTATTTATTTATTTATTTATTTATTTTTGTGTTCACTCCTTTGTATTCTATAATCTACCAGAGATATTTCCTCAAACCAATAAAAACTCTTTGTAAACATTATTTTTAATGACTGACTAATATCTGACAGTAGGCATATATTACATAGCATTATTTATTTAATGACATCTGTGCAGGATATTAAAGCCATTTCCCTTTTGGTTTTTTGCTGTTGTAAATAATTCCGGAGTTAATAACTTTTTGCATAAATTTCTGTGCTCCTTTCTGATTGCTTCCTTGAGCTACATTCCAGGAAGAAGAATCAGTATGTCAAAGAGAATGAACATTTCCAAGGCATTTGATTCTTGTTGCTAAATTCGAAATGATTCCACAGACATATGCTCTCAGACATGGGGCATGTCTGAGAGACCACCTCCAGAGAAAGATTACAAGACTTGTAATCTTTGTTAATTGTAGATTTTCTAGCCCATCATTACTTCACTCATAGTAAATAAAGAGTATCAAAATGGTAAAATGGTAGCTAATCTATATGAGGGGTGACTCCAAAAAAACCCGAAATTCATTTATAAAAAGTTGTGTATTTATTCTCACATGTTTAAACTTCGGTCACCTTCAAAGTACTCTTCGTTTGATGGAATACACCTATTGAGGCAATTTTTCCGCTGCTCAAAACAGTTTTTGAATTTGTCGATTTTGATGCCTTTTAGTTTCATCTCTTCCACATTGACAAAACGTTTCTCTTTGAGGAACTTTTTCATCCAGAGAAACAAACAAAAGAAAAAATGTCATTTGAGGCAAGATAGGGTGAATAAGAAAGGTGTGAAATGAAGGTCATGTCATTTTGGGGGCAAAATCTCCTGAACACTTAGCACAGTATGGGCAAGTGTACTGTCCTGCCTCACTTTGTTTGTTTAAATCACCCATTATGAAATGGTAGGCTGACCAGATGTGCTACTTTAAACAGGACAGAAAACAATGGTACTTTCCCATTTCAAACAGTACATATGGTCAACCGAGTCTCACTGGGCTAAATTCAAAGTGTCAGTAGGCTGACCATATGTACCATTGAAAATGGGACAGTACCATCATTTTCTGTCCTATTTAAAATAGGACATTTGATCAGCCTATGAAATGGGCAAACACATTGAAAAAGTCTCCAAAAAAGATTTACTGAAGCCAAACAGCCTCTGGTACAATAACAGCAGCTGGTACACTGATGCAGATGGGTTCCTAGAATACTCACTTACCTGGGGAAGCCTGTACTACAAGAGGCCCATCTGTCAGAAGATAATCACAGTTTTTTTGTTTGTTTTTTTGTTTTTTTGTTTTTTTGTTTTTGCTTTTTGGTATGTGGGTAGCTCCCTGGCTGGGAATCGAACCCAGGCCGCCGCACTGACAGCGCCAGCGCTGAAGCCTTAAGCCGCTACACCATCAGGGAACTCCCAATCACAGTTTTTTTAGACTCCCTTGTACTCGTATTTTGAGTTGATAAGAGCCACATAACAATGGACACTATTTTATATCAGTAAAAAATAATGAAAATAAAAACACCCAATTAGGATCAGGACTAGTAGGTATGAATACTATCTTCAAGTTTAGTCATAAGAAGCTATCTCTTCTGAGTCCCACTGCCTGTGCTGAATCACTTCCATAATTTATATATTTACTTATTTTAAATTTATGTTTCAATTAGAGTTGACATAAAATGTTATCTTAGTTTCAGGTGTACCGCATAGTGATTAAACATTTATATACCTTACAAAGTGATCAGTCAGTCTAGTACCCATCTGACACCACACAGTTACTACAATGTTATTGACTACATTCCTCATACTGTAATTTACATCCCTGTGATGATTTTTGTAACTGGCAATTTGTACTTCTTAATCTCTTTCACCTTTTCTATCATTCTCCAAAGTGAGTAGAACATTTATTCAAATAAACTGGGACACAGATGAGAATGATATGGGGATAACTGGAAGAAGTAAAGATAAAGATAGGGTATATGTAGGACAATTAATAAATATAAAAAGGTATTAAGTTGAGCTCAAGTTGAGAGCATTTATTTAGATTCCTTGGCAAAATTTGAAAACATTTCTTTACCCACAATCAAAATCTGCTTGGTCCTCACTCCGTAAATAATGGGATTAAACATAGGTGGAATGACCACATAGAGGTTGGCTAGAAGAATGTGGACATAGCGTGGGATGTGTCTCTCACCAAACCTGTAGGCAAAGACAGAAAAGAGCGCAGGGACGTAGAAAAGTAGGATGACACAGACGTGAGAGCCACAAGTGCTTAGGGCCTTGGACCGGGCATCTTGAGAAGAGAGGCGGAAGACAGCTCGGAGGATATGAATGTAGGAAACAGTGATAAGGATGATGTCCAGGCCAGTAGAGAGTAGAGCAGCTGCTAACCCATACCAGACATTGATGGAGATATCAGAACAGGACAGACGAGCAATGCCCATGTGCTCACAAAATGTGTGTGCAATGATGTTGATCCGGCAATAGTGCAGGCGTTTGAGGAGAAAGATGAATGGAAACATGATGATGAAGCTACGGGTCAGGGTGGCAGCAGCGATCTTCTCAACAACTGTGCTTGTGAGGATGGTAGCATACCGGAGAGGAGAGCAGATGGCTACATAGCGGTCAAAGGCCATGGCCAGCAGAACTGCAGATTCAGCCACAAAGAGGAAGTGGATAAAAAACATCTGGATGAGGCAGGCATCAAAAGATATGTGGCTGAAACCTAGCCAGAAGTTGGCAAGTGCTTTGGGTATTGTGGAAGTGGAGAGCAAGATATCAGCACTGGCCAACATGAACAGAAATATGTACATGGGCTCATGCAGCCTTGGCTGGGAGAGAATGATGCAAATTAAAATTCCATTGCCTATAAGGGCTGCTACATACATGGTACAGAGGGGTATGGAGAGCCAGATGTGTAGGTGCTCCAGCCCAGGGATGCCAATGAGGAAGCAACCTGCCATGCGAGTGTCAGAGTCATTCACAGCATCTGTACTGATAGCAGATAAGAGAGACATGATTTTCTGCAGAGCCCTCACCTGTGTCACAGGGTGAAAATAGCATCAGATTTTGTATGCATTAGCAGAGTGCACATAAAAAATTGTAAGCAACCACCAACCACAAGGTCTGTGCATATCTCAGGTTGTACAACCATTATGGGCTCTGCATGCAGGTTATATTTCCTATAAACAATAACAAAAGTTCTGCACAAGACACACAGATGGGCTCTGTGTCCTTATTCAGAGGCTCTCCATACAGCTGTAAAACTTTTGGACAGCAGAGGCTCAAAAACATTGCCAGACTCAGTGTACTGCCATAGGTTTAAAAAAAAAAAGCAGAAATAGCTAGAAAATAAAAAACAATCTCTATGAGTGTGTGAACTGTAATGAGCTCTGCAGAAGTCCCAAGGTATATGCACAGGTGGGTTACAGTCCTGTAAGAGAACGGTTGGCTCCGTTTAGCAGACTATGAAAGAGGCAGGCTTGCACAGTGGGCACTGAAAACTGTACATCTTTTTTCTTTCAGTCACAGATGCTTTGACAAGTAAGGAGGCAATGAAGCCAACTATGTCATGTAGAGAAAACACTGCACAAGGTGTGAAAGCACCTGGGTCAGACTGTCAGTTAGACTGTGTGATTTTGGACAAATCACTGTTTTTTCTGAGTAACAATTTTCTAATCTTTGAAATGAATATAATTGGTGTCCTATTGGTGTGTTAAATTAAAAAAATTTTTTGTCGAAGCCTTATTAATATTGTGTGGTGCTTTCTGAATCACCTCTCTGCCCCTGAAGTGTGGTACTGTCGCCCAGAATATGGAGGAAGATAGGGAATAATGCTTCTGAAAGTGTAGTCTGCAGACCGCATCATCAGAGGACACACAAATTCTCAGAACCTACTACATACCTAATCAATAATGAACTCTGGGATTGAAGGAAGCAGTTTTGTTTTTTACAAGGCCACCAGGTGACTCTGATTTATTCTAAAGTTTGTGAAGCACTGATGGAAGAATATTTTTTTTAAGAAACTTTATTTTTACTTCATTCCCAATTTAGTCTGCATGTCCATCTCTTCTTCTGCCAGGACCAATAATGTCTCAGTCCCAATTGGTTTCTGCAGCTTTCTCCATGAAAATGCTTAAGCTTTAACTAGTTCTAACCAGTGTCTTCCTCAGCTCCCTTAGTCAGGATGTGAAGAAAATGACACAACCATCCAAATAGTCTTTACTACATATCAGACCAGTTGAGTCCTCGTCAGCCCTATTAGATTATTCTCACAATGAGTATACAGCTTTTACCACTGCCCAAATTTCTATTCCTCCCTTTCAACTTCCTTCTTACATGACTGAGACTTGAAGACTATCAGGAGACAACTCATATTATTATTCCACTCTTGTAAATTTATCTTATTGCCATAGCCATCCTTCTTCCATTTCCCTTACTCTTAGAGAAAGTAGTGTTAGTATGCCTTCTGAGTTACAATGTCTCTATTGTTACAGCTATAATATATTTTACTTTATCTAGGCACAAGAATGTTCCTTTATTTATTTATTGATCTATCTATTTATAGAGTACAAAGACCATATGAATCAATTGTATTTTTCTACACTAAAAGCAAAAAACTATGCAGTTAAAATTTTAAAGTTCTGATTAAAATACAAACATACAAGCAAGCATACAAAATGTATGTTTAAAAACATAACATATTTAAAAAGGAATTTAAGTTAAACTTGCAAAGCCTCTACCTTGAGAATTGCAAAATATTGATAAAAGATTTTTTTAAATGTAAATAAATGAAGATACATACCATGAATACACATTGGAAGACTCAATTGTTTGTTAAAGTATCAAATCTCTCAAAATAGATTGGTAGTTTTTATATTTAATTTAAAATTTTGAGCTTTATTGAGGCATAATTTATAAATAAATGTGATCACTTAATACATGAATATGTTTTGAAATGATGACCACAACCAAGTTAATTAACACATCCACCACTTCACATAGTTATTATTTTTGTGGCCTTAAAGTATTTTTAAATCAAGCTGGGGGGAATTCCATGGTGGTATAGCTTTGGTGTTATCAACGCTGTGGCCTGGGTTCAACTCCCAGCCAGGGAAAATAATAATAATAAAAAAAAAGTTTAAAAACAAAACAAAAAAAACCCAAGCTGGGTACACACACACACACACACACACACACACACTCATGCACACCACACACATGCAAACACACATGCCCACATATACATACTTGCACTGATGTATATGTTTACATATGCATGCATATGTATATAAATATGTATGTATGAATGCATTTATATCTTCAAGAATAATTTCCCCACCTATTCTCTGCATCCCTTTTCTTTCTTACCTCCTTGGGAACTTATTATTCCCTCTCTTCTTTATCTTTGGTTTCTCTTAATTTTCTAGATCTTTATTATTTATGAACATTCAAATACTTTTAACCTTGAAAGCAAACAAAATTAACAACTACAATGAAAATATCCGGCTAGCCTGTCTCTCACTAACTCCTGTTCTGCCTCTCTTCTTTTCTCTAAACTTAGACCTTTCATGAAACATTTGTTTTGGCTTTGATTTCTCTACCCTCCACTGGCTCTTCCCGTGTCCTTGGTCTTGGTTTCCAGTCCTCATTAAAGGCTTCTTTGTCTCTGCTGGATGGTTTATTGTTGGTGCGTCCTATTAGTCTGCCTCTAGGCTCTCCTTACTCTTCACTATCCCTGGCGAATCTTGTCACCTGCCATAGCTTCATTTATCTGGCTATACTGATACCTCCCAAATCTGTTTTTGCCATCTATATTGCTTTGCAGGCTCCACCTCCACTTACACAAAGACCTCCCAACCTGTTTCCTAGCCTGCAGTCCTTTCAGTCTCTAAACCAGCCTCCCTATATAAATTATATTTCCAAAAGATAATTTAGAGCATGCTATATACCTTGTCTATGGAAAATTTCCCATTACCTAATAGATTAACATACACAGTTCTCTCCTTTCTGTACCACTACTGGACAAAATGCATATCCCTGAAGCAGTTCTTTCATACAATCCATGTTCTCTAAATCCATCTTCTCCTTCAATGTAGCCAGTTTGTATTTTGCTTTCAGGACGACTTTCCTCATTTTCCAAAGCTGGGTTATGCACTTTCCCTGTACTCTTATGTTCCCCTGTAGTGATCTATTTCACTCTGTAGCATTTATCACACAGAAATATGTTCAGTCTCAGTATATTATGAGCTCCTTAAGGGTCAGCACTGTGACTTATTCACTGGTGTCTGGAATAGCGTTGACATGCAGTGAATATTGCAGAGTAAGTTCCCACCCACTAAGCTATGTAAGTTCACACTGTCAAGGACACATGCTCATATTATGAAAGTCAAAGGTTTGTAACTTTAGATCTTCTGTCCTCACATTCTCTGCTTGTTTGTAGTTTGTGCCATTTATTGCCCTCATTTCTCCCATAGTATTGCTCATCATGTAGCTCCTCCACTACATGTTCCCACCTTTGTAGGTCACTTTAGCACCTGCATAAACTTTTCTTCTCCAATTTCAGTTCTCCTAAATAATCAACCTCCAAGGTAACCTTTGTTCGCATTATCTCCCTATCATTTACCCATATGACTTCTGTTTTCACTCCAATTCAGGCATCTGTGGATGTTGCCACACCTCCAAACTAAAGAACAACCCAAAGAATTCCACTTAAAGTTGACTCTCTGGCAGCCCCCTTTTTTGGATTTTTCTATTCCTTATATGCCCAGTTCCCTTGCCCACTGCTTCATGCTTCTGTCACGTTTGGAAAAATTACCAGTCTTTCATTTCAACAAGGGGAGAAAAACTCTCTCTTCTATTCAAGTGAATTCTGTTATCCACATGTTTTTGAATCCTTTACCTGACTGCATCATCCAGAAACTTTGTCCATTATAAGCTGTCCCCAAAATGCAGTAAAATAACTTTTTGTTACATTGTTCCTCAATGCCTGATGATAGAATCTGTGTGTCATTTGCAATTCTTGCATCTCCCTTAGAAGCCAGGTAATATTGTTCATCAAGCTATTATTACCTGAAAAGTGACCCTCGAAACTGCCCTTCTCTCATCCCAATCTCCAGTAAAACACAGTTCACTCCAGTCACTCTAGACAATTCTTCCCTTCAGCCACCCACCTCTCCTTGAACATAGGTGTAGAACTGTTCACTTATTGGTACCCATTCCCCATTGATTCCTCCATATCTGAAACCTCTCCATTCTGGAACTATCTAATCCAGACTTACCTCCTCTATGCCACTTTCTCTGACTCACTGTTTCTAAGTTCAACATTTCATACACAGCTTAGGCTTCCTTAATATATAGAATTGAATGAATCTCAGGCCTTTCCCCATATGGTGTTAATTCCCTCCTCTCCTCTGGGAGCAGGGTTTCTCCTCCCTTTGTGTATTCTTCCCTTCCTTAGTTCCAGCTCCCTCCACCACCACTTAGATCACTACGCTTCCGTGCAGCACAAGAAGTCCAGGCACATAGGGATATGCTTTAGCATAGAATCAAAGAAATGATCCATGGATAGACACTCTGAGCATCTAAGGATGAGGAGTAGTCAGCACTAATGTAGATGCTCTTAGCCTGAAAGATTTTACTGAACTTGTTTCTGCATTTTTCATTCTAATACTAGATCTCCTCCACACCTTCAATCCTATTCTTTCCTCTTTCTTTCCATTGTCCTTCATATAGCATTTTCTTTTTTCTTTGTCACCTGCCTAGTGTTTATTTTCAAGCCCATTTCTTTTTTACCTTAGTGCTTTCTTTTCACCTCTTCACTGCTTCTAAAATCTATTCTATTCTTAGTTCATTCTAAAGGAAAGGATGTATGAAAATTATTGCCTCAATCTTACTCATTCAAAAATTTGGCAAGCTTTGATCAATTCCTTCTTTGGGTCAGTATTTCAGCTCAATACGGGAAATCATGTCACCTTACTATGAGCAGCTACCAGTACTTACAACATAGCACTGGATACAAAGTGCTGTGGGCGTGCAGAGGCCAGAAGAGCAATTCTGCCTGTTATTTTTAGGGAAGGGTTCAAGGAGGTCATATTGAAATTGGGACTAAAAAGAATGTGTGTATGTGTGTGTGCAAGCACACACATACATGTGTGAGGTGTGTGTGTATGTGTGTGTGTGTGTGTATCTATTAGGATATTGTGAGTGCCAATTGAGACAATGAATATAAAAGAAATTTAAAGATGAAATAAATGATGATGTTAATGCTTTGGAGAGTTTGGACTGAGGGGTAAGATGGAAACTAGACTACTAGAACAACAGCAGAAATATTAAAGACTAGTATTCAGAAGAGAGGAAATAGTATCAATCTGTCTCAGGAGCTTCCCGAATTAGAATGACTCCCGTTTCTGGGCCAGATCTTACTTAACTTTGTTGGTTCGTTTGTTTGTTAATTGCAACAAGTCACCCTTTTGAAGTATATCATTCAGTAGCCTATAGTATAGTTACTAGGTTGTTCAACCATCATCATTACCTAATTGCCACGTCCTGCGCGGGTGAACAGGTGAACCAGAGTGGAGGCAATGGGGAATGAAGAAATAAACACACAGACACAGATATAGACAGAAAAGCTGGGACCAGGTGGTTCTCTGAGCTCTGATGGAGACACAGAGATCCCGCCTGACATCAGCATGTTTATTTTATAGGGTAAGAAAAAGAAAGATAAAAGGCAGGGGAGATCAACGGTGTAAAAGCTGGAAAGTATATCTCAACTAAGAGATAATACATTGTGTTTTCCTCCTAGCTCGTAACAGTCCCGGATGACTAGTAAATCAACATCTTGACAATTAACCTTGAAGCACAACCTATTCTACTATTTTTTCTTGAGCATGTGAGCCTTATATAAATTGCATCTCGGTTTACTCCCAGAAGCCAAGCAGCTTTTGCTTACAATGTCATATCACCTTTTTCCCCCCAAGCCAGAAGCCGCATCCCAAGTATTATACTTGTGCACACAGCTCTGGGCTGCCTTGCAAAACCCTTGAACTGTGGACTCCAAGCACACAAGTAGCCTTGCTAAAACCTGTTTTCTCAAAGGACCTGGCTTCTGGCTCACGCCCTCCCTACACCTAATGTCCTTTTGTTTGTTTCAGAGTCCCACTGAGGAAGTCTCATTACATTTAGTTGTCATGTCTTCTTAGGCTCCTCTTGGCTATGACAGTTTAGTTTTTAAATGTTTTCAATCTATTGCTATTTTACTTTGATAAACACTTAAAAGTGGTGTTTTGTGTATGTGCTGTGTTTTTATTTTAAAATGTTAAATTTCTACTTTTATATTATTAGAATGGATGGGGTTGGTGTCATTGTGTGCTGATTTTAATTTTTTGCCCTAGAATTCCAACTCTGACTTGTTGACATGAAAGTTACTTTCATGTAAGAAGCTCAGAGATCTGTAAGAGCTAACACACCCAGAATCAAAAGAATAGAGATTATTTTAAGATAAGAGAAGTTTATTTTACCCATTTTTTTTCTACCACAGTTGATGTATCAAGCTGGTCAACATATAACCCACCTTTAAAAGTCTGATGTATTTTCCTTTGAGATATTCTGGACTTGATAGGTATATCCAACTTAATAAAATGGAAAGAATAGTTAACACCACAAAATTACAATGTATCTTCAGCTTTTTATGCAAGATATAAAGCTTGGCCTGCATTATATATTCGTTGCACTGTTATAAAAGACAATTCCAGTATGAAAGTCTTATGTTAGGACACTGAGATCTATGGTAGTTCTTTTTAGGTAATACATTACAAAATCAGTAAAATGAAAGAAGAATATGGTGAGAGATAAAGAGATGTCAAGAATGACTTTTAGGTTTCTGCCATAAGCAGTTGGATTTTAATGACACACTTCTAGTTACATGGTAAGCATTCAGTAAATATGCATGCAAACACCTAAGTAGTGGTTTATATAAGTGTTTAATTTATCTTGCTCAGAAATGATTTTCTTCAGTCCAAGAAGTATCTCAATGTAGTTACAAGTAGAGATGAGTAAGCCCCATTCAGTGAAATAGAATATGGTATAATAATCCAGAAAAATCCTCACCTGAGGGAGGAATTGGGATTGGGGAATTGAATGCATCAGAATTGGAGGGCATTGAAAACCTGATACTCGTGTCTGTCCTGCAACCATAGTATTTGGAACTCACCAGCATCTCTAATCAATCAACTGTCTTTTCTTGAAATACTCACATAGACATCTTATGGGATCCAGAACTTAAAAAATCATTATTAAACCATTATTCCAAGGCACTACCTGGAGCCTAGCTATTTTAATTTATTGATTCTTTCAAAAAGTATTTTTTGAGTGTCTATAAATGACTCATCTACACAAGACATACCCTGAAGAATCCCAGCACTTCCTGGTTTCTCTCCTCTGTCTAAAATCCTGAATTATATCCTATATGTATGTCATTTTTACAATAGAAAAATGTTCATGTAAACATTTATAAATACTAATAGTATTGACTAGGGATTGGAGACCTTGGAGTTCCCCTATGTTTTAGAGCCTTTACTTTTCACTCTCCCCACCCTTCCAAGAAAACTAACAAGAGATAAAGGGTTATGCTATCTAGGTGTGTCTATCTTTTCAGGCTAGAATGAACTCTCTTCCCATGCCTTACCTTCTCATCTGATTACCCTTCCCTTCTTTCTTTTTATATGTCCTCCTCAATTGTTTTGGGTTCCCTCTTGTATCTCTGTGTTCTCATCCTGGAGCTATCATCCTCTAACTCTGTACTGGTTTTCTAACCCAGCACCAACATCAAAATTAGATGCCTGTGAGTATTATCTAAGTGTAGTAACGGTAATGTATGTGTTTGGGCGAGGCAGAATGAGAAAGAGGAGACAGTGGGAAAGATCCTGGTTACAGGCAAAATAATGACTGACCCCTCAAAGACTTCTACCTCCCAATCCCGGGAACCTGTGGATGTTATTTACATGGCAAAGAAGATTTATGGTTGATAATCAGTTGACTTTAAAATAGGGAGATTATATTGGATTATCTGGGTGATTGCAATGTAATCCAGCTATCTGTCAAAGCAGAAAAGGGAGGAGATAGAAACATTCAGTCAGAGAGAGGCATGTGATTACAAAGATCAGATGTGAGAGAAACTAAATCCACTATTACTACCATTGAAGATGGAGGAAGGGGCAATAAACCAAGAAAATACGTGTGTGTGTGTGTGTGTGTGCACACGCGCGTGCGCGTGTGCGTGTGGGGGGTTGCGCGTGTGCACACATTTTTGTTGTTCAAATGGGACACAGAGGAAGATTTTATATGAAAACCAAAAAAAAAAAAAATCAGCAAACAATGATAGACTGGAAATATCAGCTTTACTACTGAGGCTGTATTAATGGTTATTCTATGTGAAATCTTGCCTTCTTCCACTCTGGAAGAAACACATGGAGACAGAAAAATTACCTTTAAGAAGAATTCTCAATCATTAATGAAGGATAGCTACATAACTAGAAAAGAGAATCCAAGAGAATAAGTGGGAAAATAACACAAAGCTCAACAAACTATCTGATTGTTTGGTAAAACAATTAAGATAACAATACAAGCAATGAAGTGTAGGAATGATGGAGACATATGGAGCAACCTATATGAATACCTTTTAGGAAAGAATGTGAAACATATTCAAATAGGTAGAACCCACTACCTAGGGAAAGTGGGACTATCAAACTGGAAATAAAATAATCATATATTCTCTAGGCATAACTGGTGCAATTATACCCTTTTAAACAAGGTTGTGAGTGTCTTGATAATTCTATATTTTCAAGAGAACAACCTGACAGCATGAGATGGACAGAAGGGTTTGCAAGATGCTGAAAGTACCAAAATTCTTATTCTATGGTTTTAGTTAATATTAAAATGACTTGAGTAGATGAGAAAGTGAAGGAGAAATGGAATCAACAGATCAAACAGTGAGTTCTAAAAATTATCATAAGAGCTGGCAGATGAGATATAGGGACTGAAGGAGAAAGAAAATTCATAGACAACCCCCAGATCACTATGTTCCATTAGTGGGAGAATTGTTCATGAATTGACAGAAATATGTTTAGATGGAGAATTTCTTCCAGATATTGAAGAGATGCGGGTATGTGTGGGCAGTAGTAAATTGGCTCACCAGAGTCCTAATGACACCCTGGCATTTAAAAAAATGCAATTCACACATAGCCTCTGTTATTTCTTTAAATAGGTACCTCAGTAAGATATTCCTGAGACTCATATCAGGTAGGATATTCAATATCCTTGAGAAATCTCAGGCTGAGTTACTTGGTAAGACCGGACAATCTTGGAATTTTAGTTGACAATGAAAGACCAATATGCTCCTAAGTCATAGATCTGTTGGGTCATTATCCTAATATAATTATGGTATGGTATGGTAATACAGTATGGTAAGGTCTATAAATGGGAAATCAATTGGTTTAATTGAGGTCTTCTAGCAGCCTTTGGTAAATGGTGTAGAGTTATGATAAAAGGTAGATGACATTTTTCTAGTGTTAGGTGATAGAAGAGGAGGGCGAAAGAATCCGGAAACAAAAGGTGGTTTACAACATGATACTATTTAGGTCAAAGTCCAGACTAAGAAAATTCTTAGATACAGAAAGTAGATTAGTAGTTGCCAGGTGATTGGGGGAGAATGAAATGGGGAATGACTGCTTAATGAATATGGAGTTGCTTTTTGAAATGATGAACATGTTCTGGAATTAAATCATGGAGATTGCTATATAATATTGTAAATGTACTAAGAACCACTAAATTGTGCACTTTAAAATGGATAAAATGGTGAATTTATATTAAATGACTCTGACCCTAATAAAAAAGTTACATATGCTCCATATCACACAAATAATATATGATGTGCTTATAGTTAGTAAGTCTGTTTGTTTTCAAAGTATTTGTTCTTATCCACTTACTGTCTTACCTCTCAGTGAAGCACAATTTCTCTAGCACAGAGACCTCTTTTTCTCACATTCTTTTTGGGTTTAATCAAAGTCACAATATTTGGGATCATTCTATTCCCAGTGTGTCAGGCCTACCAAAAGCTACAACTAGTGCTGGAGACTGTTCTTATTGATGCATGAGAGCCAACTGTAAAATTTTTGAAAATGTTATGAGCAGGTCAACATTATAGCTTGAAATAAGCCACAGAGGGATTATCTATACCTTGGGATTTAGCAAATCTCAAATCAGACACCTCAAAGCCAGTTGTTAAACATTCACTAGGATACCACTGGCTACAATCCTCCTGAAGTCCAACTCTCAGGCCAGAGTGTTGCCCAGGCTATGACTCAGAACTTATATGGCTACACTTGAGCTTCAGCCACTTTACTGGGCTCTTACTCTTCTGGAGTCTGATTCTTATATCTTTTGGTCACTTTTTCTTTAATGACCCTTTATATTCCTAAGCTTGGTAGTATTATTATTGTGGTAGGGTATAACATATTACATTTTGTATTATAATTTGTATAGGACATTTTAGGTATATAAATCTGTGTGGCTAAAGACAATAGAGTGGGAAGAAAAGATAAGGATAGGCTGAGAGAGCCAGCACTCAGCCAAGACTTATGGAGTTGAGTAGAAGAACATTTATAGAACATTTAAGTTTGTGATGAGCGTGTATTGGGTTTTAAATATTCATGTTATCAATTTTATCCTGAATACATACAACAAGTGTTCTGGATGGGGGACAGATTCTTATTATTCACTTAAAAAGCAAATAATAACTATGTGGTTCCCTACACCCATTTCTTACACATAGGGTTAAATATTGAAGGCCAGATCAAATGTGTTACTCATATGAAATCTATTTCACAGTCAAGAAACAAATAAAAATGTATTTTCTCTGCCTAGAAAAGCCAAAGAAACTGTTCCTTTTCTCCTTACTTCCCACTTTCTGAGAAAATTTTCTTTGAGAATAATAGTAAATCAATGTTTATAGGGGAAAGAAAAGAACATTGTCTTCAGCTTTAAAACTCTACTATGTCATCAAACTTTTGGAGTTAAGTAAAATGTCTCTGGAGCTCTCTCACTATCTATAGTTATCTCACTAACTATAGTTGTAAATTAACTTCTCAAAACTTGGTCTTGGCTCAGGATCCCAAGATTTTGGGAAAATTTATTCAGAAAGTGCAACTCAGGGAAAATACAAAAATATTTCTCTATACCCCACAATATGCCAGAAATTTAAGCAGATAGCTGAGAAGAAAGAATTCCATGGTTATGAAGCAAGGTAAAATTCCCACAGGGGTTTTTGGAGGAATGGAAAATGTAAAACGGGCTCACATTGCCTTGGAATATGGTCAGTACAGATGGACACTCTCACCTGAGTGGTTGTAGGGAGCGTGTGAGCCAAAGGCCATGGCAAGGTGAAAAAGCAGGCTTTAGCAAGGCGGCTTGCGTGTTTAAGATTCCAGCAAGCACAAGTGTTGCAAGGCTGCTTGGTCTCTGGAAGTAACCAAGGACATGACTCTTGGCTCACTCTCTCAAGGAAGGCAAAAGAACATTTGGTGTGGCAAGATTAACCACAAGGACACCAGCAAACCATGGACTTTTTGCCCACTGACCCTGTAAAGCCCTGGGCGGGAGATATGGCACAGATTTCTCTGTTCCTACACTTTCTGACTTTGCCTGATTACTTACCCTTATAAAATAAACATGTAGCTGCCAGACTAGGTCTCTGTGTCTCCATCAGAGCTCAGAGAACCACCTGGTCCCAGCTTTTCTATCATGTCTGAGTCTGTGTCTGAGTCTGTGTCTGTGTTTGCCTCTGTGTCTGTGTGATTTTCTTCATTCCCCGTCACCTCCTCTCAGGCTCCCCTGTTCTCCTGTGCAGGTCGCTGCAAGTGGTGTCTGTCACTTGTCATCCTCTATCTAAAGTAGGTGCACCCCTGATAGGGAAAAGCTGTGGGTGGTAACTTCACAGTAGTTTGATGAACACTGGTAGAAAAAAAAGGAGGATGAAGCTAGAAGGACTTTGCTGTAGACAAAGGACAGGGTTTTTGCTTTATTTTATTTTTAATATTTCACCATTGGATGAAAGGAGGGTGAAAGCTCATACCAGGAAACATAATGACATTAGGAATAGTTTGTACAAAATTTTATAATTTTTAAAGTGCTTTAGTACCCATTTCTTAGTGGGTCCACATACAACCCTGTGAGATAGATATTAAGGACTTTTTGTAAAAAGGGCTGCTCAATCACGAATTAGGATGGTGACATAGGACACCCAGCATCTTAGGCAGCTTATATATCCAAACACTTTATTTAACTAACTTATCCTTTTTTCCCCCTACCAAGTCATGTATTTACAGCAGAAAATTTCATTTGTGTGGATGGTTGTATCTAGTATCACCAGGTATTCCCATTTGTATCACAAGATAATTAAGGTCTTTTGTGAATAAGATGAACTAGAATGGGAAGCTTCCCTGTTCTTCCATTTTAGTGTTCACTCTTTCTAATTTGTATTCATCATAGCTGTTGGGGAAGATACACAAGGATCTAAAATTTAAATAGTAGATGAAGGAGAAGTGCTTTATAAAATTTATTTTTGTTTTCTGTTTAATAAATTGTTATTTATAAATTACAGATTTGTTTTTTAAAGTTTCATTACTGAAAGATTTTCTTAAATTATGAAGAATTATCACTATAGTTAGCGATGCTGCTACTTAAGAATGGGTGGAGCTGCATCTATAGAACACGATGAATAATTTTTCTGAAATTCAAGATAAGAATCTACTGAAATTAACTCAGATTATTCAAAAATGTTGTATTTCTATCCAAGAGTTTTTCTTTATTAATACAATCCAATTTTATTACTTTAAAGAAGCATGATAAGAAATAAGTAACTTGAGCAATTAAAAAATATAAATCATACATATGTGGATACTGCTACCAACCACTTCTTATTTAAACTCTTTTTAAAATAGATTTAACATTTTACTTTGATGGTTTTTAGTTTCTTAAAGTTTTATTTTTGATAGGTACAAAATCTAAATTTGAATAAAATTAGTAAACAAGAAAATTTTGTCCTTCAGTTAACGCAATACAGTTGATCTCAAATCTTCCATCCCAAAGATTTTTGTGAAACCTTCCAACCTCATGTTAAATGGCTTTCATCACTGAATAAGAAACTTATAATGGAGTACATTATACTCTTTATGGAAGATCAAAATAACATTTTCTCTCTCGTCGTCATTTTAAATAGTCTAAAAATGAATAATTTTATCCAATAATTTTATCCAAATTTGCTCATTAACAAACAAAACACCCTCTTTATTCTGTATCAGGAAATATCAACATACACAAAGATAACATAATTATTTTTATTTTAAGAATACATGCTATTTAAAATTTACTATTTATTATTAAATAAAAAAGAGATTACAAAAAAGCTTATGTGTGGTATCATTGTTGAACAATAGAAATGATTTATAAATATGTATTTGTATAGATAAGATGTTTGTTAGTAAAAACATTGAAATATAACCATTCTTATGTCTGGGTAGTGAACTAATGAATTGTTTTATTTGGTAATTTTAATTTTTCTACTATGTGAAAAAATTATTTTAGTACTGTCAAATGTATGACAATAGTTTGATGAAGTTCACTTTGTTATTAAATTGAGTGCTAAAAATTTATACTTTCATTAGAAGTTATTAAGTTCCTATCTTCAACCCTTAGAGAAATTTACCCAATATGCTCTCTAATCCACAGTAACCTAATTTTCTGTTGGAATAGCTCCAAGCTCATGAAGAATCTGGAGTTATTCTTTGAGTTTTTAAAAATACTGAGAAGCCTGGTGTTGATTTCTAACACCTCAAATCTTCATTGGTACTGTAAGTTGGCATGGAGAAGAATAGGGAGCTACATATACAAAAGAATAGATGTGTGTATGGAATAACTTATTTACTTCATATTACTTGTTTACTTCATATTAAGACATCTTCCTAATGTTGCTTAAAGTTAAAAACTAGGGCATTCTTCTTAGTTACAAAGATTATCTTGCTGGGAAAAATAACATTTCTCAATGTTATGTTGTGTCTCAAGCTTTTAAATGGAAGAAGATGTATAGGGTCCCAGACTTTATGGGCAACTAGAAAGTCAACGTCAGGATCTAGCCATCCATAGAGGTTACGATTTAAGAACCCATAGAACCCTTAACTTCTTTTCTTAAATTATTTATTTATTTATTTTAATTTGCAGGGGGGGGCGGGGCGGGTGTGGGTAGTTCCCCGGCTGGGAATCGAACCCAGGCCGCAGCATTGCCAGCGCCAGCGCCAAAGCCTTAAGCCACTACACCACCAGGGAACTCCCAAGCCCTTCACTTCTTTAACCTATCTAGAGCTTTCTTTCCCCAGATACGGTTTCCACCTTGACTTAAAAGATTAGAGCACTCTCTTGAAATAGACACTATTAAAGGCTTGTCTAATTCAGGGTCCCCAGGTTGCTGACATTCTCATCATATGTGTCTCTGGGAGATCATCACAGCTGCAAATTATCACTGAGAAAGGCTCCAAGAGCAAGGTACAGGGTTGGATATTACTCTGGTTAAGAGCACAAAAAGGCTAAGTCTATAGTCTGGAAAAATTGTTACGGGGGTTGGGGTGCGGGGAGCAGGGGAGAAATACAGATCCAGAGAATGAGAAGCATGGAGAAGGGTAGTCAAACAAGTATACTATAAAATAGTTACTTTACCTTCCGAGCATGTGGCCAGTCCACAGACACAGGAATGGCTCCTTGCAGTCTACACCATTATCGTGACTACTATATGTCTATTAAGTTTTCTGGAACTCTTCTGTTCCACCTGCTACCTGTGCAACATTGTTCACTCACCTCCATGCATTCCCTCAACCACAAAAGGGAGACTCTCCACTGCAGAGAAGGCAGAATGAGCATGGGATCATTTATTGTTCTTAAAAAGTCCCAAGAGAGTGACCCCTGCCTGGGACTTGTTGCCTGGTCTTGCTTTCAGCTAAACTGCAGACAGTAACAAATGAGTCAAGAAAATACTTAATTCCTTTTCTGTTCAACTGCCAATAATACCTTGATAGTTTGTGTACTGACCAGTGAATCCTATAGAGGTGTCTAGGGCACAAAATTTAAGGGGGCACTTAAGACCCTGAGGGACAATGCCTCATTGGTTTTGTATCCTAGGCATCTCACTAGCTTGTCTCTTGTATCAGTTCTGAAAGGAGCATTATTTAATTCATTCATGCATCCTTTTAGCATACCCAGTTCCATATTATATCTGCCTGAACTACAGTGAAACTTCTCAAACTAATTTTGCTGCCTCTAAAGGATCATTTCAAGTGCATTAAACTTAATTTGAGTAATAAGTCTACATGACAGAATAAAAATTTCAATGTCAGTTTTATTTTATCATTCCCAAGTGAAACTTTCTACCAGCTCCTTCATTCCTTAGGCTTTAGAGTAAACTCCAAGTTTCAAAGGACAAGGAACAAGTTTCTGCTCACCTCCCCAAACTCTTCTTATGTCCCCCTTTCCCTCATCTCAGCCCCATTCAGATCCAAGGTATGCCCATATCAAGGCACAGACAGTTCCCTAACTCTTCGTTTTCATTAGCTTCTTCATATTTGAAATTATGTTCTCTTTGCCTTGAAAAATTCCATTTTTTCTTCAAAACATAGCTCTAATATAAAATTCTTGACTGTCTTGTTGCTCTTTCTCTTAATTATGTCAGCACCCTCCTCCATGTCCTTACAGCTCCATGTTTTTAGGTAACATTTTTTTGTCATTCTATGCTGAAATTACTTGCTTCTTTGTGTGTTTTTCCCATTAATATGGGCTCTCCATGAGGATAGTAAAGATTGCCTTAGCCATATTTGCATCTATAGCACCTGGTACACAGTAATTAGCATAAAATAAAATTGACTGGCATGTAGTGACCCAAACAATGTGCAAAGTGCCTTACATACAATGTCACAATCCATCCTCAAACCTTATAATATAGGTAAGATCTCCATGTACACATGTACACTGGAGAACTGGTAGAATTGATAAATTGCAAACAGCAGTCAGTGTTTGGCCTCAGGCCCTTTCCCTTTACTTTCCTCTTCTATGCTGTCTTGCTGCCTCAGTAAAAAGTGGTTGGATGAATGCATAAAGGAGTGAATGGCAAAGTGGGGCAGGGAACATGCTGTTAGGCTCCCTGTCATCTTTCAAGATAGTTCTTTGAAACTATCTATTCATATACTGGAAAAGGCTATACATGTACTAAAAATGACTTCCATACTCCATAACTTTTTAATACTTCTATTTTTTAAAATTATGAGCCATAAATGAAAAAGAAAATAACTGCTTCTAGGGAGCTTATATTTATATCTTTCTCCACTTTGCTTAAGGCCCTTTACACATACTTTTCTTTGTGCCTGAAATCTTCTCCCCTTTCCTTTAGCCTACTAGAGATAATATAATATATTATCTATCTAAGTTAGAAAATTCTCCACTTAATAGCTGAACAATTCACCTGAATTTTCTACGTGTCATTTATCCCACCTGTAATATGAAAGCAATAAGGGGTTCTAATATATTGGGAGGCAGTTAGGACTAAATTTGATAATGTTTCTAAAGGAGTTGGCCCTATAATTGACACATACAAGAGTTAAATAAACATTATCTATTTTATTAACTTTTAGTTAAAAGTAACTTTGTCTTTCAAATACCTTTTGAAAACATCTTTTTCTATTTTCTCTAGGCTTGATTAGATAACTTTGTAATTTACTTTTTTGACATTTTATAAATTTCTATAACAGTTATAGGTAGTAATTATTTTTATCCATATGATCTGTTGATTATTTGACTAATATATGCCTTCCTCAATGAATTGAATGAGCACAATAGCAGAAGTGACAAGAAAATAAAGATGGTGACTAAAAGAGGAAAGTGGTTCTAAAGATATTTTGGAGTCTAAAATGCTAGGTTGGGAAGTGTATCTGTAAGAAATTTTATATGAAAGTTCAGGCCCTTGAGCCACTCTTTCTCGCTCAGGCCTGCTCCTACCTCTTTGGAGTGTACTCTCTTTTAATAAACAATCCCTTTGTTTCACCTTATTTTCCTTTTAATAAACTACTTCTTGGTTTTACCTCCACACTTTGAAAAAAAAAAGAAAAGAAAGTTCAAGTATTTGATCAATATGACTGATTTGTGATGATTAGGGCATCACAAATAGAACATGTAGAACATGTGCTCCTCTTTCCATATATCTATTTGCATTCTCACACTAGTCATCATATATACCTGCAAAAATAATTGAATATTTATAACGTAAAGCAAATAACCTACAGAGACATGCAAGGCCTCTCTCTTTCAGATACACAATAAACACACAGAGATTTCACTGTAGTTGGTTTTAGTAGCAGTGGAACGAGCTCTTGCCATTTCAAAATGCCTGGAGGATCTGCAAGTTGAAGATACTGCCTGTCTTAGAAGGCCTGCTACTGCAGGGATTCAATCCGTCCTAGCCTTTGGGACCTCAGAACCTCAAGAGCTAGAACCCTGGAAAGTGCCTAACTGTGCCCTAACAGCTCACTGATTGAGTTTGTGGTTTTGGTTTCTCAGGGGCCCACAAGCTTAAGTGCCCTCTCTGAAGTTCAGGAAGAGGAATAAGAGGATTGGTCACTTGAGGGTACTGCTTCTGTTTATCCCTTGGCTCTCATCAAAGACTGGGGTTTGGTGAATATTAGATGTTGGGCAAAGCAGGCACGGTTGAAAACCAAGGGCAGATCTCAGGCCCAGATCATGGGGGAGGCAAACTGAAGGACATACAAAGGACCTATGAGGAAACACAAGGTGAGGTTAAGAAAAGACAGGATGGACTCAATCTAACTTTTCTTATTAAATAGAATCTGGAGAACTGGAGGCCAGATTTTGAAGTTTTAAGGGTGTGAATGAGGGTGGATAAATGGGGCAGCAGGGAACAAGTGGAACTGAGCTGTCCTGAGGACAATTCAACAGCCAAAACCAAATAGTCTGAGAGCTTGGATCTAGAAGAGCAGACTCGGACTCTTTGGTTTCTTTGTGATTAAAACCTGCTGTAATTTCTGGGTGTCTGTTATCTGTGTATATTTGTATGTGTTCATAATAATAATAATGATATTATGAATAGTTTCCATGTATTGAGAGCTTAACATTTCCAGTCACTGAGTTGAGGAAATCCCCACAAAAATTCTATGATGTTACAGGTATTTTAGAGCGATCAAATAATTTGTTTGGTATAATGAAAAAGAGGCAAAGATCAAATGCACATCTAAGATACTTAACTCTAAAATCCAGAATTTTCAGCAATCGCAATAATGTGACTTTCTGCCAACTTTGCCTGTCATTCTACTGTGGCTAGGTATATGTGTAGGTGTGTCTGTGTGTCTATTTTAATTTATTCATTCATAATTTTAAGCATTCATTAATTAAACTGCACTTTCATGGAACATAAAGTAAATAGAAGAGTGAAGAGAGGTGGGGTGGGGAGAAGTGTGGTGGAAAAAGTTCCAAGGTCCCATATCAAGTATCAAAAAAGCATGTGCACAAAATTTAAACATTATTTATTTATTTAAGAAAACTGAAGTGTTTTGTAGAAATTGAAATGGAGTTAGGAGATAAAATTATTAATAGAAAAATGTTTTTACACTCAAGAAAATTAGTAGAAGAAAGGCAAGTAAGTGCAATGAACTATGATAAGTACTTTCCTAAGACATAAGTACATGGTTCTGTAGGTCTTTAAAAGGAAATGTTTCATGGGTTAAGAAAATGTTTTATGGAAAAATTTTCACCTAACCTGAGACAAAAGCAGTGAGCAAAATAAGCAGTCTTACCAATGTCTTATTTCTCCAGATGAAACTTATTGAGCAGTGTTAATGATTATATTATTTTTATCTTTAATGGAAATGGCTTTAGCATCCTTGTTTTGCATATAATTGGATGTCAGTTTACAAAAGTTTATTTTCCTTTACAATGCAGTAATAGATATTTGATGATTTTAAATGTATTTTCAGAGACAATGAGAATATTATTTTTGTCTTGACTCAGTGATATTCAATTCCAGAAATATTTTTTGAGTACCTTTTAAGTGCCACTATTGTGTAGACTTTGAAAGTAATAGAGAAACAAAAAAAAACAAACTAACAAAATTGACATGATCTTTGCCTTTGTACAGATTGCAGTGTAACAAAAACAAAACAAAACAAATATTAAACAAGTAGGTGCAAACATGCTGAATTTCATAAAAAGGAAATATAGTTTGGAAATGGAATTTTCTAACATGGAGAGATCAGGAAGACTATTATTCTCAAAGAAGTCATACTTAAACTAAATGAAAGGGAGATGGGTTGAGATCTGAATGAAGTATAGAAAGAACTTAGTCTTGTTTGGAGTTAAGAGTAGGGATGAGAATACTTGTTCTAAAGTCAAGGAAGAAGTATGTGCATTTTCTCATAGTCAGGAGACTTTGACAATGAAGAAAAACACTACCTTACCTTTAGGTAAAATAGCACACGTTATCTGTTTAGACTTTTAAAAATTTACAACAACTAGTGTTCAGAGAAGTGCAGGAATAATGCATGACAACTCATTGCATGGGACCACTTTGGACACCTTGCAGTATGATAGCGTAACCTTAGCTATTGACTGTTTTCTCATTCTTCAGCATCACCGGGGCTTCACTATCTCTGTCTTCATTTGTTTATCTTCAGAAAACAAAAGAATATATGCATCTCAGTGGATATTAAGTCAAAATTTAGGAGAAAATAATTAAATACTGTAGTTAGAACCCTAGAAATGAAGTGGTAGAAGAATTTACCATAATCTTTTTTTTTTAATATGGAAATTGCTTTTAACATATACATTTTTAGAAAATTCAGGACTTTACCTGGAGTGTAACAAGAAGGCTGAAGATGTAGCAAGACCAGGTTGTAGAGACCTTGTTATCTAGGTTAAGGATTTTTTAAAATTTTAATTTAAAAAATAATTGGATCAGTATAATTTATTATATATGGGGGTTTAAAAAGAAGAAGATATAAATGATTAGTTTTAAGTTTCTGCTTTGGGTATTTTAGTGGATAGTATTAATAGTCTCTCAAATATTAGACACAGTAAAGAACATCAGATTTGTGACTAAATATGATAGATTTTAATTATAATTTAAAAAAAAATTAAATTTGAGGTCTCTATGAGATATCCAAAAGAGGATATTCAAGATATAGTATGATATGTGCATTTTGAAAGATCTCAATAAGAGGTAAAGAATGGGGAAGTGTCAATGTATTGCTATTAATTGGGATCTTAGGAATTGATGGTATAGATCAGGAAAAGTATGCAGAGAAGAAAGGGGGCTTCAGTGTGTGTCCAGCATGACACGAGCTATGGGAAAATGGGAAGGATGATGCAAGGTGAAAAAAGACAGTAGCCAGCAATAGATTATAAGTGGGGCCAAGGGACTCAAGCCTCAAGGACTGAGCCCTGAATTGGGCCTGACACATAGCTTTTATTTGTGAACAGAATGAGAAAATGAAACTTGTATGGGGAAGTGAAACTTGTTCTTTCCAACTTCTGTGATTATTGTGCCTTATGGCTGTTCCCAAAAGTCCCCATTGTGTTCCAGCATGTATTGTGCCTTTACACACCAGGTCTTAACCCCAGTGAATGGAGTCATTGTTATTATAAAAACATCCATTAAGGGAGGGAATAGCTGAAATCATTCCATTGATCTTAAGCTGAGCTATAAATGGGAAGCAACACAGCCAGGGGGCAGGAGATCAACCTCAGAAGGGTTGAGGGTCTATGCCTCACCTTTGTTGAACCCAAGTTCTCTTCTGATTGCTCCTATTTGACTGTGCCTGTCTGAGGTTATTCCTTCCTTGAGGAATCTTACCCATCATTGACTAACCAGCCATCCTCCGGGGACATATACGGTGATGTGAGCAAGTGAGGGAGGAACAGTACCCACAAGAGGGGGTCAGTTCTGTCTCCTAGATATTCCATGCCCCTGTGGCCTCCATGCCCAGCTCCTGCCTTACGATGTAATGGGGAATGTATGGCGGGGGATAAGGGGGACAGACAGGTCAGCAGCTGGAAGGCAATACTTCAGATAGAGCCTTGAGGAATATCAGAATTTAAGAGACATAGGATAAAAAGAACAGACAAAGGATAAGATTAGATGCCAGAAAGTTTGAAGAAAATCTCAAGAGTGTTAAAAGAATGTTTCAAGATTGAGGGAATAATCAATAGTGTCAAATGCTGCTGAGAAGTCAAGCAAAAACTGAAAGGTGGGACATGGGAACAAAGCTGCTTCCATGAAAAGGTGAGCACGGAAATGAGATTAGCACGGGTTAAAGGGTAAGTAGGAGATGAGAGTGAAGATAATTAGTGCACACAAGTACATACTTAACTATGAATGAGAAAATATAATTATTTCTTCACAGTTCACATTGGAAGATATTTGAGCACATTTTAATTATTTAGATGATGAATGAGCCAATTTTTAAAAGGCTCAGTAAAGGACAAAGGTGAGAAAGAGAATGAATGATAATGAAAAGTATCTGACAAGATGGAAAGACTAGAGATAGAAAGTAAGGGTTTGTTTTTGGCTCCATATATAAAAGGGACACACTTCTTGAGTATAATCACAACAACAGCAACAACAACAAAGCATAGAGAATAATTATTGCAATATATATGAATATACACACACACGCAATTGCACACACAGAGATGTAATGCCTGCCTTACATGGTTTCACATCTAATGGCCTCTAATTTTTCTGTAAAGTAAAATAAAAGATTATCTGTTGGAAAAGAAAGAGGGTATTGGAGATGGTCAATGTATTTACGGGACAATAGGGAACAAAAGTCATAGAGGAAGAGTGAGCTGAACAAGATTGTGCTGTTGGATCATTGAGGAGTGTCAAGAGTTACATTTAAGGCTGATGATTATGAAATTATGAAAACACAAATATACATGGTTAGGAAGTGTTTTCTATCATAACCTAGCATACTTATTAAATTGATTAATCTTGAAATTGAGTTTCGCTCCACATATTTGTATGTGGTGGAAGGTCAGTAGAGCAAGGGCAAACAAAATATTTGTATGGAATGAAATGATGAATCATGGAGTTTAACCTTTTCACTGAATTAATTGACTTTTAAAATAATATGTAAAAGAGCCACAAAAAGTTGATATTTTGACTATTTTATGCATTTAATGATAACATTTTGAGCTGCTTTGTATGTAAACGACATTATTTTATTTTATTTTGAATTGATGGCTGAAGGCCTTAGTTCTCTTTTTTTAAAAAAAAATTTTTTTTTTAGTTCTCTTTCCATCACCTTATATTTAGCTTCCCCTCCCTCCTCTCCCAACCCCTCCCCTTTCTCCCCTTCCTAACCTACTCGTTCCCAAATGAACATTGAACTATTGATTGTGTTCATGGGTTGTTTGTTTGTTTGTTCATTTCTTTTCTCTTTGTTGCTTTCAGTTTTATATTCCGCATATGAGTGAAGTCATACAGTTCTTTGTTTTTCTGTCTGGCTTATTTCACTAAGCATGATGATCTCCAGGTCCATCCATTTTGTTGCAAATGGCAATATTGCATCTTTTCTTATAGCTGAGAAATATTCCATTGTGTATATGTACCACAGCTTCTTTATCCAGTCATCTGTCACAGGGCACTTTGGTTGTTTCCATGTTTTGGCCACTGTGAACAGTGCTGCGATGAACATTGGGGGTACATAAGTCTTTGTGGACAAAGGTTTTCAAGTTTTTTGGGTAGATCCCCAGAAGGGGGATTGCTGGGTCAAATGGTAACTCCATTCCCAATTTTCTGAGGAAACTCCACACTGCCTTCCACAGTGATTGTACCAGTTTGCACTCCCAACAGCAGTGTACCAGAGTTCCTTTTTCTCCACATCCTCTCCAGCTCTTGTTATTCCTTGTCTTGTTGATAATAGCCGTTCTTACAGGTGTGAGGTGGTATCTCATTGTGGTTTTGATTTGCATTTCCCTGATAGCTAATGAGAATGATGTTTTTTCATATGTCTGCTGGCCATTTGTATTTCTTCATGGAAGAAGTGTCTGTTTAGTTCTTCTGCCCACTTTTTAATTGGGTTTTTTGTTTTTTTTTGTTGTTAAGTCTTATTAGTTCTTTATATATTTTAGATATTAAACCCTTATCTGATGCGTTGTTTGCAAATATTTTCTCCCATTCAGTTGGCTGTCTCTTTGCCTTGTTGATGATTTCTTTTGCTGTGCTAAAGCTTTTTAATTTGATATAATCCCATTCATTTATTTTTGTTTTTATTTCCCTTGCCTTTGAGCAAGGGAAATAAAGAAATTATGAGGTCTTCCTTGAATCCTAGGTCTATAAGTTTAGTACCAATGTTTTCTTCTACACAGTTTATTGTTGCAGGTCTGATATGAAGGTCTTTAATCCATTTCGAGTTAATTTTTGTGTATGGAGAGAGTTCACAGCTCAAGTTCATTCTTTTGCATATGTTTTTCCAGTTTTCCCAGCACCACCTAGTAAAAAGGCTGTCTTTTCCCCATTGTATGTGTTTTGCTCCTTTATTGAAAATTATTTGTCCATAAACTTGTGGGTTTATTTCTGGATTTTTCAGTTCTATTCCATTGGTCTATATTTCTATTCTTCTGCCAGTACCAAGCTGTTTTGACTATTGATGCTTTGTAATATAAATAGAAGTCAGGGAATATAATGCCACCAGCCTTATTCTTTTTATGTAGTATTGCTTTGGCAATTCGAGGTCTTTTATGGTTCCATATAAATCTAATAATTCTTTTATCTATTTCACGAAAGTATGATTGTGGAATTTTGATGGGTATTGCATTAAATCTGTAGATTGCTTTGGACAGAAAGGGCATTTTAACAATGTTACATCTTCCTATCCATGAACAGGGGATATTTTTCCACCTCTTAAAGTCTGTTTCAATTTCTTTCAAAAGTGTCTTAGAGTTTTCCATGTATAAGTCCCTAATGTTCTTCATTAAGTTAATTCCCAGGTATTTCATTCTTTTTGTTGTGATAGCAAAGGGAATTGACTCCCTCATTTCTTTTTCTGTGGATTCGTTGTTTGTATAGAGGAATGCTGTTGATTTTTTTACATTGATTTTGTATCCTGTGACTTTACTATATTCGTTTATTGTTTCTAATAGTTTCCTGGTGGAATCTTTGGAATTTTTTATATAAAGGATCATGCCATCTGCAAATAGTGACAATTTGACCTCTTCTTTCCCAGTTTGGATACCTTTTTATTCCTTTCTCTTGCCTGATTGCTGTGACTAGAACTTCCAGTACTATATTAAATAGCAGTGGTGGTGACAGGGGGCATCCCTGTCTTGTTCCTGATTTTAGGGGAATAGGCTTCAGCTTTTCCCCATTCACTATGATGTTAGCCGTGGGCTTGTCATATATGGCCTTTATTATGTTGAGATACTTTCCTTCTATACCTATTTTATTTAGTGTTTTGATCATAAATGGGTGCTGTATCTTGTCGAAAGGTTTTTCTGCATAAATTGAAATGACCATATGGTTTTTATGTTTGATTTTGTTTATGTGGTGTATCACATTGATTGATTTTCAAATGTTGAACCATCCTTGTGCTCCTGGGATGAATCCCACTTGATCTTGATGTATGATCTTTTTGATGCATTGTTTTATTCTGTTTGCTAATATTTTGTTTAGAATTTTTGCATTTGTGTTCATCTGAGATATTGGTCTATAATTTTCTTTCTTTGTGTTGTCTTTGCCAGGCTTTGGTATTAGGCCTCATAGAATGAGTTAGGAAGTATTGCTTCCTCTTCAATTTTTTGGAAGAGTCTGAGGAGAATAGGCGTTAATTCTTCTTTGAATGCTTAGTAAAACTCATTGGTGAAACCATCTGGTCCAGGGCTTTTGGCTTTAGGGAGATTATGGATAGTCATTTTATCTCTTCACCAGCAATTGGTATAATTTGATTATGCAGTTCTTCTTGGTTCAGTCTAGGTAGACTATAAATTTCTAGAAACTTGTCCATTTCTTCTAGGTTGTTAAATTTCGTGGGATAAAGTTCTTCATATTATTTTCTTATAATCCTTTGTATTTCTGTGGTATCAGTGGTAATTTCTCCCCTTTCATTTCTAATTTTGGATATTTGTGTTCTTTTCTTTCATCCTTTGATTAGTCTAGGGGTTTGTCAATTTTGTTGACTTTCTCCAGCTCTTCATAATATTAATTTTTTCTACTGTCCTTCTGTTCTCTAATTGGTTTAGCTCTGCTTTAATTTTTATTATTTCTTTCCTTCTGCTGACTTTGGGTTTTCTCTGCTCTTCTTTTTCTAGTTCTTTAAGATGGGATGTTAAGATGTTTACTTGTGATCTTTCTTGTTTCTTAAGATAGGCTTGTAGTGATAGAAATTTCCCTCTTATTACTGCTTTCACTGTGTCCCAATAATTCTGATATGTTGTATTTTCATTGTCATTTGTTTCTATATATTTTTTAATCTCATCTTTTATTTGTTTTTTTATCCAGTCCTTTTTCAATAAGCTGTTGTTTATTCTCCATGTATATGTGTTTCTCTCTGCTTTCCTTTCACAGTTGATCTCCAATTTCAAACCTTGTGGTCTGAGAATACACTTGGTATTTCATCTTCTTGAATTTGCTGAGGCTACTTTTGTGTCCCAGCATGTGATCTATCCCTGAGAATGTGCCATGTGCACTAGAAAAGAAGAAATACTCTCTTTTTGCTGGATGAAGTGTCCTGTAAATGTCAATTATGTCCAATTGCTATAATGTGTCATTTAGAGCTGATGTTTCCTTATTTATTTTCTGTTTGGATGATCTGTCCATGGCTGTCTCCCACAATGATTGTGTTTTCATCAGTTTCTCCTTTCAAATCTGTTAGTAGTTTCTTTATATATTTTGGTGCATCCTGGTTGGGAGCATATATATTAATTAGTGTCAAGTCTTCTTGTATTGTGCCTTTTATCATTATGTAATGTCCATCCTTGTCTTTTACTATCTTTTTTAACTTGAAGTTTATTTCATTAGATATCAGTATGGCAACTCCTGCTTTTCTCTGGTTACCATTTGCTTGAAGTATTGTTTCCCATCCATTCACTCTGCGTTTGTGTTTGTTCTTATGGCTGCGGTGTGTTTCTTGGAGACAGCATATGGATCGGTTCTGTTTTTTAATCCAGTCTGCTACTCTGTGTCTTTTCATTGGTGAGTTGAGTCCATTAACATTTAGAGTGATGATCGATATGTGAGGATTTCCTGCGGCCATCACTTATTTCTTTCTTTGTTTTTGTTTTATTTTTGTTTCTTTCTTGTTGCCCTAACTTTGTTCCAATTTTCCTGATGTTTTGTTTCATGTCGAAGAGCCTCCTTCAGTATTTCTTGAAGTGCTGGCCTCGTGCTGGCAAATTCCCTCAGCTTCTGTGTGTCTGAGAAGGTCTTTATTCCACCTTCATATCAGAAAGATAATTTTGCTGGATAATTTATTCTTGTCTGTAAGTTCCTCTCTTTTAAATATTTGAATATTGGATTCCACTCCCTCCTGGCTTGCAGAGTTTCTGCTGAGAAATCTGATGCCAGCCTGATGGGTATTCCTCTAAAGTTTATAGTTCTTTTTTCCCTGGCAGCCTTGAGAATTGTCTCTTTGTCTTTAGTTTTGGACATCTTTAGTACCATGTGTCTTGGCGAAATTCTGTTAGGGTCCAGGTATCTAGGGGACCTGTTTTCTTCTTGAACTTGGGGTTCCAGATCCTTCCATAGGTTTGGAAAATTCTCATCTACGATTTGTTTGAATATGCTCTCTGTAGAATGCTCTGTCCCCTCTTCTAGTCCTATTATCCTGATGTTGTTTTGTCTCATGGAGTCAGATAGTTCTTGTAGAGTTCTTTCAAACCTTTTGGTTCTATATAACCTCTCCTCCTCTTTCTGAGCTGTTTCCCTGTTCTGATCTTCGATATCAATAATTCTTTCCTCCATCTGGTTAACCCTGTTTCCTATGGCAGTTATTTTGTTTCTCACTTCTTTTAAGTTATTATTTATCTCTCGCATTTCCATCTCAATCTTCCTTATGTTTTGAATTTCTTTGTTAAATTGTTCCTTTTGTTCATGGAGTTCCTTTTTTATGTCTTTCATATCCTTTTGTATGTTGTTTACCTCAGCCATGGTGCTCTGCTAGTATGTTTTCATTTCTCTCACAGCTTTTAGAATGGCTACTTCAAATTCTCTGTCACTTAATTCGGAAACTTGTAGGTCTAAGAAGCTGTCTTGATAAATTTCCTGTTCTTTCTAAGGAGTTTTAGTTTTTAAGGAATTCATCCTATTTGCTGGATGAATTCCTCTTTGACATAGGGCATTATGTTCAATAGTGCCCAGAAGCCCAGATTGGCAATTTTCTGGTGTCTTGCTGTAGGACAGACACGAGGTGGTACTTGGGGGGCAAGTTTTGAGAGAGAGAAGGGTTGTTTATTTCTTATTTCTGGTCTACTGCTACTTTTGGAGGCGGTGCATATCTATCATGGTCCCTCTGCTTCCTGTAGTTAGTTGGTTGGGGAGGTTGTACGAAAGAGGAGAGCCAACAAAAGGCAGGAAAGGGGAGAGGCCCACAAAAGGCACACTGGGGCAGCTCCACTTTCTGCCCTCTGCTGGGGAAGCTGGGTGATGCAAGCCAAGGCTGCTCTTGCTGGCTTGGGTGAATGCTATCAAATCCGCCTTTCTTCCTGGGCCGCTTTCGTGGCCAAACGTCAGGCAGATTCTGCGGGCTCGCACTGTTTTTAGAACCCAGAAGCATGCAAGCAGGCATTACAGAAGTCCGAAACTGTGGGTCTGATCCCGCAGTAGGAAGGCAGCCGGCCTGCCTCCACAGTGGGCCTGGAATGGGAGCTGCAGGAGCCTCTCACGCTGTGCTGGCAGCCCCTCCCCCTCCGCAGTGGGCCGGTACAGGAGCCCCAGCCTGGTGTAGGGGCTGTGCCCTGCCCGTGTGGCAGCTGGCTCACTCCCGCAGAGGACTGGGACCAGGAACCCCAGCCCTGTGCAAGAGCCACGTGCACCTGTGCTGTGGGTCCCAAGGGAGACTAGAGCCAAGATATCGTCTCTGCAGTTCAGAGTCCTTACTCAGGCCCGCTACCACTCAAGAGTTCCAGAGGCTGGTTCCCAAGTTCTGTCCCCAACTCACTGCTCCAAATTCCAGCTCCCCAGCCTAGCTCCCCAACAGACTCCCACTGTTCTGCCACTTTGCTAGGGCTTTTCCTCTTGTTGCCTCTTGGCCTCTCCCCTCCCATGCACTGCAGTCAGCTGCGATTGGGTCCTGTTTCGATCCGTCTTTGCTCCTTCCCCTCTTTCCCACTCGCCCCTTTCTCTCCAACCCTTAGGTGTTTACTTGCGATGCGTGGATGTCTCAGTTGCTGTTTTTGTCACCCAGGGTCCTCTTTCTTGGCTCCTGGGTGGTCGTTCAATTGTGTTTTCTGGGAGAGGCTTTAGGGACCTCCTCTCCAGTCTCCATCTTGTCCTCCTCCCATTATTTTATTTTAAAATTTTGTTATATGGTAATAAATTTACCATTATATTGAATTTTAGCAAAAAATACTCAAGACATACTAAGTGGCTATAGATAAATTAAAATCTAATGGGATTGATAACATAAAAAATGTATTACAAAATATTACACAATATGGCATACCAAACATCTTTGCTGGTGATAGTGCAAACCACAGGAAAACATATGTACAAATTTTGTAGATGGAGAAAAGTCCTTGAAACAGTTACACACTGAACAACAAAGTTATCTTTTTTTTTTTTATTCTTAGTTTTATTGGGGTGACATTGATTAGTAAAAATTACATAGATCCCAGGTGTACAATTCTACAGTACATTTTCTATATGTTATATTATGTGTTCATCACTCAGAGTCAGTTCTCTTTTCATCACCGTATATTTGACTCATACTCCTTCCTCTCCCACCTGCTTGAATCTGCTTCACCTCTTTGGAATATACTTGACCCTTGCATTTGAGGCCCTTGAGCCACTCTCTTGCTTGGGTCCACTCCTATTTCTGCTTCTAATAAACTGCTGTTTTCACCACTATAAAAAATAATTAAATAAAGTTATCCAGGATGATGATATACTGCTCTGAGAAAAACATTTTGATTAGGTGACAAGGATGCTAAACTTGCTATAGCTAGACATGTGTCTTCAAATAACAAAGAGAATTATAAGAAGGTCTGTGTAAAATAATTTAAAATAGAGGAAAAGTGGATAAATGAATAGATTGCTGTTAAGAAACATTTTTATTTATTTAAAATAAGTGCTAAGAAGAAATAGCTGTAGGTGATACGAGTTAACATCTTAAATAAGGAGTGTTTCTTTTAATAGCACAAAGTATCTTTTGCTTCATTTAATTTTTTTTCTTTTTCTGATTTTTACCTTGCCAGACTTGCTTCCTTTGTATTTAAATTTGTCTGACTGAAGTATGCTTCTCTATCCTTTTATTGTATCTTTTTTGGGGTCACCTTGTTTTAGGTCTTTCTAATGTTAGCAACATATAATCAGATTTTATTTTAAAAGACTTCATTGATACCTATGCTTTTAAATAGAGTTCAAACAATCTATAATCTTAAGAGATGTGCTTGATTTTATGATGCTAATTTGTTTTAGGCTTTCAGTTTTCTATGTTTTATGTGACAATTGTGTATCTCTTGCTATTCAGATATCATGTATTAATATATGTGTCATATAATCTATAGAGAATTTTGTTTATGTGCACAAGAGTGTGGGCAAAGACTTCTTGGGTTTGATCTCCAGCTCTACTATTTCCTCATTGTGCGGCCTTTGAAAACTTACTTCTCTCTGCTTCAGTTTCTACATCTTTAAAATGTGGACCACATTCTTACCTCACTCACAGGATTGTTGAGAGGATTACAGAAGTGAGGTCAAGTACAAAGCTTCAGATTTGTGGAGAATACATTAAAGATTATTAAAAATGATTAACTCCTATTATGGTGGTTGCTTATTTGCTTTTACCTTGATCCACAATTTAGAATATAATTCTATCTCTCTTCCACTAGAGGTCATCCCTGTATTGATCAAATGTACACTTGAACCAATTTTCTGATTAAATTCTAAGTGTGGGCTAGAGACTGAACTGCATATCCTTTCTCATGTTATCCTTCATGGTGAGGCATCACACATGACAGTCTTAGACATTCTGGTCTGCAAATCCCAAGGTTCTATGTGTCAGGGATATCAGAAAAATCACTGTAAGCATGGTAGGTTGATGTGCTAGAGAAAAATTACAGTTCCAGTGTTACAGTTTTCCTTATACTCTTCTCTATATCTCCTGCTTCTTCTCAATCCTTGGAATCTCACAGCATGTTGAGGCAGTCACCTCACATGGAACAGCAGTATCAGAGTGTTGACTGTGGAATCTAATTATCTTGGCTTTGTCAGTTACTAAAGATGAGCTTAGGTAAGATTATATCTCAGAATTTCAGTTTCTGTAAAAAAAAGAGAGAAATAAAAATACATACCTCAGAAGATTGTTCTAAATAATATAATAATTTATAAGATCCTGGCACAAAGTAGACATTTGTAATTATTAATTATCTCATTTTGCCAATTGTGTCCCACTTTTCTTTTGATCTTTGGATGTGGTTAGGTTGTTTTTCTCTATATTCACATCTATATAGCTACAACTTACCATGACCCAGGGAAAACTCAATTATTAAAATGAAAATTGTATTTTATGTAGTTTGAAGATTTCAGAGTGATTGAGTGACTACTACCAGGAGTATTGGATCTGAGGTATCTTTCTTAAAGAAATAAACAAGATGAGCATTGCTCTTAATAGCAATAGGAGGTTCTTTCTTTTCAGATAGAAAGAGGAGAGATGGTCCTAAGGAGAGGATGGAGGAAGTATTTCCAAGCAATTTTCTCATGTTTCTTTTACACAATTTGTTTTTAGGATACAGAAGCTATTCATCAGACCTCAATGGCCCTTTACAACCTGAGCAGCTACAACAAAGATGCCTTCACACTTTTCGGCTTCCCTGGACTTGAGCAGTACTACATCTGGATCAGTATCCCATTCTGCTTTGTCTATCTTGTGGTCATTGTGGGCAATAGTATCCTTCTCTATCTCATTGCAGTGGAGCACAGTCTTCATGTACCCATGTTCCTTTTCCTTTCCATGCTGGTCACGAATGACCTCATATTGTCTACCACATGTGTCCCCAAAACTCTTACTATCCTCTGGTTTGGTCCCCAGAAAATCAGTTTTCCTGGCTGTCTTACACAATTATTCTTTTTACACTACACCTTTATCCTGGACTCAGGTATACTGCTGGCCATGGCATTTGACCGCTACACGGCCATCTGCTTACCCTTGAGATACAACACTATTTTAACACCCAGGACCATTGTCAAAATTGCTGTGGGCATTTCCTTCAGAGGTTTCTGTGTTCTTGTTCCATGTGTTTTCCTTGTAAATCGTCTACCCTTCTGCAGGACACACAACATCTCTCATACATACTGTGAGCACATAGGTGTTGCCAGGCTTGCCTGTGCTGATATCTCTATCAATATATGGTATGGGTTTTGTGTTCCCTTCATGACAGTGATTATGGATGTGATCCTAATTGCTATCTCCTACACCCTAGTCCTCTGTGCTGTCTTTCGCTTCCCCTCCCGAGATGCCCGAAAGAAGGCCCTTCAAACCTGTGGTTCCCATCTCTGTGTCATCCTTATTTTCTATATACCAGCATTCTTCTCCGTTCTTGCACATCGCTTTGGGCATAATGTCCCTCATACCTTTCACATTATGTTTGCCAACCTCTATGTAATTATCCCACCTGCACTCAACCCTATTGTCTATGGAGTAAATACCAAGCAGATTAAGGACAAAGTCATTCTTCTGCTCTTTCCTAAGGAGTCACAGAGATGTAAGACTGAGGTCTGGGAGGCAGGGGTACATTCTTAGTAAATATTAAGGTAAAGTCTGACCTTGTAGCCAATGGCTGCAGAGAAAAGACAGATGAAAAAATTTCTTATTAATTAGAACCATGGTTTTACTTTCTTTGAAATTTTAGTCAGACTTCTGCACATTCATTGCAGTTACAAAAGAAAATAAATTTTGAGTTTAGAAAGTAATAATTTTTGAAAATTTTTGGACTCTAAAATCTTGCAATACCTTGTGATTAATTCAAGATGCTTACAAAATTTTCACTGAAAACAATAAAATGATCAGCATCTCTTTTTCATTATAAAGATGATTCTAAGGAATAACCATTATTATTTTTTTCTACATCATAATAATTTATACATCATAGCAGAACAAGCAATTTCTACTATGATGACTCTGTGAGGTTCTAGATTTTTAGTTGAATTACTCAATCCATTTATACACAGTATCAAGTACAGGTGCTGCCATGTAGTAGGTGCATAAGCAATGCTTATCAAATGAATGAATGACAAACAATCATGAGCTTATTAAGAGTGCAGGTTTTTACTTTGGACAAAGGAAGAATATAATGATAAAACCCAAAACTCATTTTTCAATCAATCTTGAGAAGGTCAAATGAGATGTAGGTGGGTAGATTCCCCTAGGAAGGAACAAACAGAGGAAGATAAATTTCCATGGCCGATAAGATGGAAAGGCATGTATAGACTAACAGGTAGGTTTGAAACTTGACCAATTGGAAGCACTGGTGGCCTAAAATATCTTCTTCATTCTTGTATTTGTATCTCAACAGAGTTGTAGTTAGTTTCATGGCAAAAAAAAAACGTATATAATTTATTATTTTTTTCAATACAGTATAGTCATAGTAAATCATACAGTCACTAAATTAAGTCAAGAAATAACTATATTTTTCTTTTTGCCAGGTGCCAATGACAGTGATGTCTGATTTCCTCCCATATTTAATATGTTCTCAAAGCCTATTGCTTCTTTCTAAACAACCTCTTGGATTTACCAGTCCAGTGTGAGCACCCCTCTCTCTTAATACAACAGCCCACACACATATCACTTTTTATCTGATTCAAAACACCAGAACTCTAAATGGTCTCTCTAATTCTAGACTGCTTTCCTAGCCCCATGCTACCAATCCATTCACATATCACTAGATTAATATTTTTACAATAACTCCCAACATAGGAAAGATATGTTCTGTGAACTAAGAGGTTCAGGTATGAGTATATATTCTTTTATTGTGTGACAACAGCTGTTTCCACAATTATTAAATACATTTTGAACACCTGAAATAAAAATACTATGAAGTATAAGTAGAAGAGACAGTAGGCAAAAAGAATAACCAACAAAAAGATTTTAAAATGCTAAGAAACAGACTAATACACTTTCCAACTACTATGAAGTCTTATTCTTTTATTACACATGGGTCAAGAATTCAGCTCTCGCTTATATGATAGTTAAGCATGACTTATTTACATAATTTACAGTGCCTATAAATTAGAAGCCAGTCAATTCTTGAGGGAAGTAATAATACTTCCGATATGAAAAAGAGATACCTTAAGAGAGCTTTTAGAGAAAATGTGCCAAGTAATGCAGATAATCACATTCTTAAAGAATATAGTTTCATGGGACTGAATTTCAATCCCTTATTCTAGTATAGAGCACCAGAATACTCTTCAGTTCCATTCAATAAAAGCTAAAAATTCTGCGAGGAGCCAATTTAATGTTAATCTCCTTAAGTCTGGTTTAGTAAAGGTTCTAGAGTACTGAGAGTACTGAGTAGACTCTAAGCAATCAAACTGTGGTATATATACACAATGGAATAGTATTCAGCCATGAAATATAACAAAATTCTGCCATTTGTGTTAACATCGATGAAGGGCAGCAGACTAAGTAAAATAAGACAGACAAAGACAAATACTTTGTGATATCATTTATAAGTAAAATCTCAGGGGGGGAGGTGGAGAAAAAGGCAAACATAGAGACAGAGAATAGAAAGGTTGTTGCCAGGGGCTGGGGGCAGGAGAAGCATAGGGAAACGCTGGTCAAAGAGTAGAAACTTTCAATTATATCATGAATAAGATCTGATGTACAACATTATGATTATAGTTAATTGACTATATTGTATACGTGAAATTTGCTAAAAGAGTAGATCTTAAGTGATAGAGGCCAAAGGTAACATGTAGGAAATATTAAAATAGGCATAAGGACATTTCTACCATAATCATTTAATCTTTTAAAAAAGAGTAACATGATTTCCAGTTGAACAAATTGTTATATACATGGCAGCAATTGAATTTGGGGGATTTTCAAATAGTTAATTTGTGCTCCTATGTGACAACCCTAGATAGCTGGGACAGCTGTCAAGACACCACTTCTAGATCCTGCTAATAGAACCATAACATTTATGTGTAAAACAATTGTTTGTTGCTGTTAAGTGGGGTGAAGGGTGGGGAGTGTAGTTCAATTTTTAGGGTGTGACTTATAAATTCAGGGCGCAGGGGCACCTGAGTATGTTCCTATTATAGACTAGTGGAAATCATTAACTGATTCACTAAAATACTATTTTTATTAGCCTGGGTTATGGCAACGTTAAGCTCTAAGTTTTATGTAACCTTACATGTGGACTACATGTTCATATAAAACTCATGAAAGTTACCTATAACCCATTCTTTTCCACACAATTAAGTCAATGAAAGACAGATGTCTCTGTATGGGGACAGAGTATACTCAAGGTAAGAACTGAAAATTTCCATGACTTAAATGTATCTATTCTTCTTATACAAATACTGGCCCAAGAAAACTCAACTCACAGTACATCAAACAAAATACTGGCATGCATTTGACTGATATCTACAATAGTCTTGCAATGTGATATGTAAAAAGATAGTCATTAAAAATGGAAAACCTGTATTCTGGGTCCAACAAAAAAGGGAATGTTTATAAATCAGAGAAAAAGGCAAATAAGTTAGCCATTTTGGAATCCACTATACAGGGTTATTACTGAATATCTTTGCAGACACATATATAGAGAGACCGGATTTGCCAAACTCAAGGTAAATTGATCTGGCTGTTAGAGTAGTGGGTTAAGAGCCTCGGGGGTATAAACAGAGATTTGGGCATTCGGAACCCGACAGTGTTACTGGGCTAAGAATTCAGCTGCTTGATGCTTACGAGCCAATAACTGAGAGACAAGATTGGTTGGAAAGAAAAAATCAGGTTTATTCAAAATGCCAGCATTTTGGGAGAACGATAGACTTTTGTCCAAAGGCCATCTCATCGCTCTTAGGATGGCCAGAGGTTTTACAAGCATGTAAGAAGGGGCAGAACAAAGGAAAAAGGGGGCGGGGGAGAAAAGGTGGTCTTGGGCGAAGAAGTTTAAAGAGGAAAATCTTTGGCTATTGGCGAAACACATTTCCAGAGACCGTAACTTCAAGTCAATGTAAACAGATTTCTGAGGTAGCCTGCAATCTCAGGAAATAAATCCAAAACGATAGTTATCCTGTAAAGCAGCAAAGCAGACATTTAATCGTGAAACTGGAATGTATAAGGTCTTGAAGTAAACAGTCACTGAAATTGATATGCATACAGTGGTTAAAGCTGACAGGGGAGGGGAGCAAAGATAATAAAAACAACTTTTAAACCGTTTTAAGCTAAATTACACTGTCGGACCAAAGTAAATTTAGAGTGTTAAATCCTAGAAATAGAAAATATGTCACCCTTACAACAGTACCCAGAGGCAGATCTAACAGTCTTCCCATAGAAATGTACTTTATCTATCTATATATTTACCAATACAAATTTTCAATAAAGTTTCAATTTATGTTGAGTCTCAATAAAAATGTGACAACCACACAGAGATCTGGGTGAAGATAAATCAAGGTAGGGGACAAAGCAAATGCCAACACTCTGAAATGTGAAAATGAGAGTTTAGCTAAGGAATGACCTAATCAGAAGACCATGTTAGAAAAAGCAGTCTGCAGTGAGGAAAATCCGCTGGGGGAAACAAAAGTGAAAATAAGATGAACCTTTAAAGGCTATTAAAATAATTTAGATAAGACATGATGGTAGCTGGGCAATGGCAGCAAAGCAATTCAGTAAAAGCTACAATGAAAAATCCATAGTGAGGTGACATTTGCTAAGCTTAGGAGTGTTACTGGAGTGCAACCGAGTCCAGGCTTGTGGTGCCTGCACTGTTCAGTCAATAGACCAACACAGGAGTTAGGTTATACAGTAAGAATTTATTATCAGGGCACCAGTGACACAAGAAGGCAGTCGGCCCCCACCCACGAACACTGCCTATCTCCTTCCCAAGAGAAATAACCATGCTGCCACCCTCAGATCTGTCCTAGGCTGCGCCCGGAGCCCTACTCTCTTTTGACAATAATTGTCCTTTGGAGAAAACAGGCAAGCTGCATAATGATCCTCCCTGTATCCCCAAGGTGGCGGAAAGCTAAGTCCAAAAAGCCCAATCAGAAAGGAGAGAGCCGTTTTTGCCCTCCCTGTTTACCTTGCTTTGGGAAGCACAGGCAGCTAGCTGGTGCACAATCCTATAGACATGTCCGACCTCTGCAGAAGCAGAGAAACCTCTGCTCCCTACTTCCGTTTTGCCCGCTTGTCTCCGCCCACCACATTACAAGGGGCCAGGCTCCACCTAGCGGGCCCAGTCAGATGTTCGCCTGGAAACAAAAGCTCCTTGCAAAATCCCAACTTCGCGTCTGTCCTGTTTTTATATCCCAGCCTGGAAGGGCGGTGCCAGGGTGGGGGGTGTCTCTTTTCCCCTGTCAACCGTGGCCATTACCGCTAATTATGCTTGCACTTGTCAACGTGCAGCTTCCGCTCCTGTCAATTGAGGTCAATTACCGCCAATTACGCCCACGCCTGTCAGCCT
The DNA here is from genome assembly GCA_004026885.1 of Lyroderma lyra. Classification (NCBI taxonomy): domain Eukaryota; kingdom Metazoa; phylum Chordata; class Mammalia; order Chiroptera; family Megadermatidae; genus Lyroderma; species Lyroderma lyra. The sequence goes on from PVJL010001419.1 coordinate 182,709, forward strand.
CCTGAGGGGAGGAAGACCAGAGCTTCTGTCAGGTGCTTTGCCACAGCTGCCCCTCCATTTTTTCTTCTTTCTTTGGTGTGTGTGACTTTTTTGCAGATTTTCTGTGCGTTGGTCAGAACAACTTTCTTTCTACTTGGCTCTATTCCGAGACTAGGTGAGAACTGGCTGTTTGAAGGGGTGTGGTTGAGACTCACATTTGGAGAGAAAGAGCGAGTGAGTGAAAAGCTCTTGGCTCCACTCTCTAAGAGCCATGGACTGAGCCCTATAACTTTATTTCCAGAACAACTCCCACTATCAGCCTACTCTATGGCCCCTTCCTTCTTTACTCTGTTACAGGAGCACTAAAAGAGCTTGTTTGAAGGCATAGTGGATGCAGTTTGGGACATGATGGTTTTAAAGTTAAAGTGAATATATAGCCAACAATGTTCCAAAAAGATAGACATTCAATCCCAACAGGAACATCCTTATGTAGTTCTTCAAAGAAAACAGCATGCAGGATTTGTTCCACTTCTACCCCGGTTCCAACCAACTTTCCTGCTTTCTAGTATTTATGCTCAGATCCACATATATACTGGTCCTCCAGGAAAAAATAAACAGCACCAAAATCTATTGTAGAGCTTATAAATGTAGATCCTAGGGCCCCACTCAGAAAGACAGTATTAAAATATTTTAATAGATGCACTGAGAGTTCATCACTGTGTTAACCATTTTCACATGCACTGTCCTGTTTAATTTGCAAATCCTTATATAACCTTGAGAGGTAGAAACTATATTATTACCTCTTTATAGAAAATCTGTCCTAAGTTTTTAATCTGGTGATGAGCTTGAAACCTAGGTGATGTGATAGGTGCACACACACACAGATAGCCATACATCCATAGGCACATTGCTCACATTCACATGCAAGAACAAAAATGTACCTTGGGACAGTGTTAATTCACAGGCATGGTCAGGGTTAATACAAGCTTCTTTATAGTCTTCCCTTGAGAGTGAGAAGAGGGCATCGGGGTCCCTCAGGCCCTAACTACCTACTTCTTCCCAAGTTAAGCAATGGCTAGAAAAAAATAAATAACTGAGGAATTGAATCTATTTGTCCTTTCCTCTCCCCTCCATTTCTTTCTTTCTTTGGTGCATGTGACCTTTTTGCAGATTTCTTTCTTTCTTCTTGCTAATTGGCTTTATTTTAAGACTAGGTGAATCCTGGCTGTTTGAAAGGGTGTGGTTGAAACTCACATTTGGAGAAAAAGAGAGAGTGAGTGAAAAACTCTTGGTTCTATTTTCTAGGAGTCATGGACTGAGCACTATAACTTTATTTCCTGAGCAATTCCCAACAATAAGCTGAGGTCATGATCTCCAAGACTTGTATATATGCTCCATCAAAAACCTTCAAAATATTGAAGTAGATAGATAATTGAGTAGATTTCAACCGGGATACGAATAACCATTGTAAGTAGTATTCAGGCAATTTCTGTGTCAGACATGTGACAAGGACCCATAACCCTAACCTAAAGAGTAAAAGTAAGTATATGAGTATGTATGTGTGTCTACGAGTGATCTTATTAGTTTGTATGCATCTATCTCTTTCTGTTCTTTACTCTGTGGTCTAACTGCTAGTAATAATACTAATAACATAAAATATAATCTAAGAAAAAGAAGTAAAATTTATTATATGCTAATTGTGTGCCAGGTACTACACTAAGGAGTGTTTTTGAGATGTGTCTTATTTTGTCTTCACAATAACTGCAAAAATTAGAGATATTAGGCCCGTTTTGAAAACGAGAACCCCAAGGATTACATGGTTCAAGAAAACCCTGCCAAGTTCACACAGATAGTAAATTATGGAACTGAGATTAAAGTGCTTAGTTTTCTGGCTCCAGAGCATACACTCTGTCCCAATATTTTATTAAGATACTGTGGTCATGTGTGTATGTGTGTGTGTGTGTGTGTGTGTGTCTGTGTCTGTGTATTACCATAATACTGTAATCACATTTAGTCATATTAATACTAATTATGTCATCTAATACTTAGTTTATATTTAAATTTCCCCAATTATATATTAATAATCTTCTATACCTGGTTTGTTTAAACAGAATTCAGTCAAGTATTACATTTGGTTGTTCATTCTCTTAAATTTATTTTAGTGTAGAAAGGCATTTTCATTATTTAAGCCTCCTCCCCTTTTTTAATGTCATTGACTTGTTGAAAAGACCAGAGTGTCTTGTAGATTGCCCCACATTGTGAATTTTTCTGACTGTAGAATGGCAAGCCTCAGAGTTAACTTTCTTTAATGTGGGCCCATGTGTATTTGTGAATGCTTTTGGTTGATTCTATGAACATCCGTTGTGTTTAAATACATGAAAATGTAAAAACTAGATAACTTCCTTCACATTTGTATGAATGAATGATGACCTCAGATAAGCTAAAAGAGCTGTGATTCAGAGTACATGGTTTCAGGTTACTGATGTCATATACAAGTATTGTTGGAGAATGTGAGCAGCACACAAGACGGGTTTCAGCATGAAGTCTGAACAACCTGATCCGATCTCTGCTGTAGGTGAGTTTTAGGCCTCTAGTAGCTAAGAGAGCTGAGACAAAGGTTACTAAGTGGGCGAGCACAGCTACTCAGCAGATGGAGGCTGGACTGTGGCCCACTGTTTGAACTTTGAACTCTGAACTGTGTTCCCTGAACCTAGAACTTATGAATTATGGAGACATTGTAGAGGAAGATTTGAGTTGCTATAAGAAAAGTGTTTTACTTATAGATAAGGGAAGTTCAGAAAGAAAAGAAGAGAACGTCGTGCTTTTTGTTTGGCAAAATCAGAAGACTAAAGAAAATAAGCACTCCTCTGAAAGATGACACATACTGTAAGCTGAGCCTAAGAATGAGATAAAAAGGGGAGGTTAAGATAAGGTTGAAAGTGAGTTATGGCTTTGTCAGGTAATTCTAAGGTGTATGGCCATCACAATCTTCTTCTTAATTTAGATCTTGGGCATCCCTCCTCTGCTGTATGATTGGTCATCTGTAGATTAGAAAAAGCTTTATATGTAAACATGTTACTGGAGAAGAAAGAAGGTATGGGAGACCTAGTCATTAAAAGAGCAATTCCCAGAGTAAAGGTTTTGGGAATTTACAAAGCAAATAGCAGTGCCAAAATCCAAAATCAATTCATAGAATATTTTGCTTATATTAATATTTTCCTTGGTGTGTATATATGGTGTTTGCATGTGTTTATGTGTGCATATGTGTGTGTGTGAAAGAGAGGAGAGAGGGAGAGAGGGAGGAAGGGGGACTTTATGTTTGTGTAAGATTATGTGAGGGTAAATTTATGGTGGTAAAATGTATGAGAGGATATAAATATAGATCAAAGTATGTTTGAAATTGTAAGTTTTAGGTGTGTGTTTCTGAGAGTATATGTGCCCTAGGGGCCTATTGTCTAATAGAGTATGTGTTCACTAGGAAACAGTTCCTCTTTTTGACAGGAATCTTTACTGATAGTGCCATTAAGTCCAAACTGTTAGGATATTATACAGCTATATGGTGTTGATTAGGGTTCAGGAAAATGATTTTATGTTTTGGAGGAGCAAGGGCTCCTTAGTCTCAGCTATAGGAAACTTTTCTAATTTAAAATTGAGTTACACGTTATCCAGCATAGTATAGGAACTCAGCTAGTGTTTGTTAAGCTGATCTAGGTTTTTAAATGGGAAATCTAAGAGCTACAGTCACCAGGTAGCTGCAAAAGGCATGAATAATGCCCTGGGGCAGAGATTGATATCCCACAATGACAGAACAAGCAGATCTTAACCGATAACGGATAACGTCCGTAAAGTCATGCAACTATAATCCTCCGACCCATGGAAATGTATATGCTGTAATTTAACTTATCTTAGGGGTAAAGTGTATAATAAAAAGAGTGATTGTATCTAGTCCAGAAGGCTGCCTAGAAAAAGTTGTTTAAATCAGCAGAAGTGACCAGAAGAAAGATATTCTTTTTATGTAGAATGACTGCATATCCCAATACAACTGAGACAGTACTGGTTCATGCATGCTACCTGCCACTGTAATAATATCAATGTTTTTTCACTTCGAGGAAACCTTATCTTTAGGAGGCGATGACAAGTAGTTGGAAGTGAGTGACTCAAGTGACTAATTATCCTTTACCACCTCTGTCCTCAGGACCTAGGACTTGTGCCATCCTGGTCGTCCATGGTTATTTTCAATCTGAGCAGTTACAACCCAGGACCCTTCATTCTGGTGGGGATCCCAGGCCTGGAGAAATTCCATGTGTGGATTGGAATTCCCTTCTTTATCATCTATTGTGTGGCTGTGATGGGAAACTGCATCCTGCTCTACCTCATCGCAGTGGAAAGTAGCCTTCATGAACCTATGTTCTTCTTCCTCTCCATGCTGGATGTGACTGACCTCATCTTGTCCACAGCTGGTGTTCCTAAAACACTGAGTATCTTTTGGCTTGGGATTCAAGAAATCACATTCCCAGGATGCCTTACACAAATGTTCTTTCTCCACTATAGCTTTGTTCTGGATTCAGCCATCCTCATGGCCATGGCATTTGATCGCTATGTGGCAATCTGTTCTCCTTTGAGATACATTACTATTTTGACCCCCAAAACCATCATCAAGATTGTTGTGGGCATCTCCTTTAGAAGCTTTTGTATCATCCTGCCAGATGTATTTTTGCTCACACGCCTGACTTTCTGTAGGACACGCATCATACCCCACACATACTGTGAACATATAGGTGTTGCCCGGCTTGCCTGTGATGATATCTCCATCAACATCTGGTATGGCTTTTGTGTTCCTATAATGACAGTCATCTCAGATGTGATTCTCATTGCAGTGTCTTACACTTTCATTCTCTGTACTGTTTTTCGCCTACCCTCCAGAGATGCCCGTCAGAAGGCACTTGGCACCTGTGGTTCCCATGTGTGTGTTATCCTCATGTTTTATATACCTGCCTTTTTCTCCATTCTTGCTCATCGCTTTGGACACAATGTCTCCCGCACTTTCCATATCATGTTTGCCAACCTATATATAGTTATCCCACCTGCACTGAACCCTATTGTCTATGGAGTGAAGACCAAGCAGATCAGAGATAAGGTCATGCTTCTATTTTCTACCAAGAGTACAAAATGATGTTCCACTGTGCAATGAAAAAGCTAGGTTTATATTAATGTAGAAAGAATACAAAAAGCAAATGCTATTATATTTAAAGTAAGAACTGCCTCCAGGTGATTTTGTGTACTAGGAAAATGGCATGATCTATATGAAAGAAATGGTTCTATGTATAAAAATTCTTTGATGACCTATTTGCTTGTAGAACATGAAGTTCTACAGAATATGATCAGGAAAAAGGGGGATAAAACAGAGAGCTGTGTTATTGTAAATGGAAAAACAAATAAAAATTTGAAAATTGGGATTTGCAGCTATGGCAAAAGAAAAGGGTGTTAAGTGAGACAGAGAGAACTAATAGTAAAAATATCAATGAGAAATTTCTCATTCAGGGGATTAATAGATGGATTTAGGACATTTTAATAATATTTGTAATTATGCTTCACTGTAATTTTCTTTAAATGTCCATCCACCCATACACAAAACACTTTCAGTACAAGTCTGCTATAAGCAACAAATTCTATCAGCAGTGCTGTAATGGGAATGAGAGAAGTTGTATATTTATCTATGTCAGGGGTATTAGCACCTGTGCTGAAAGAGGAGACTAGTTTTCAGGCTTTCAGACACATGGAGGAAAGGAGCTGCAGAGATAGAACCCAAGAGGACATGACCCCTGCAAATAATTGGAGATTTAGGAGAAAGGCTGGACTTCTCATCATACACAGATGAGACCTTAATCTAGTTAATTAGACACAAAATTAAAAATTTAACCCATTGTTCAGAGGACTGGTGGAGCTCGTATCTACAGAGTATATATCCTTGATGGAAAGAGGGAGTCAATAGGAAGACATGTATCTATAGTGTGGACAGGGATGAGAAAAGAAACACTACAGTGAAATAACATATCCATGGTAAGATGCATCCAAATATCATAATCATTAGAATTGAGAAAATTTTATATGTTATGATCAACAAAAGACCTAGAGTTCCTTTAATAAATTTTTTTGAAAATTATCTATTCATTTTGAAATTATTTATTTAGTACATATTTTATTTCAAATATCCTAAGCATTCAGAAAATAAAGGTTAATATGTGAGAGACTCTATCCTGCTTCTGTGGAGCTTATATTCTAGTGAGAGTGACAAGAAGCAAGAAAAAAGTACATTCATTGTTTTCAAATAGCAATATAACCAAGAGAAAAAAATGCTGAATAAAGTGATGGACTAAAACTGAAAGAAGAGGACAATGGCAGAGAGGATAGAGAATACAAAGATCCTGGGCTAGAAACAGCATGACGTGGACTGAGGACAGAAAGAGGCTGGTGTGGCTGGAGCAGAGTGAGGTGGGCATAAGAGGTGAGAGATGAGTAAAAGCAGGACCAGATCCTGTGGGTCAGGAATCATCCAAACTTCATTCTTGGAAGGGAAAATGAAGCCCACAGAGTGAAAATGACTTTGGTAAGGCACACAGCAAGGAAGTCATCAATGTGGAGCTGGAAAGAATATGCTAAACCCCAGGCCCATGATATTCCTTCCCACTGAACTCAGTTCACTCTTCTGAAAGCAGACACTAGAAGAAGGAAAAAAAAATAGAAATATCAGACCCTGTTTTTACCGTTTTTATGAACTCTAATTGCCGTAAATTCCCACATTCTACTAAATGAGGATTCACTTTCTGTGCCAGCTTGCTAAAAATGCTCACAAATATCAGAAGAGATTATCTTTTATTTTCTTCTGGTTATTTCTATCTTGCTGAGAACAGGGATTGGCCAAGAGCTGATATTTTTAAAAGTTTACTGAAGGAATAATAAATAGAGTCTGAGCCAAGGTAATTTAAAAGTACCTACATCTTTCATCCTGGTAGAAACTCAAACCCATAGTTATTCACTGATACGCATGAATGGTTGCCAAGGGAGCTTAATGACAAAGAAAAACAACAAAGCATTGTCTTCTGCATTCTCTCCATTTCCTCCTCCCACCCTCCATCTTTGACCCAGTTATCTGTTATTTTTTTTACCCTACCAAGGAAAGTTCATGTGTTTTATGGCTTTATGGCCTCTTTGCTGGCAACTCTGTATCTTCGTTTTTATATGTGATCTTCCTTATAAATTTCAGTGTCTGCTCATAAGATTGGTACTAGGATAAAAAGAAAATTGTAGATAAACGTGCTTTGCAGATTTCAAAATACTATTCTAATATTAGCTGTTATGTTAGTATTTTTACTAATTACCATTGACAATCTTATTAGAATCCATCACGTTTAAAGCCGAGCGCATTATTATAATTTAAAATTCTCCCACCTCTTTATTGTCTATGGGGAGAGAAAACAGATTAGGCCCAGTTTTGGTCTTCCCTCATGTTTACATTACTGCCTTAGCTTCCAGTGGCTCTTTCTGGTGTGTCTGGTTGCAAGTATTCTGTCCCATTATCAAACTATGAATGAAGTTACTGTAATTTTGTCACACATAAATTATCATATATTTTTTCTTTTTGGTGAATTCCATACCTCTTATATTAGATATGAGCTGTCAATAAGGGAATTGACTTATTGTCTCATCCTCAGAATTTAGAATTGTATTCTACAAGTAGTAGTAGGGATCAACGAATGTGTCTATAACACTCTCTCTTACAGATTTTCCACATCTAAATATTCTTTAGATCTTTGTGATTCGATTTCTGTTGCCTCTTGGAGTTTAGCCCTACTCACTTCTACATTTCATTTGCCCCCATCTTAGCCAGATGCTTACACCTTGTACCTGGACCAGATATTGCATACATGCTTTATATCATATGCCAATGACAATTAGATGTAGTTATTGTGTTCAGAAGAATAACGTAGGGGTTATTTAAAATGAGTAATGAAATAGATTTACAATGCCTGCCTTAGAAGAAAAAAGGCAGTTGGAAATTTTTAATACCTTGTATCTGCCACTTTGAACCTACATTATTAAAATAAATTTACAAGTGATTTATCCATCATAATTGCAGTCCAATAACATTCACAAAGCACCTGTTGTATAAAAGAAAATGCATACAAACTGGGAATAGAGATGTGGAGTAAGTACACACACAGCATACAGTCAAGAAGCTTATAGCTTAGCCCAAGGAGTAAATCACATATGCAGATACCTCATTTAGATGATCTAACATATTGCAATGATTCGAGTATGGTGTCAGGGAAGCCCAACAAAAGCCTACCTCACTATTCCTTGGAGTCAAGGAAAGCTTCCTAGAATAGTTCATTTCTATGACTGTCTATAATAACACAAAAAAGTTGAGACCCCCAAATAAGGGGGACAGAACCTGCCACCAGAGGGGATTACCTGAGACTAGCTGGGAAACCATGTGTTTCAAAGATCTGCAAGTCTAGGTTGATAGAGGAATTATCCATTTTGATGATGGCATTGTTCAGGGGATTGTAGGGGTTGAGTAGTGAGAATTGTGGGAGCTCATAAACCAGTCTTCAGTGGATGTAGGGAACTGGAATATCAGTAGATGAGTTCTTAAACTGTCTCATAGCGTGATGCTATTGTTGGTATTGGAAAGCTAATAATTAATCACTCATTCTGTATTTCATGCTGCAAACTTATTGCAAGATTGGCATAGGAATCAGATGAATATAAAAATACAAGCTTTATTTCTGGTAGTGTTTAATTCAAGAATGTGATATAACTATATATTCAGATTGTCTTTCTACTATTTTATTTCCAAGTCTGAACTTGGGAGGTTATACCCAAAAGTGATGAGGTATCCACATAATAATCACAGTAGCTCACTTATCTGCAGAAGGAAACTACTGACTCACAAATGTGGATATGCATATATGTAGACATATGTAGAGAAAAGCCCCTAGATAAGCTCTTTTATCAATGAGAAAGTACCACATTTTTAAAAAATTACCAAAACTGTAGATTAATACTTTTGTAAAATACAATAAAATAAATTACTAGAAAAATAAAATTTCAAAATAACTATAGAACATATGAGTCTTATTGCTATTATTATATCAAAAGGCATAAAATATAAGTATAACCAGAATAAACACGCACAAAAAAGACTTACAGAAATGGTATACAATGTTTCTTGAAAGTATGCATATAGGTGATTAGAGAACTTAGATTACATTATGACACTTCGTTATTCTGCAATTATAATTAAACAAAATGTTATGAGTGGAATAGTAAAAATCTTGTATTAAAACATATCTATCTATCTATCTATCTATCTATCTATATACACACTCTTTGAAGCAATACCATGTATATCAATATTAAACATTATTAATGTATCAAATGAGTTTATGTCTTTTTTGTTAATTTATCTAGCAGGTTGTATTGATGAATTCTACAGTACATCATCTATGTGTTCACCATCCAGAGTCAGTTGTCTTTCCATCACCATATGTTTGACTCCCCACCCCTCAAGCCTTTTCTCCCAACCCTCTTTCCCTTTTTACCCTCAGGGAACTGCTAAACTACTGACTGTGTCCATAAGTTTTTGTTTCTTTGTTGCTTTCAGTTTTATATTGCACATATGAGTGTAGTCATATGATTCTTGGTTTTCTTCTATCTAGCTAATTTCACTTAAGCATGATGGTCTCAAGGTCCACCCATTTTGTCACAAATGGAAGTATTTCCTCTTTTCTTATAGCTGAGTAATATTCCACGTATATGTACCACAGCTTCTTTATTTAGTCATCTATCAAAGGGCACTTTGGTGTTTCCAGGACATGGCCACTGTGAACAGTGCTGCAGTGAATATTGAGGTACATAAATCTTTGCAGACTAAGATTTACAAATTTTGATGGTAGGTACCCAGAAAGGATGTTGCCAGATCATATGGTAACTCCATTCCCAATTTTCTGAGGAACCTCCACACTCTTCTCCATAGTGGTTGCACCAATTTGCATTCCCATCAGCAGTGTGTGAAAGGGTTCCTTTTTCTCTATAGCCTCCCCAGCCTTGTTATTCCTTGTCTTTCTGGTAATAACCATTCTAACAGCTGTGAGGTGGTATCGATTTTTGGTTTTGATTTGCATTTCCCTAATCGCTAGTGAAGTTGAGCATTTTTTCATGTATCTGTTGGTCATTTTTATGTATTCCAGGGTGAAGTATGTATTCAGGTCCTCTGCCTACTTTTTAATTGGATTGCTTGTTTTTCTATTGTTGAATCATACAAGTTCTTTATATATTTTGGATATTAGTCTCTTATCATAGGTATTGTTTGTAAATATTTTTTTTTCACTTGGTTAGTTGTTTCATTGCCTTGTTGATGGTTTCTTTTGCTGCGCAGCAGCTTTTTAGTTTGATATAGTCCCATTTATTTATTTTTGCTTTTTCTTCCCTTGCCTTTGAGGTCAGGTTCATAAAGTCCTCTCTGAACTCAAGGTGTATAAATTTAGTACCCACGTTTTCTTGTATAGTTTATTGTGTCGGGTCTTATGTGGAGGTCTTTTAATTTTGGTTTATAATGACAGTTTGCAGTTCAGAGTCATTGTTTTATATGTGGTTTTCCAGTTTTCCCAGCAGCATTTACTTAAGAGGCTTTCTTTTCCCCATTGTATATTTTTTGCTGCTTTGTCAAAAATTATTTGCCCATATATTTGTGGGTTTATTCCTGGGTTTTTTATTCTTTTCCATTAATCTGTCTGTTTTGCTGCCAATACCATGCTGTTTTGATTATTGACTCTTTGTAGTATACATTGAAATTGGGGAACATGATACCTCAAGGCTTATTGTTTTTATGTAGTACTGCTTTGGCTATTTGAGGTCTTTTGTGGTTCTCTATGAATCTGATAATTTAAAAAATCTATTTCTTGAAAGAATGGCTGTGGGATTTTGATGGGAATTGCATTAAATCTGTATACTGCTTCAAGTAATGTGGCCATTTTAACTATGTTAAGCCTTCCAATTCATGAACATGAACACTCTTTCCATTTCTTTGCATCTTCTTCAGTTTTTTAAAATAGTGTATTATGGTTTTCATGTTTAAGTCATTCACATTCTTTGTTAAGTTAATTCCCAGGTAGTTTATTCTTTTTGTTGCAATCACAAGAGGTATTGATTTATCTTATTTCTTTTTCTGAAGTTTCATTAGTGGATGTAGAAATGCAATTAATTTTACATATTGATTTTGTATTCTGCAACTTTACTGTATTTGTTAACTGCTTCTGATAGTTTTCTGATTGGAGTCTTTGGAATTTTCTATATAAAGGATCATGTCATCTGCAAATAATGACATTTTTGACTTCTCCCCCAATTTGGATTACCTTTTATTCTTTTCTCTTGCCTGATTGTTCTGGCTAGAACTTCCAGTACTATATTGAATAGCAGTGGTGACAAGGGGCATCCCTGTTTTGTTTTTGATTTAAGGGGAAAGAACTTCAGTTTTTCCCCATTCAGTATGACACTTGCTGAGGGTCTGTCATATGTGGCCTTTATTACGATGAGGTACTTTCCTTATGTACCCATTTTATTCAGTGTTTTGATCATAAATTAATGTTGTATCTTGTCAAATGCTTTTTCTGTGTCAATTGATATAATCATATGGTTTTTATCTTTTATTTTGTTTATGTGGTGTGTCACATTGATTGATTTGCATATGTTGAACCATCCTTGTGCCCCTGGTATGAATCCTACTTGATTATAGTGTATAATCTTTTTAATGCATTGTTATATTTTATTTGCTAATATTTTGTTTAGGATTTTAGCATCTGTATACATCAGAGATATTGGTCTATAGTTTTTTATTTTTGTGTTATCTTTACTAGGTTATGGTATTAGGGTGATGTTGGACTCATGGAGTGAATTGGGAAGTATAACCTCATTTTCAATTTTTTGGAAGAGTCTGAGTAGGATAGACATGAATTCTTCTTTAAATATTTAATAAAACTCATTGGTGAGATCATCTGGTCCAGGGCTTTTGTCTTTGGGGAGGTTTTGGATTATATTTTAAATTTCTTTACTATTGATTGGTCTACTTAGATTATCCAGTTCTTTTTGGTTCAGCCTAGGTAGACTATATCTTTCTAGAAACGTGACTATTTCTTCTAGGTTATTAAATTTAGTGACATACAGCCCTTCATAGCATTTTCTTATGCTCCTTTGTATTTTTGTGGTATCAGTTGTAATTTTTCCCTTTTCAGTTCTAATTTTGGTTACTTATGTCTTTTCTTTTTGTACTTTGGTGAGCCTAGCCAGTGGTTCATCAATTTTTTTTATTTTTTTCAAAGAACCATCCCTTTGTTGCATGAATTTTTTCTGTCTTTCTGTACTCAATTTCATTTGGTCCTGCTCTAAGTTTTAATATTTCTTTCTTTATGTTGACTTTGAGTTTTTCCTGTTCTTTTTTATTTGTAGTTCTTTATGATGATATGTTAGGATATTTACTTGTGATTTTTCTTGTTTCTTAAGATAGGCTTGTAATGATATAAATTTCCCTCTTATTACTGTTTTTGCTGTGTCCTAATAATTCTGATATATTGTATTTTCATCATCATTAGTTTCTATGTATTTTTTAATCACTTCTTTTATTTCTTCTTTGATCCAGTCATTTAAAAATAACATGTTGTTTAATCTCCATGTATATATGAATTTTTCTGCTTTCTTTTTGCAGTTGATCTCCAATTTCAAGGCTTTGTGGTTTGAGAATACACTTGGTATGATTTCAATCTTTTTGAATTTGCTGAGGCTAGTTTTGTGTGTCAGGATATAGTCTAATCTTGAGAATGTTCCCTTTGTACTAGACAAGACTATATAGTCTTTTTTTGTAGGATGGAGTATCCTATAAATGTCAATTATGTCCAATTGCTGTAATGTGTTGTTTAAAGCTGATATTTCTTTATTTATTTCCCTTGGATGATCTGTCCATAGCTGTCAAGGGAGTCTTTAGGTCCTCTACTATAATTGTGTTTTTTTCAGTTTCTCCTTTTCGATTTCTCAGTGGTTGCTTTATAAATTCTGGTGCTTCCTGATTGGGGGCAGATATATTAATGAGTATCATATCTTCTTGTTGTATTGTCCCTTTTATCATTATGTAATGTCCTTCTTTGTCTCTTATTGTGTTTTTAGTCCTGAAGTCTGTTTCATCAGATATCAGTATGGTAACTGCTGCTTTATTCTGGATGCCATTTGCTTGGAATGTTGTCTTCCATCCTTTAACTCTTGAGCCTGTGTTTGTCCTTGTGGCTGAGGCATGTCTCTGTGAGAGAGCATATAGATGGGTTTCATTTTTAATCCAGTCTGCTACTCTCTACCTTTTTATTGATGAATTGGGCCCCTTTACATTTAGGGTGATGATTGATATATGAGAATTTCTTATGGCCATTACTTCCTTTTTTAAAATTTTTTTGTTGTCCTGACTCTTCTACATTTATTAAGATTTTGATTTTTTCTTTCAAGTCAGATAATCTCTTACAGTATTTCTTGAACTGCCAGCCTTGGGTTGGAGAATTCCCCCAGCTTCTATTTGTCTGAAAATGTTTTTATGCCTCCTTCATAACTAAAAAGATAACTTTGCTGCATAAGTTATTCTTGACTGGTAGTTTCTCTCTTTTAATATTTAGAATATTTGATTCCACTCTTTCCTGGCTTGTAGAGTTCTTGATGAGAAGTCTGATGATAGCCTGATGGGCTTTCCTTTAGAAGTTTAATATATTTTTTCCTGGTTGCCTTAAGTATTCCTTCCTTGTCTTTGATTTTTGACATCTTCAGTATAATGTGCCTTGGAAAAGATCTGCTAGAGTCCAGGTAGTTAGGGTTCCTGTTTTCTTTCTGAATTTGGGGTTCCAGTTTTTTTCATAGGTTTGGAAATTTCTCATGTATTATTTGTTTGTATTAGCTCTCTGTGGATTTCTGCTCTGCCTCTTCTGGTACTTCTATTATTCTAATGTTCTTTCTCATGGTGTCAAAAATCTCTTGTATGACTCTTTTATTTCTTTTGGTTCTTGAATCTCTCCTTTCTTTTTTCTGTGACATTTCAGTGTTCTTATCTTCAATATCACTAATTCTTTCCTCTATCTGATCAGCTCTATTTCTTTTTTTTCCAGCCCTATTTCTTATGCTAGTGAGTTCATTTTTCTATTTTTTTATTGTGTTGTTTATCTCCAGAATTACTATTTGATTCTTTTTTATAATTTCAATTTCTTTGTTCAATTTCTTTTGCTTACAGATTTTCATTCTGAGATCATTTAGCTGTGTCTGAGTACTCCACAAACATTCTTTATACTCTCTGAATGTCTTAAGAAGTGCGGTCTTGAATTCTGTGTCATTAAGATAATTTATTTCCAAACCTACAAGTTCCTTTTCTGGAGAATTTTTATTTTCTCTCTGAATGGCTTTGAACTGTAAAGTGCTCATTGTATTTGATGTGTTTCTTTTCCTGGACATGAGGATTTTTTTCTCCTGGCAGATATGAAGAGGTCTTTCTTTCACTTCCCAGTTGGTGTCACTGCAGTGTATAACAACATTTTTTTGTTGATTATTTGGTAATCTCACTCTGGGAGTGTTCCTGGAGGGTAGGTTTTACTTCTTTGACCCAGTTGCCTTCGTCTTGATGCTCTCAATGTGCCTCCTCTTTGGGAAAATGTGGTGGGCAATGGTATGTTAATGTCTCTGAGATGAGTGCAGGGAAAAGCTGTTCTGTCTGTGTTCTGCAGTTTCCCTGAGCCCTCCTGCCAGTTTTTTGAGGGGGCAGAGTTTGTTGGGAAGGAAGCAGGTTTATTTGCTCACAGGCTAATAGCAGTTTTCCTTTGCTGGCTGTCAGGAGCTAGGTGGAATTGGGAAGGGTGTTGAGTTTTGGGAGAGAGTTAGGGGAAGCAGCTAGGCTCTTTGTCTATAGTTTCTGCCTGGGGTGGGATGGTGCTGCTTATCCTGAGTTTGTTCTCTTAGGTGGTGGCTCCACTGTCTTTTGTCCAGAGAGCACTGGGCCTGGTTTGATGTGTACCAAGAGCACTGTGTGGGCCTGAGTGAGCAGTTGTATGCCAAAACAAAAGAGCACCAAGGAAGCTCTGGTTGGTGTGTGTGTGCAGTGAGAGCCCCAAGCAGTGATGCAGAAACAAAAGAGCACCGGGAAAGCCCCAGTTGGTGTGTGAGCACAGGGCAGGTTCATGTTGAAACAAGAGTGCATTGGGTAGGCCCGGGTTGGGGCATGCCAGAACACTGGGCAGTTGAGTCCTGAAGCAAAATAGCACCAGGAGCATGCTGGGATTGTTACATGCTGAAAGCACCACAGAGGTCTGGGTTGGGGTACACAGACAGCATCAAGCAGGCTCTGGCTGGCATACGCCAAAACCAAAGCCTGCTAGTAGGGCACCATGTGGGCCCTGTAGGGCATGCATTGCCAACTCAGCCCCTCTCTTTCTTCTTGAGCCCATGTTTCACACAAGACTGTGATTTATTCTGATCAGCTTTTCCATGGTATTTGGCTCTCAGTTTCAAACTTGCCCAGAGCTGATTTGTGGTTGAACCTGTGCTACTGCTCATGTCTCATCAACTAGGATTTGTAGCTGGCTCTTTATTCTCACTCAGGGCAGCTTAGCAGACTTTGTTCAGCCTCTAACCTGCCCATGGCACAGTGCTCTGATTGGGGCCACAGTGCACAAACCCTCAGTTCAGGGTCTAACTCATCCATAGTCTCAGGGGGCCTTAGCTGCCCACGCCCCGACTCTTGTCAGCTCTCTGTCTTTAGCCTTCCCAGCGTTCATGCTGCGGTTCTGCCTGTGCCCCCAAGCCTCCATCTCCTTTCTTCATCTGCTGGTGGCTTTTGTTACAGCCCCATCTCTGCTCTGATCCCTTCCCTCCTCTCTTGTGCTCCCCACTTTCTCTGACCTTCAGGTGTTTTCTTGCAATGTGTGGGTCTCTTAGCTGAGACTATGCCACTCAGGTTTTCCCCTCTTAGGTCCCAATTGTTCAATTGCATTTTCCAGGAGAGGTTTCAAGGATCTCCTCTCACACTGCCATCTTAGGTACCTTTCTAATTTTATTATTTTAAAAATATTTATGTTTATCTTTTTTTAAATTAGGTAAGTAATGTTATATTTCTATTATTTATCTTCAATGTGTCATTAGTAGCCAGTTCTAACAATTTATCTTCTACATATATTGTTCAATTTACATGATATTTCAATGAAAACATTACTCTGAATTCTTCAGGTTTTTATATATGAATTTTATTTTAATGGAAAATAAAACTCAAAACATTCTATTAAAATTTTAAGGTGTTTACCATGATGAAGTGGGATTCATCCCAGGAGCACAAAGATGGTTCAACGTACACACAAAAATCAAACAATGTAATATACCACCTAAACAAAATAAAAGATAAAAACCATATGATCATATCAATTGATGCAGAAAATGCATTTGACAAGGTACAATATCTATTTATGATCAAAACCCTGAATAAAATGGGTATAGAAAAAAGTACTTTAACGTAATAAAGGCCTTATATGATAAACATTCAGCTAATGCCATACTGAATGGGAAAAATTTGAAGCCCATTCCCCTAAAATCAGAAACAAGACAAGGATGTCCCCAATATAGTACTGGAAGTTCTAGCCAGAACAATCAGGCTAGAGAAAGAAAGAAAAGCTATCTAAATTGGGAGAGAATAAGTCAAAATGTCACTATTTGCAGATGACATAATTCTTTATATAGAAAATTCTAAAAACTCCACCAGGAAACTACTAGAAACAATAAATGAATACAGCAAAGTCACAAGAAAAGATATCAATGTACAAAAATCAACTGCATTTCTATATATGAATAACAAATCTTCAGAAAGAGAAATGAGTGAGTCAACACCTTTTGTAATTGCACAAAAAGGAATGTAATACCCTGGAATTAACAAAGAATGTGATGGCCTTATACATGGAAAACTGTAAGACACTTCAAAGAAATTGAAGAGGACACAAAGAAATGGAAAGATATTTTGTGTTCATGGACAGGAAGACTTAACATTGTTAAAATGGCCATATTACCCAAAGCAATATACAGTTTTAATGCAATTCTCATCAAAATCCCACAGACATACTTTTATGAAATAAATAAAATATTTATCAGATTTGTATGGAACCACAACAGACTTTGAATTGCCAAAGCAATACTACATAAAAAGAATAAAGTTGGTGGTATCATGCTCCCTGATTTTAATTTATACTTCAAAGCATCAATAATCAAAACAACTTGGTATTGGCAGAAAAACAGACTAATGGAACAGAATAAAAAATATATGAACAAATAATTTTTGATAAAGGAGCAAAAAAATATGCAATGGTGAAAAGAATGCCTCTTTAGTAGATGGTGCTGGAAAAACTGACAAAACACCTGCAAAAGAATGAATCTGAGCTGTGTATTGTCTACTAAAATTAATTCAAAATGGATTAAAGACCTCCACATAAAACCCAGAACAATAAACTGTATAGAAGAAAACATCAGTACTAAACTTACAGATATCAGGCTCAAGGAGGACTTTATGAACCTGATCTCAAAGGCAAGAAATAAAAGCAAAAATAAATGAATGGAACTATATCAAACTAAAAAGTCTCTGCACAGCAAAAGAAACCATCAACAATGCAAAGAGACAGCCAATCAAATGGGAGAAAACATTTGCAAACAATGCACCTGATAAGGGTCCAGTATCTAAAATACATAAAGAACTAAAATGACTCAACAACAAAAAATGAACAACCCAATTCAAAAGTGGACAGAGGCCCTAAACAGACACTTCTACCATGAAGAAATACAAATGGCCAGTAGATATTTGAACAAATGCTCATCCTCATTACCTCTCAGGTAAATGCAAATCAAAACCACAATGAGATACCACCTCACACCTGTTAGAATGTATTTTCAACAAGACAAGAAATAACAAGTGTTGGAGAAGATGTGCAGAAAAAGGACTCTCGCACACCGCTGGTGAGAATATAAATCAGTACAATTGCTACAGAAGGAAGTCTGAAGGGTCCTCAGAAAACTGGGAATGGAGTTACCATATGACCTAGCAATCTCCCTTCTGGCTATCTACCCCCAAAACTTAAAAATCTTAGTCTGCAAGGACTTAGGTACCCCAATGTTCATCACAGTGCAGTTCATGGTGGCCAAGACATGGAAGCAACCAAAGTGCCCTTCAATAGATGCCTGGATAAAGAAGCTATGGTACATATACACAAGGGACTATTACTCAGCTATAAGAAAAGGTGAAACTCTGCCATTTGCAACAAAATGGATGGACCTTGAGAACATCATGCTAAGCGAAATAAACAATGGAGACAAAATCAAGAATCATGTGACTCGACTCATATGTGGAATATAAAACTGAAAGCAACAAAGAACAAACAAACAAAAAACTCATGGATACAGTCAATAGTTTAGTGGTTACCTCCAGGTAAGGGAAGTAGGGGCAGGAAAAGAGGGAGAGGGAGCCAAATATATGGTGATAGAAAACTCATACTAGGTGGTGAACACATAATGTAACACATAGATGATGCACTTGTAGAGTTTTACACCTGGAACCTGGGTAATTTTTGCTAACCAATATCACTCCAATAAGTCTAACAATAAAAAAAAATTTAAGATATTCCATGATAACTTTTTGCAGATGTATAATATATAGCTTATTAGTTATTTTATTAAAAATTATTATTTTATGAAATATGTCATAACATTCTGTAGAAACTCTGCTTTTCCAAATGTCTAACTGTTATATTTACTTCTAAAACATTTTCAGTATTAATAATTATGTTGCATGAAAGTATTAAGAATGTAAAGAATACCAACTATAGTAACAAAAGAAAATCTGGCTGTCTAATTTACATCCTTAAGCAGTGGGCCAAAGAGGCTTCTTATTTTGCAGAAATACTAAATATCATTTTATATTTTAAACATCTCAGAGCTTTTCCCCACCATAATTGTCTTTTGTTATCAGGCAGTGACTCTTAGTTTTTAGTCAGCTACCATGTTATCACACAATAAAGAGGATAAATCTTGAACTTAACTTTAAATTTTATACAATTCCCCATTCTTAATACAGCAGTCAACACATTATTCAGTTTAGCTTTTATTTTCATAGAATGCCTTTCAATTTACATTCTGATGTAAGCTTTTTAATCCTGCTAGCTAAGGCAGTGTTTGTATACCTGTATTTATAACTGTTCTACGAGATAATTTTATATCAAATTTAAACCCTAAACTATATTTGTTGATATTGTATCCTTCATAGTTTTATATACAGTTGAGAATCAGTTGACTTTGTGAGCAAGTGTTGAAAGAATAATTCTTCCTTCACATCATTGTCATGTTCAAATCGCACATATAATAAAATAATTACCTGCTAGTAGTATCTGTGCATTCATCAAGTTGGAATGAAAACTACCTTGCCAGCTTTATGTTTGTATGTGTTAAACTTCCATATCATTAGGTAGTTCCTAAATATGTAAAAGTATGTTGTCCTTGGAAAAATGGCAGTCTGCTTAGGGCAGGTACTCCTTCAAGTAGTGCAAGTTGAATTCTTCATTCAGAACCCCCAGGAATAAATCATCATATTTTCACAGTTGTTTATGGTCTCTGGGAGAAATTTTAATAACTGCTTCCACACACTCTGGGTTGTAATGTTCATACACGCACACACGCGCGCGCACACACACACACATACACACACTCATCACAAGGAAAAAGCCCATATAAGAAGGGGTTATTGGACTGCTTTGGATTATCAAAAACACACAATTACAATAGCAGATTTTTTTTTTTTTGGAAAATTATTAATTCATCCTGTGACAGTGGAAGCTCAAACAGTTGTTTTTCAAACTAGGTCTAAAAATGAATATAAACTGTGGGTGATATATTGTGAAATATCTGCCATTACCACATTCTATGAAGTACTAGTAGAAGGGAACACATTTTAGAGGGAAGGGTGATGTTGTGAAACTGTCTAATAGTAAGGTCCAATAGATACTCCATGTGGAATCAGCAGGTATTTCAGCCAGCCCGAGTTTGTCCTCAAGCTGACTGCAAGTCACACAACCTTGAGTAATGTTAATTCTCCTGAGCTCAAGGCACCCAGCTAGGTGCTTTGTGCTTGTTACTAACCTACAAATCTTTTTGGGAAGATACACTAATCCTCATCTACAAAGGGAAAAACTAAGTCAGAACAGTTGAAGAGCTTGCTTAAGGCTATGCAGTGGAGTTGCCTTATTCAAATCCAGGTCTGCAAGATTCAAAAGCCCAGACTTTTTCACTGGGTTGTTTTATTTCTTTTTAAAGCTAAGGGGATAGAAACAATACTGAATAATGATTACTGCCTCTTTCTAGAAGGCAACTGGGTTTTTCCTTAAAGTGAAGCACATAGCCATCTGAATTTGCTGCTGCCACAACCAGTGGTTCTGCAGAGAGCTTTCTGCTCAGTATCTACCTTTTCCCGGATCCTGATTTTGCCAGGCATATAAATCTGGGAACTAGGAAAGTCAGCAGAGATGATCACAGACTTCTGATTATTCCTCATTAACAGTTCAAAACTGTGACTAGCAGGTTCTAAATTCTGCCAGGGGCTGGGGGTCCATGCCTCCCTGAGAAGAGACCCATAATCCTTCTCACCCACACTTACTCTATCTCAGCTTACCACAAGAGCATCTTTGGATTTCTTATGTCCCTGGTGCACTGATAGCATTGGAGAGGCACAGACAGAAGCAGCATTGGGTAGATAGAGGCTGCATTCCCATTCCTCATCGTTATAATCCCATCTCCACAGTAGCGGAGAGGCCCCTGTCCCTTTAGCAGCAGAAATTCATCAGCCAAGATCAGTTGAGGTCTTCTCCTTATCCCTTAACTGAATTTTTTCCATATTAAGCCAGTCACTGGAGGCCCTGCTAAGAATGCCTATCTTCAAAGGTATGTAGTAAAGGGTCAGTGTGACTGCTAATTTTGAGAACTGGGGTCAAAGTGGCACCACTCTATTTCTCTGTCTTTCCATTCTTGGAGCAGAATAATGTGGGAAGTTGGGTAGAAGGGAATAGAAGAGAATGTCACCAAATTCCTTATCTTATAATATTTAGAAACAGTCTTGTACTCAACGTAGTTTTCTTGGGTTTGTTGGTGAACCAAGTTCTTTCTTTGGTTTAATCAGATCAAATCTGAATCTTTCAGCCTGCCTGTTAGCCAATTATTTTCAAACTCAAGACCATTCTGCTTTCAAATAGTTCAATTCTCAGTTCATCTTGTTTTTGTAAAGATATAATAAAGAATTTTAAAAGATCAGATTATGAAATTAAGAATTAATAATACAGTGGAAAAGGACTGGAGAGGAGTAGGTTCCAGGAGTAATAAAAGTGCTAAGGATAATAATAACAAGACTGTTTAACATGTGCTGGGCATTTACAGTGTTTCAGGCACTATTGTATCCTATGTAATTGCTTTACATACATTATTTCATTTATCCTTACAATATTACTGTAAAATAGGTGCATTTATTGTTATCCCTAATTTAGAGATAAGGAAATTGAAGCATAGAGAAGCCAAGTATTTTGTCCAAAGTCACATGGTTTATATATGGCAGAAATAGAACTTCAACCTCACTATTCTGGCCTCAGAGCCCACTGTAGATCTTAATCACTGTGCTGAAATGGGAGTAAACGGAAAGAAGAAAAATGTAACATTGTTCTATGTTTCCTTTTCACTCCTACCTCCTCCAAAATCAGGGTGAGAAACGTTTTTTTAAGCCAAGCTTTAAAGTAATTCATCGATTTACCCCAAACATATAACAAACACGGACTGTTGTCTGAGTTCATTTCCTGGTTTCTTTTCACCATGCGTTCTTTTTCCTTTGCTTCTAGGTGAATTTAATATGTTCATGCGTTCTTTTTCCTTTGCTTCTAGGTGAATTTAATATGTTCATTGATGTTCTCTTTCCTGGAGGGAATACCTTGTTCCTTAAGCCCCTCAGGTAGGACTGTATGTGAGCCACTCTGAGTAAAATGGCTCTGAGGAGCCAGAGGCCCTCTGAGAAATATCAACAGATAAAGAAAAGGGAGGAGATGAGCTCTGGCTTGGTACCCCGAGAGGAATAACAGATAGTGGGAGGCAAACGTCAGTCCATGGCTGGTTCATGCAGGTCTGTGTACCACCAGTGACCCCAAAGACACATGTTAGGAAAAAGGAGTGCCTGTGCCTGTGTGAGTGGAGGCAGAACAAGGACTCCCTCAGAGTGGGAATGGAAACTCAGGGGCAAGTAGAGGTGCAGAATTCATGTGAGTGCCTAAGGCAACTTTTTCTATCAAGGAGACAGTTGCTACTTGGGGAACAAGGCAAAAATCCCAGGAGAGGAAAGGGTTCTGGAGATCTTGTTCCTGGTCTCAGCTCTCTGTGACCCTATCTTTTCTGTACATTGGTTTTCTGATCATAGAAAAGGACACAAGATGGTGTGATATCTTTGCAGTGCATCACCACCAAGAAGAAGCTCTAGCTTCTTGTCCTTGCCACATCTCACACAGTCCTGTGCCTGGGAGCTCAGGGAGAGTCGAGGTTTTACTTTACTTCTCCTTCAATGTGTCCCTTGCTGAACTCCTGACCTACAGAGGAAGCTGATCTGTGTTGGGCCTGGAGATGAGGTGAGAAACAGGGCAGGCCCGGGGAGCAGAGCAGGCAAGTAGAATATGAGAAGGGTGCAGTTGTTTTGTCAGAGAACCAAACACAGAACAGAGGCTGAGGCTGGAGGGTGGGAAGTGGGACCCAGTTTCCTTCTCCTACCTGTCAATTAGCCTTTGGGAGGAAATGGAAGAAGCAGAAATGTGGGTTGTGGACATGGGGAAAATAAAAAAGTTTTCTCTGAAATTCTGCCAAGAGGAAGTGTGTTAATATGGCCCACACCTTGAGTATTGGACTTTCTTAGGGGGCCCCTGCCTGGGTACACAGGGTTGTGCTTACCCTGTGGTTTTGGGAGAGATATTCTCAGGCCCTGAGGGATTTGATGTCTTTCTTTTGTAAAGGCTGGATCTGCCGTACTGCTCCTGGCAGGATGTTCCCAGGGTTCCCATTGTGAGAAAGGCAGGACTTGGTAAAGACTTACCCCTCAAAAATAAGCTCTAGTTTCTAAACTAACAAGACTTCTATGTAGAAAAGTCTACCTTGGTTTATCCCTGACTATACTCTGTAAGAGTCAAAGTGTGTGCATGTGAGAGAAGGCATAGGAGGCAGTGCTGCAGAAAGGGCTGGAATAGACACAGACCGTGAGAAGCTTGATAGCTTCGCCCAGGGTCCGACTCACTATTTTCTGCTCACCTGGTTTCTCAGTCCCCAGGACCAGGTTAAAATACCAGATGCTGAATCTTATGAAGTTCAAAGACATACCTGTGGTCTTTAGATGGCACATGAAAAGCCTTCTTCTAGGCTATATTTTCTCCACTTAAACTCAGGTAAGTAAAATTGTCCTGTCCCCACCATTTTAACGCAACCACCAGTTTCACTGTTACTGTGGCATCTGACTCCCATCCTTTCTATTGCAGCCCAATCTGGTTGTTCTGCTATGTCCTCAGTGGGGTCAGAACTTACCCAGACTGAGTTCTGTACAACCCAAAGTGTCTCTCCATGGACAAAGCACACAGAAAAGAAGAGCCACAAAGCTGAGTCAGGGGATGAATGTTTACACCAGTCGAAGAAGGAATTAAATTCCAAAGTCTAACAATAAAAATGAATTAAAAAAAAAAAAATTCCATGGCCCAGGTACATAGAGCTATGGTGAATCAGAGCTGGAGGGAAGGACACCAAAGGCCATGCACAGTTGGAAAAAAATACTAGACAGTCTAGAAGAAATGTGATGTTCAAGAGAGTGGGTCTGAGGTAATAAGGTGGCTTCTGGAAAAAAGACCTTGGAAGAGGAGCTTTGTCTGAGCATCTGTCAGTGAATGGAATTGCTTATTTCCTTCCTCTGACTTACCTCTCCCCGAGAGTGGAGGGGGCACAGAGGCTGTATTGCGGTTAGAGGAACTGGGCTTAGGCAACATGGCAGACATCCTGTGGGACATCTGGTAATGAGATGATCCAGAAAAGCACACTCCAATGTCTCCATGTGCCTGAGCTGATGAGGAGTCATTTCATCCAGAGAAGACGGTCAGAAGAGCATGGTCTTTAGATGAATGTTGAAACAAATCCTAGTTTTATTTCCCAGACGTGTGACCCTGAGTAAGTCTGTTAATTTCCCCCAAATTCCTTGATCCATCTTATGGGAACATTAACAAACCCATAGATGGTTAGGGAATTCACAGGTTAGCATTTGCCAAATTCTTAGAAAAGTGCCTGGCACAAAGATGGCTTTCAGTAAATGCTGGAGCATCCTAAGCCCTGATCCCCACCTCTATCTATTTAAAATTTCTGTAGAAATACTGATTGTCTCCCACAGGCTCCACCTTACTCTGCAGGGACAGAGCCAGGTGGAACCATGAGATGGAGCTGGATTCTGTACTGCCTGCTCTCAATCAGACTGCACTCACCTCTGGGCCTGGGCCTTTTGTCCTGCTGTGGGTACTGGGAGGCCTTGCATGCGTGGATTTCTGTGCCTGTGTGCCTGCTATGCATGTTGGCTTTGGCAGGGAATGCCTTTCTACTGTGGCTGCTGGCAAGACACCTGGGATACCCATGTACTAACTGCTGGGTCTTCTGGCAGCCACTGACTTGGTTCTGGCCACATCCACAGAGCCTAAACCCCCGGCTGTGCTCTGGGGTCTGTCAGGTGAGATCTCCTATGGGGCTTGCTTATCTCAGCTCTTCGTTGCCCATGTACCCTTCATTGATGAGTTCTAAGTGCTGCTGGTCATGGCAGTGGACCACAATGTGGCCATCTGTAAGCCTCTGCACTTTAAAGGTGTAGTAGGTACCGTGGCCATAGACCCATGGTGCCTATGTCATGGCACTCCCTGGGGCCCTGCCCCAGAAACTGCCTTACTCTGGGCAGTGGGCACTGCCCCACATCTACTGTGAAAACATGGATGTGGTTCAAGTGGCATGCGGTGACATGTGCCTCCACACTTCTCTCTCTAGCCCTTGGAGCAGGGCTCATAGGCGTTTCCTATACTCTCATTCTTCATGCTGTTTATTGCCTGCCATCCCATGGTGCCTGTCACAAGGCCCTGGGTACCTGTGGGGCCCATGCAAGTGTCATGACTCTGTTCTACACACCTGCCCTCTTCTCCTTCCTGGTTCACTGTTTTAACCACCACGCAGTGCCCAGCCATATCCACATCCAACTGGCAAATCTCTTCATAGTGGTTCCCCCTGCTCTTAACCATGTGGTCTGTGGAGTTTGGACCCAGGAGATTGCTCAGGGCCTCAGGCATTTGCTTTGGCTCCGCTGGGCAGGGACAGTGAGGGATGTGGGCCTTGAGAGAGCCTCCCATGGAAATGAATGAGGACACTATTTTCTCCAGAGTGTACATTGAAACGGCCAAGCAGTGATGCAGGACACATCTAGGCTGAGCTCTCCATCATCAGCCAGTGGATGGTGCTATGCTCACCCCAATCCTATTCCCACTATGGAGGTAGAGTGCAGTTGAACTGACCTCTTCCTCCCTGGGTCTACAATGTCTAGACTATTCTTGCTTTTTCTAATTCTATATTTATCTCCATAGATGCATCACACACACACATAGAAGAGGTAGCTTGGACCATGACAGACAGAGAGGCACAGGATTCAGCCTGCAAATTAGGATATCTTTCTCCAACACTCTGCCCAACCAGAACCAGATTAGTGGAAGGTGGCTATGAATGGGCCTTTGTACAGTGTGTAAATACTAAGCAAGAACTCCATGTTTCTCAAAGGGATGAAAACAGAATGGGCTGGGAAATTGGCACAACATGAATAAAATAGAACACAGCTCATGAAACTGACATGACTTCTGACCTGGGTGATTGATACCTAAATCTTGGGAGACTTGTTGTCTCTGGGAGGGGAGGGAGTGGGCGATATTATGGTTGCCTCCCTGAGCTATTTCCACACTTAGCTCAGATGCTGAGAATTCTCCTGCTTTTGCAACTGGTACCATTCACTAGTTTCACCTGGTAAATAATAGGAAGAGGACCCCAGCACTAGTTGTCATGCTCCATGCTCTATCTGTTCCTCCACTCTTCCTTTCCCCTGTTCCTCCTTTCCTAAAGTTCTAGTAACCCTCACCTGGACACTGATTCTGGATATGTTTCACATTCCATGAAGCTTAGGTTTTCCAACTCATTTCTCTCTTACATCCCTAACCTCTGTGGTTCCTCTGGACCCGACAGTTATGGCAAAGCCAGGCCAGAGGAGTTGATGGATATTGCATTCCTGGCCTTGGACAGAGATTCAGAAGGTGAAAATCTTTAAAGCACGATAAAGGTGAGACCTCTCATCAAGGATTGCCCAACAAAGCTCAGGGCATGTCTTCTTGGAATCATTCTTTCACCTAAGCTCTTGGACCCTTTTCCTAGAAGGAGAAGTGGAGGCTTCATATGACTTTTTCTAATAGGTATTATGTTCTGGGCAAAGGATTCTGGAAGATCGGATGAGTAAGCAGAGGACTTTATGCTAAGTGACCATAACTGAAATTTGGGGTGCAGTAAGAAGTAGGGAAGTGATAAAGATTACAGATCTCAGAGCTACAGATACCCAATTTGTCAGTGGAAAGAAGTGGGGGCAACACATGCTCACAGGAAATTTGATATCCCCCTTGGCACCTGGGTGGGTGTGAGACTTGCCATTGTCCGAGACATACTCAAGAGACATAGCAGAGGAGGACAGAGTAATTTAGAATGGCTAGCACTAGGGACACTGAACTATGACTCCTTGTCCAGGACTCAGGACCCAAACTCTCCATTTTCTGTAAGGATACCCAAGTCAAGAGCCCAGAAGACTGGAGGTTCAGCAGGCTTCTATGGGTGGTTAGAAAATATTGGGAGGGAGCTTTCCTGAAGTAGAGGCTGCTGGCACCAGGACCTCAAATTGAGGTCTACATTTGAATAGTGGGTGAGAAGGAAATGTTTAGAGAGCCTAGAATAGTAGAGGAGAGGCATTTCTAGGGCTGAGACAGGGCACATAACACATGTAGAGTGCTTCTGTAGCAACCCCTCCTACTCCCAGATATACACCTTGGCCCTTACCCAAAGGTACATGATTAAGTTAATGGCTTCTGTCCTTGAGATGGAGCAGGTAGGGTTGCATTTCCTTTTAGAATATTCCCTCCCTCAAAGCTGAGGGAAAGCCATAATCTCCCCTGAAAGGGACCTATCCCAAAGCCCCCACAGGATGTCTCAAGTTTGCTTTAATCTGTTTGGACAGGGGGGCCCAGCAAGACAAAGGCAGACCTCAGTTTAGAGATGAAAGAGGAAGACCCTGTTTGTAGTGAGAAACTCAACTTCCTCCCATCTCTGCAGGCACTGGTCTGTTGCAATCCTTCTCTCCCACCCTCGACTCTCATGTTCCCCCCACACCCACTTGCATCCTCACTCCTTTCAGATGTTGAAATCTGTGCCCTCCTGCTAAGACTATTTACTTGGACCAGAGATAAAAGCCTGAGAGAACTCACAGGTCTTAGTTCATCCTGCAGCTGATGCAAGATGCAACCCATCCCAGCCCTCCTGACCACTCTACTCCTGCTGCCTCTGGTACTCTCAGGGCAGCCTCAGGTACAAGTGGAGGGAGAATGAATCACAAACAGGGAGGGAGATGGTTCTGTGCTTTGGACTGGCTTTCCTTACTGCTCTGATCCTTTTCAAAAACTACCAGGTTCTGGAAGAGAGTGAAGGTGGAGGGGGATGCATGAAAGGAGAATGGGGTACTCTGCCTTCTTTGATGATCCTTGGGCTTGGGTGGGCATAGGGTGAGAGAGGAAAGCAAGGATGAGGGTGAGAGAGGGAGGCATTCTGGGCTGTGTGTCTGCTCTTCAGTAGACCTTGTTTTCCCACAAGTCTGCCACCCTTTTCCTGTGTTAAAGATGCTGGAGTTAAGGGGGGGCCAGCCTGGGATGTTGTGAGCACATGACCTCTGCTTTATCATTCTCAAAAGCAAAAAATTGGGCTGGAGTTGCAGGCTGCAGACACAGCCAGATTAACTACCAGGGCCACAGAAGCTATGTGAGGGACTATTCAGAGAAGGACAGGGGCCACATCTTAATTCTTGAAATTCTTGAAGATTCTGTAAAGAAACTCCAGCTTGTGCCACAATCCTAATCAACAATTTGAGAATGAGTCTTTGATTTAGTACTGGCTCATCTAGCTTCAAAATGGGAGTGGAGAGGTGAACATAAAGGATCATAATAACTAATAGGCTATTATGAGTCTTAATAACTGAGTCTATAAAAACTAATAACAACCATAGGCTAGTAAGAGTCTTTACAAATTAATCTATATATATATATATATATATATATATATATATATATATTCCTAATATAAAACACAAGTATTCTTATTTACATACAAGAACACTGGGACACAGAAAAATTAAGTAATTTGCTCTTTGTCAATAAGCCAGAACTAGAACCAGAACTGATTCTGGTTCTAGAATCAGTGGGTTCATAAATAAGGTGATAAAGGTAAAGGGAAGAAAACCTCAAATTACGTATCTCTTATCTCTAGAACATTTCTCCCCTTACTCTGTTTAGCTGAGGCAAGGCAGCTGCCTCCCACTGTCACCCTACTGGCCTGCATTGCATGCCCACCCCAATATTACTTGGAGCTTTGCAGGTCCCTTAAGAGTAAAAGCACAGAATCTAGCACAAACATAAGACCTGCAGACAGCTTGCAGCCTGTTCACTTATTAATCATGTGACTTAGTGAAATATTTTTAAAGTCTCAAAACCTTTGGTTTTTCAATTATAAAATATGGATTGTGAATTTGGCATTGTCATGTTCTTGCGAATGCTGAATACCCGTCCAGACTCTGGTATTCCATGGTATGGTTAATATTAATTTTCTTTCTTTGACAATTTGAAACTCTCTGCAACTGCTCTATTCAAGGAAAAGTGAAGTTGTGGGAATCTACTAAGTCTCTACGGCGAGGGTACTGCAGAGAACCATAGCCCCTACGCTGGTCCCCAGGCATTTCTCTTCAGAGCAGCTTTCTTCTCTCCCACAGAGCATCAACAAAAAACCTGTTCCTGGTTATGTGAATTGCAGCCAGATTTAGCCATTACATGAGGCAGAGTGAGAGCTGGAAGGGGACTGTTGCGTCAATTCTTGGAAGTCAAGAAAAGGGTGACTCAAAGCCATGGCAGAAGGATGCTCTGACAGTCAGGAACAACTTCCTGTGCAGCTATTCTCAGGCACGAGAGAAGGGCCAGACTGCTCTTCTGCCTTATGTTGCTAAACAGCATATTGTGCTGCAACATAACATATATGCTTAATGTGCCTGTGACCTTGCTTTTGCAGTTGGTAAGAGGTATGCCGGGCTCCATGGATAAGGATGGCATATGCTATTATTTGGTTTACTTGCCCAACCATCCCATCACCCCACAGCAGCTGGAACAGCTATAGAATACATCCTAGGAGCTTATGGGCAACTATGAGCAGGAACTAGCTGTCCAGGGTGAGTTCTAGAATGCAGGCTGGGGCTCAGGCTAGGAGTAGCACAAGCACTTCTTTTGGACCCAGCTTGGGAATGAGCCTTGGTGGTAGAGAAGAAGCTGAAGGAAGCACAGCTTTCTTCTTTGAAAATTAGGTACTATTTTGGGACCTCAGTGGTAGTAAAAATACAGAGAGGGTTAAATAGGGAGTGCTTCCTACATTACTGGGTGAATTAATGACTATAGCTCCACTGGGAGATGGGAAGAGCGTATAGAACAAGGAAAAGCTTGGAAGTGGGATAACCAGTGCAAAAGAGGCAGGAAAAAGTTTGAAAAACAGTTAAAATAGAGGCAGTCTATGGAGAGACTTGTAGGCCAGGCTGGTGAGCTTGGAATTGATGCGTAAGTAAGGCTGAGTAAATAGAAACGTTCCATCAACAGTGTGATGTGGGCAGTTGGTTTTTGTTAACAGAGTTCTTGGCGAAGTTTGATGGGATGGGGCCAGACTGGAAGCTAGAACTCTGTCCACTTATTTACTCACTAAACTACTCCTGAGAGTGTGTGACTTTCACCAGAAAAGGAAAAAGCGAATCTGGATGGTAAAGGGGAAAGGGTTATTTTTCCTGCAGTGAAATGGCTACTAGTGTTCTCAGCTTTGAAATAGGGGTAACACTAATGCTTACCTCAAAGGCTTAACAGAAGCAAATAAGGTGACAGATATGAGAGAATTTTTTAGGCTATGTGGCACTGTTGGGGGTGAAGGATGTGAATGGATGGGATGAGCCCTATGTGTTGCAGTTTAGGAGAACTGACTGTCCATCCCCCCATGTCCAGGTCAGTAAGTATGCACATGCCACTGAAGATCAGGATAACAGGTCCTGGAAATGAACAGCACCCCGAAGTCCAGAAATGCTACTGCCCTTGCTTCTTCCTATGAGTCCCCAGGCTTTGACCTGTTGTACCTTGAGTTGGAGGGAGCACAGGAGTTGGTGGCCCAGCTTAAGGCTAAGGGAAGAGTTAGTGAGGCTGGGGACCTCCTTTACCAACTCCAGAGCCAGGTATGTGGATGGATTAAAAGATCTCTCTCCCCTCCCTAGCCTTCTGTCTTATCCAATTTGAAATTGGATAGTTTCCAAAATCACTTCTTTCTGAGGAAGAGCCCGAGGTGAGAAATATTATGGGAGTGTGAGTTCAGTTCTTAAGGGCACTCACTGACGCATATCTCTGGTATTGCATTTCCATAGATGGCTAATGCCAGCCTCACACTCA
This sequence comes from Lyroderma lyra, assembly GCA_004026885.1. Classification (NCBI taxonomy): domain Eukaryota; kingdom Metazoa; phylum Chordata; class Mammalia; order Chiroptera; family Megadermatidae; genus Lyroderma; species Lyroderma lyra. The sequence continues at coordinate 213,620 of PVJL010001419.1, forward strand.
AGCTTCTTGCTGACTCTGACCAGCGCAGCTTCCGTGCTCTCCACCAGGATGTAGATGTCCTCGAAGGCCAGCTAAGCGAGCATGAGAGGGAGAAGAAGCAAGAAGAGGCCTCCACACATCCTGACTCACAGTTGCCCCCGGGTGAGGTCTCAGACTAAATTTCCCAAAATCTCATCTCCCCAAGTATGGGATTGGACATGGAGGGGTGCCAATGGTATACTGAGGGGATGGACAGTTAAAATCTTAATGTAGAACAAATCTTCCTTTTCCTTGTTTGGTGTTTCATTAAGGGATGCAGCCCAAGATTGGTACATTCTCACACACAGGCATACCCACATATACGAACATATAAATATACTCATAATCAGCCATACCCGTGCATACTTTTATTCATGCACAATCACACCTGCACTTATATATATGCACTCAGGTACATGGACATACAGCAAATGCACACATGGTTATTATATTTTCATACTCTGTACCCTGTGGGTCATGTGCTTCACACCTAGCTCATACCTTGCTTGCTCTCTTTTCTCTAGGTTCTTGTGCCCATGGAGGCCTCCAGAAAGTCAGCAGACCTCTTGTGGTGCAGCTTAATTGGAGAGGCTTTTCTTATAAGGCAGGTGCCTGGGGCCGAGATTCGGCACCCAATCCAACCTCTTCCCTCTACTGGGTCGCCCCTCTGCGTGCAGATGGCAGGTGAGTCCAAGATGATTTCTCTTCTTCAACTAGGCTTATTCCAAATGTTTCCTACTCTACCCTAATAGTTCTTTTGTGGCCCCATCCCAGTTTTCTATTTTAAGTGTGCCCCTAGGCAAACTTAGCCTAGGCCTGACAGGTCACCTCCTAGTGCTCTTCTTATGGGTTGAAGATGGCCCAGACTGCCTTGAAATTCTTTTACAAATTCACTGTCTGAAATTTCTAATCCCATTGTAATCCAGAGCTAATTCTATTCCTAACCTGATTTTATCTCAAGAACAAACTCTTGTGCACCTGAGCCCCAGAAACCTAACTTCTGATCAGAAGAAGTTCAGAGAATGAACTTGACCAAACTTGAGTCTTGGAGTCAAACAGACCTGAGTTTAAATCTCAGTGCTGCCACTTAAGCTAAGTGAGCTTGGGGAAATGAATTAACACCTCAAACCTATTCTTAGCCAGCTTAAAATGAAAGTAATTAATATATGAGAATATCACATGAGATTACGTAGAAAAGTGTGGACATTATAATAGGTGTAAATAAACATTTGTTAGAGGAAAAAATAGCTAAATGAATCAATGAGTATGTGAATGAGCCCTTCAATAAACTGGCAGCCTGACTGGAAACACAGATACAACTCACAGACAGGTATTTAAAGTCAGTACATGCAGAAGTGTGATATGCTTGTAGAACCAATTGAGTAGGAGGTCATGGGAGGGAAGGATAAATGTGGGTTGAACCAGTCATTGAAGCACCCCCATTGAAGCTCATCTCAGAAAGATGAACTTTTTACTGATAATAATGCTCCCCAATTCCTGTAGATATTTTGTAGCATACAAAAAATATTCACATGCCTCTGTTTTTCCAATCCTCTCAAAATCTCTGTGGGTAAGGCAGGACATACTACTGCCCAATATCAAGAGATGGCAATACTCATTAATCAGGAATGACTTAAGAAACTTTCCAAAGTGAACTTCTGAGCATTGATCTCTCTGAATCCACCTTTTTCTTAAGGGCAGGTAAAAGGTAATGAAGTGTAGACACAGAAGATTATCTATGAAAAAGAAAAAAATAATACCTACCACTTGCTGATTGCTGACCTTGAGATAAATATTCTAGTAATTATTTCATTTGCATTATATTGGTCCTGACAATCTAGGAGGTAAATATTTTTGTTTTCTCTTTTACGAATTTACGTATGAGCTGATTGACTTTGAGCCAATTACTTAAACTTTCTGAGACTCAGTCTCCTAATCTGTGAGGATAATGCCTATCTGACAATGCTTTTATTATTATTAAATGAGATAATGCATACATAGTCCTATTAAGTATTGTCAAAGTTGGTGTTATTATTGTTATTTTTACTGGGATTTTTTAAACACTTATTTATTCTGTCATAGTAGATTATTAGTAAAAGAATAAAAGATTAAAAATCTACTCTGTTTGGTTCCAGAGACCCCATTACTAATTAGAACACTAGCCTGCCCATTTTTAATAGTAATTTGTTACCCTGCTTCTTGCTATCTCCTGATGATTCTGGGTTGGCCTAGGTACTTTGACTACTACCGGCTGCACAAGTCCTATGATGACCTGGTACTGCTGAAGAACTATGAGCAGAGGAAGGTGGGCTATGGTGATGGCAGTGGCAATACTGTGTACAAGAACTTCATGTACTTTAACTACTATGGCACAGGTGAAATGGCCAAGGTGGACCTTTCCTCCAACACCCTGGTTCTGCGGCGCCCATTGCCTGGTGCCACCTACAACAACCGCTTCTCTTATTCTGGTGTGCCCTGGAAAGACTTAGATTTTGCTGGTGATGAGAAGGGGTTGTGGGTGCTCTATGCCACTGAAGAGAGCAAGGGAAACCTGGTTGTGAGTCGCCTCAATGCCAGTACCTTAGAAGTGGAGAAAACCTGGCACACTAGCCAGTACAAGCCAGCCTTGTCAGGGTCGTTCATGGCCTGTGGGGTGCTGTATGCCTTGCGCTCACTGAGTACGCGCCAAGAGGAGATCTTCTATGCATTTGATACCACCACCAGGCAGGAACGCCATCTCAGCATCCTGCTGGATAAGATGCTGGAAACACTGCAGAGTATCAACTACTGTCCCTCAGATCACAAGTTGTATGTCTACAATGATGGCTACCTGATCAATTATGACCTCAGCTTCCTGACACTGAAGCATAGGCTGCGAAGGCCACCAGTTAAAAGGCCCGCTGGGGCTCAGGGTCTACCAAAAGCTGTCAAACCTAACAAGCTCTCCGGGCTCTGAGACCCCAGGCATGAGCATTTATGGAAGCGTATACTCATTACCCTTCAGGTCGACCACTCCCCAAAATGGCCATTAGCCCTAATGATTGGTGGCATTCATTATATATAGTAACTTCTTCATACTTACTATCTTGATCAGCACATTAAAGTTCTCTTTAATAATGGTCTAGGTGGATGTGATTGGGGTTTAATTGGGAAACAAAATATGAGATGGAAAATATTACTCTCTCTTTACCAGAATTCTAGGATTGTAGGAGCTGGACTTACCATTTTTAAAACAAATCTCATATTCTGTGTTTTAAAAACTATGAATCCAGCTCCTACAATGGTAGGACTCCGTGAGCTTAGTTTCAAATTTTATGTCTCAGGTTGAGAGCCTCTGGTTCTGGTGCAGAAGATCCAGGGCAGTTGGTCATTAGAAAGAGATGTACAAGTTCCCTTTCTTATCCCCCAACATTCTCTGTGGTACCTGGGGAGAAAAGAAGCAGTGTCTTGGTGTGAAAAGTGATGTTTCACTGTCCTGAATAAATCTCAATTTTGAGCGCATTTGAGAGAGGGCTTAAGTCTGAGTCCTGCTCTAGGAAATGAGCAACTGATGGCTGGGCATGAGATGGATCTGACATGGAGGTTCAGACATTTTCAATAAAAAATTCTTAGTTCAGTGTGATAGCAGAAAGTCTCTTCACCAATTGTGTAGTTTCTTTGCTCATCTTCAACACATTGAGAACACATGGGCCTGGATTCTCCACTTGACACTTATTATCTATGTGGTGCACCTCCCATCCAGGCAGGTGGATAAAATATTCACTTTTAGACTCTGAAGTCTTCACAATCACACAGATATCAGACTACTTCACACACACTCTCATGCTTACACATTCACACATATGCATTTGCAAATATATATCCAATCAAATGCATTCTCGTTCTTTCATATACAATATTTTCATTCACACTCAAACATCAACATAGAAATAAATATGCATTTTAACTGATCCACTAATAGAAACTACCCAAATAAAAATCAAGCACCATCCTCCAAATTTGCATGGACCTGGAAATCACTAACAAAAGTAATAAGCTCCTTGCTATGGAAGAGATTCCATTTTACCCAGAAGTATGTGGTTTTATTATGGCTTCGATAGACTCAATTTTTCATACAAGAAGTCTAATATTCCCATAGGGAGCCTACATATATCACCAGAGAAACACACATCCTATATAAACAATCTGGCTTTTTGTTGTTTTTGTTGTTGTTAATAGTTCTGTCCTGAGAACTGAGAACTTTGTCCTCAATTTTCTAGAAAATTGTCTTATTTTATTTCATTATGGGTATCTGGCCCTACAATCTGTTTTTCCTTTCCCAGATAGTCCTGGCAGAGATTGTGAGGCAAGAGTTATCACAATATCCCTTTTCTGAAGAGATTATACTCTTGGTGCGTGGGACAGGGGGAGGGGCAGCCCTGGGAGGAGCCATCTTTATTTAGTCCACCTTGCACCAAGTAGAAATCAGTAGCCACAACAGGCCTCAGCTGAGCAACATCTGAAAAACTGGAGTGGGGGTAGAACATTGCAAAATACCTGGCCCCAGCCTGGTCACTCATTCCTTTTCGGGCAAAAAGGAAACTAGCCTGTAGCCCGAGAACACAACACCTGAGATGGAGGCCAGTGCAACCATCTGTCTGTCCTCACTCCTTCTGACCCTGCTTTCACCTGTTCTCAATTTGCCCACCCACTAAGGTCCATGCCACATATCTTCCCTTGAACATCCAGGATGGCTCAACTGAGTATCCTTCAGATGACAAGAACATCTCTTTGAGTGTCACTCAAGTGATAGTGAAGACACTAGGCAATCAGGAAAATTTTGTGATAGCTGATGACACTTTGGTAAGGCAGTTCAAGAGAAGCTATTGGCTCACTTTGAATACCAAATGGACCAACTAGTGCTGGTCTTCATGGGCTTTCTTCTCAAAGACCATGAGCCAGAGGGGCATCCGAGTTGGCCATACCATACACTTGTTCATCAAATCTAAACTGGGCTCCAGATCCCTGTCCCATTCCTTCCAGAACCTGCTGACCAGTGATCCCTGCTACTGGAACAGAAATGCCAAAGAAAACAGCCATGGGATATTCCAATCTGCCCTTCCTTTGGAGCCTGATATAACTCAGGTGCATACCCAGCACCTGGAAGTGGGTTGTCCAGAGAACATAGCACAGATGCTGGACAATCTTAGCATCCAGCACCTTCTGTCCAACATGGACCCTATGATGCAGTTTATCCTAGAACACCCAGAAATGAAACAATTGATGCAGCAGAACTCAGACATCTTACATATCCTTTCCAATTCTGAGATCCTATGGCAGATGCTGGAGCTGGCCAGGAACCTTGCCATCATTGAAGAGATCATGTGGATCCAGCAACCTACACAGAGCCTTGAACTCACCATCACACATGGGCAGAGAGACAATACCAAGTAGGAACAGTGCCATGGGTCAGAGCTATGCTGATTCCAATGACCAAATGCTCAACAGCTCATAAGATCCCCTTAAGGGTAACCTTCTCACAGCTCTCCTGGGAGGACAAGTGCTAGAACAAGTCTAGTCCTCACTCCCATCTCCACTATCACTCCAGGAAAGATGGGACCTGCTCCCACAGCTCCCTAAAACCTGAGTCATCTATACTTGTTCTCAGGGTTTCTCGTCAATTACTTCAGCTAGTGCTACTCCCAACAAGGTGAACCATACTTCTAGGGCCAGTTCTGCTACTAATTCCACCAAGGGCCAGAGTCATACCTGTGCTATTCAGCAGCCAGCTGGTGTACCAGCTTTACCTAGCATAGAAATCACCCAGCAGCCTCAAGCAAAAGACAAAGATGCCACCATCTCTCTAGATAGTTCTAATCAGAGGTTAGAGCATAAGCAGATCAGCTCCCACATCACAGAAAGCTTAATTCAGTTGTTTTTGAACAACTCTTACTTGGCAGTCCAGATGATGTTGTTCATGAGTGTGCTCTAGCTGACTGAACAGTGGAGGCAGGAGTTGCCCACCTTCCTGCAGCAGACACAGATTTATGACATACTTATAGTCCTGGCCAATGTTAAGGCATCACAAGCAATTTTCAAGATTGAGCATGGTCTGCAGCTACTGGCCACTGAAGGTTCCTGTTCTTTTGCCCTTAGTTGCATCTTACCTCTGGGGCCAGGGCTTATTTCCTGCTCCCACCTGCAGCTACTCTAACACAGTACCCTGGGCCTGGGATGTGCTGGATATGGCTGAGTCCAAAGGGCCCGAGTGCTGCCATAAATTTGGAGCAGTCCTGCAAAAGGTACAATTCCTAGCTGGAGATCCTTCTTAAGTTCCATAAGCCCATGAGATTTGTTTCAGTGAGCCAATGGAATCTCTTTAGGCCATGGGATTTGAAAACCACCACATCAATCTGTAGGCATTCTTTGCCACTGAGAGGGATACTAGAGCTGCTATTCACAAGTTCAGGAAGATCCCAGGGATTTTAACCACCATACCTGCCTATTTTCTGCAGATTCATTTGACCACTTCATCTGCTTTTTCCTCTTCTTCTGATGCTTCCAGCCAAGAGAAGTCTTGCAGTAGGATTCATCAACCAGTGTTATCTCTACCAAATAATAGATTATTGGCTGAGGCTGGAAGCTCTGTCAATGAAATGGCTACACCCACTTATCCCAGTCTGAAGGTTGGCATCATTTCTTTTGCAAAAAAAGCAGCTAACTATCTGTGTGTGATATCCCTGTCTTAACTACCTATTCCATGAACACATACACATGTATCACATGCATATATTAATATAGAGAATCATAATTGTACACATAGAACCACATGCACAGATATCATACCATGCTCACATTCCCAAGAATGTGCATATGTATGTACACATACACAGTTCACATAATTGAAGGTTCATGTATATGTGGACATAAAGTCAAAAAACAGGTATATACACCCATGTGAATACATAGATATGCACACATACCTAGAGGATACATGAACAGAACCACATGTAAGGAAGATATAACATACAAGAGGGAAAAATACTACAGATGATCTCAGATATTTAATTATAAAGACTTCCTTTATTCTCAAATAAAAATTTTGAAAATGGAAGGAAAAAATACCTGGTGGGTCAAAATAGGAAAAATCTATATTTAAATTGGATCTTGATGAGTATTTGTACTAATAAGAGTCTTTTACTGATTGCCACTTTCATAATAATAGGGCTTTGCTGGACTGTTGTTATTCTCTCTCTCTCTCTCTCTCTTCTTTTTGGGTGGTTCCCTGGCTGGGAATTGAGCCCAGGCCATGGCGCTGAGAGTGCTGAAGCCTAGCCACTGCACCACCAGGGTACTCCCACTATTCTCTCTTAGTACACACAGATACTGCTGCTGTCACCCTCACTCATATTCCATCCACAAAATAACCAGGCCTCTGTGGGATGCAGCATCTTCTAAAAATACCATTCTTCAGCATAGCTAATGTGTGTAGCTTATGTTTTGTATATTAGCCAATGTCCATTCCTCCTCTTTCTTCCTTATCAAGAGTATTTTAGTTAATCGGTATGAAAACAATTGTGGTTTGATTACTCAATCACTAAATAATTTAATAAGCTCTTGCCGTAATATAATAAGTCATATATTTTAGGCATTGAAGAACTCTCAGTGATAAAAAATGATTATTTATTTATGGAGTTTCTTTTATTACCCTTGACCCTTCCCTCATATTCTAGTAGGCTCCTGCCCACCAGAAGTCAATACTTTGAAAATATATAAAAAATTAATGCTGAGGTTGAATAGAGAAAATATATAAAAAATTAATGCTGAGGTTGAATAGAGAAAAGATAAGATGCTGGGAAGAAGAGGGTTGACTGGAGAGTAGCTGAATTTGAGTCTTAGTGGGGACACAAAAGATTAGGAAATCTTTCTTAATTGTCCAATCCAAGTAAATCTCCGCACACCAGGGTACATGGAAGGAGGATACTTGCCCTAAGAAGGAGGATCATCTCAGGTCCTCACTATGAAAAAGGTAATTGAGATAATGAAAGTAGAAAAGTTAAAGGTTGTGAGAGATGAAGTTTCCAGGGATCCAGAGCACCCTGGAGAAATCTCAAAAATCCATTGTATGAGACTGTGATGTCAGAGTTGAAGTCACAGAGGTGATCTGATAGAGTGTCTTACATCCCAGAAGGCTTTAAGGGTGGCTATTCAGCAAGATGAGGGCAGTTTGGAGCCCTGTATAAGACAAAGGAAGGGGTCACAGCTGATTGGTATGTATGCCCCAAACAGGACCCTTCTTCCTGCGATTGCCCCTTTACTTATCAACGGTAGACCTCTTTCCTAGGGCCACAGGTGTCCCTCCCCTGACCCCAACATCTCTCAAACCCATAATCCTCTCAAAGCATCCTATCCCAGACACCTCATAGACCCCTTCCATGCAAACTAGTTCTCCTACTTTGATATCCCAGGCTCTGTTTCTTCTCATATTTCCTACTTTTACCACTGCCCAAAAGAATAATCTTGGTCTCCCATTCCCACCCCAGCTGTGTCCCTACAGACCTGGGCCTCCTGCTGCCCACCATGGCCAAAAGTGGAGAGGCTCTGCCTAAGGGCAGCCCAGCACTAGTGCAGGATCCCCACCTCATCAAGGTGACAGTGAAGACACCCAAAGACAAGGAAGATTTCTCAGTTACAGACACTTGCACCATCCAGCAACTAAAGGAAGAGATATCTCAGCGCTTTAAGGCTCACCCTGATCAGCTGGTTCTAATCTTTGCTGGCAAAATCCTCAAAGACCCTGACTCATTGGTACAGTGTGGAGTGCGAGATGGCCTCACTGTTCACCTGGTCATCAAGATGCAGCGCCGTACCATGGGCACTGAGTGCCCAGCTGCTTCAGTCCCTACCCCAGCTTCAAGCCCTGGATTGCTCCTTCAGCCAAGCCCTGTTTACCTAGCAGATGGGTCAACAACTTTTAGCTTAGGTGTCCTCTCAGCCCTCAGTGGGCTGGGCCTGACTTCTGGTAGTTTCTCTGACCAGCCAGACTCACTGATGTGGCAGCACACATCTGGGCCTGAGTTTTTGGCTCAGGTTATTGATGACTCCCTCATCCAAGGTGTGCTGTCCAACGCAGGCCTTGTGCGCCAGCTGGTTCTTGACAACCCCCATATACAGCAGTTGATCCAGCACAACCCAGAGATTGGGCATATTCTCAACAACCCTGAAATCATGCGGCAGACACTGGAGTTTCTACGCAACCCGGCCATGATGCAAGAGATGATTCGTAGCCAGGACCGGGCACTCAGTAACCTGGAGAGCATCCCAGGTGGCTACAATGTGCTTAGGACCATGTACACAGATATTATGGACCCAATGCTTAATGCGGTACAGGAACAGTTTGGTGGCAATCCTTTTGCTGCTACCATTGCTGCTAATGCTACCACAAACAACAGCCAGCCTTTAAGGACAGAGAATTGTAACCCTCTTCCCAACCCCTGGGCTTCCACAAGTGGAGGCTCAGGTGGCAGGCAAGGCAGGAAGCCTGGGGACAAAGATGTATCTGAAATTAGAAATACATTCCCCAACATTCTGGGTAATATGGGGCTCTATGACTATCTCCAGCAATTACATGAGATACCCCAGTCCCTGGGAACCTATCTGCAGGGGATTTCATCCACCTTCAGCTCAAGCCAAGAAGCACACCCACCAGGAAACCAAGTTCCCCCAACTTCACCCTCATCTCAGAAACTTGAGTCAGGCCAGCCACTCCCTAAGGAATCAGTAACCATTAAAGAAACATCCTCCTGCCCAGAGCACAGTACAAGACAAAATGGAGGCCAAGACAGTATGCCAGGGAACGAATCCACAGCTTACAGTACCTGCATGGCTGATCCTGTCTTGGGGATAGGGCATGCTGGCAGAACCCCATTTGCTTCTTCACCACCATCCCCCATGGTGGCTACCCCTGGAATCTCTGAGCATACCTGGTTGCCACCACCAGCTTACCCAAGATTTCTGCGGCCAGCCAGCGTAAATCAGGCCCCCAAATTACAGGATGAGATGCACCAGCAGCTGCCACTGTTGCGGGATCTTCAGACAGCCATGGCAAATCCTCATGCCCTGCATGCCCTACTGCAGATTGAGCAGGGTCTTCAGGTCCTGGCTACTGAAGCACCCTGCCTCCTACTTTGGTTCCTGCCTTGCCTAGCAGGGCTGGGAAATATGGCAGAAGGTACAGAGCATAGAGAGGGTGCCCTTATGTCTGAAGTTGCCCTCTTAGCCCCAGCTTCTGAGGTACCCTCTGCACAGGGCTCTGTGGAACTAGGCCTCCAGTCCGTCCCCTTCCTCCAGACACCACAAGCCCTAGCTACTGCTAATTCTCATCATCTGCAGCCTGAGACTCACTTCCAGGTGCAGCTAGAACAACTGCAGGCTATGGGCTTTCTGAATCTGGAAGATAATCTTCAGGCCCTCATTGCCACCGGGGGTGACGTGGATGCTGCGGTGGAGAGGTTGAGGCAGTTGTAGGCACCCAAATTGTTCAAACCATATCTTTTCCTTTGTGCCCTTTCCTCCATATCCCACTGCCTAGCTCCCCCATTCTTGAATGCATCTGCACTATGAACCAAATTTGCTATTATTCCCTTTACTGGGGAGACAGTGTTGTTCTAGAGTCAATTAGGAAGGATGAGAGCCAGAAAAAGGATGGGGATGCTGTGAGTGACCCAACCACCCTGGCCATCACAGGGCCCTAGTCTAAGCTCTGCATATGCCTGTCTTGAGATGCAATTACATCCAATCTCCAGTGTCAGTTGCTACTTGAGTCTGGTTCTTTGTGGGCTATGAGAAAACTGGAGCATATGGGAGAAGAGGTGATGATAAGAGCTATCTCTGCATGAATGGGAGGGCTTGAGAGGAAATTAAAAGGTTTGAAGTTAGAAGATTTAGAGACATGGAGAAAGAGAAGGGTGAGTTGAGGTAGCTTTCTTGGTATGCTTCCAGAGGTCCCCCAGATTTTGTGTCCTGTAGGAACTGCCACCATGTATGATCTTCTTTGGGGCTCTCTACCATCAGCCTGTCTGAAAAGTGAAAGTAGGCAGTTTCTTATTTTTATTGCCGCTGAATACTATACCACAGGTGGCCCTCATTTTCTGGATTTGATGCTAATCCCTGAATAGATAGACACAGAGCAGCCTTCAGGCTCTGTTTTAAGATTCCCTAATCTTACCAAGTTTACAAAGTTGCTGTCCCTAGTAGCCAAATTCAGAGAGTTGCTTTCATTGCTACAAGCTGTGCTTGACCTAGATTTTGTCTTTCCTGCAACTCCTGGCTCAGAAATTGAGTACCTACTCAGTGTTCAGCATTCAGCATTAAGAATTCAACATAAAAGAGAGATGATCCTGTGTTCATGAGTTTATGATCTAGTAGCAGGAACTTTTCAAACTGTGAGTATTTAAAGAGTGCTCATATGTATTTACAAGCTACGACAATGCTATAAAGAAAAAGAAGGGGGGTGTGCGATAGCATAACAAGGGTTTGATCTAGTCTGGAGAGATATAAAAGGCTGCTGTGAGTATTTACTCCAAACTATGATATGAAAAGTAAGAATAAAGTATGTAAAGATTTGAGCGGGGAGGGAAGAGGGGTCCAGCAAAAGAGCTATTATGTACAAAAGCACTGAAGTACGGTGTGTGTCACACTCAGGAAGTGCCACTGGCATCTCAGACTAAATTCTAGTTTGCACTCAGAGATGCTTCCCATTGCCTATGTACTTTTAGGGTGAAAGTGTTAACAATTCATAAATCAAGCAAGTGAATTATGACTTTCAATCCACATACATGTGAATGTGCCCACAGGCTTACATAGGTATGCATACTATGGAGAAATTCACCAACACTCACTGCACATTCACAGGTAAAAATGCTCATATACCTTCTTGTGGGCATACCCTATGTCCACATGTGTAAGCAGACACACACAACACAGTCTGTTAGAATTTTACCACAAAATGGGAGTGTAAACATAAAAAACAAAACAAAACAAACAAATTAAAACATTAACGCTATATTCCTGTCAAGGAAAGAAAACTGCCTTTGATAGAGGATCCCACTACGGTAAAAGTGGCCGTAGTGTGCGCTTATATGTCAGAGACTCAATATTGGGGGTCAGGTCCTTTCAGGAACTGGGAGAAACAGACTCAGCATGGAACCCAGGATACTTGGATAAATCTGTCTTTATCTTTGATGTATCATTAGGTGGCCTAGAGATAAAACAAGCTTTTGGAAACAATTCTCCCTCTGAGGTTTCAACCTCTAGGTGGACCATGTGATTTCAAACTCCCTTCCCTGTGACTTCCTTAGTCTTCAAGCTCTCTTCCCTATCTGTGGGGGAGTTCTTGCCCAGCTCAAAAAGAACTGTTGTTTATGGTGCTGCTAGGGGGAACAAAGAAATGTCTTACAGCTTTGTTTCCTGCAACTAGCAAAGGCAATATGCTGGGTTTCCCTCTGACTGGGGAAGATGTATAATACAATTTCTGATTTCCATCCTGGAAAGACCAGGGAGGTCTGAGAAAAAACCCCAGGGAAAGAAATATTGCTTTCATCTGTCTTGCATATGGGGAAGGGAATAATGAAGGCTCATATGAAGAAAAGCCAGCTCCTCAAGCCATACAGCAAGTGTGAATCTGAGTTCAAAAGTTCTGGGTAGAAAGGAGAGTGTCATTTAATGGGCTCTCTTCTATTCATATCCTCTTGAAAAACCCCTACAGTTGATGGGGTATTTAGAATAATTGCTATAGCTTCATCAGTGACTGAATTCATCAGTCCCATGCCCAGCTCCATGATAAAGGAGGTAAATGTTCGGACAGAGTTCGAATTGTTTCAAGATTGTGCCTAAGAAGTCACAAGCCCCCAAAACACACCAGGTCGATGAGTGGGAGACATAGGTTTATTACTGACCCAGTAGAGTCTCTGGAGGAGTAGTGATTCATCTGCTGGCAGAGAAGAAACAATGTTATATAGGTACAGCAAAACAAAGAGCATTTTATGGGAGAAATCATCTCATGCATGGGAGACCGCGACTGCTGGCCAGCATGTAGAACTGGCTGTTTGATAAGCTGTGTTGTCATGGAGCTAGGAGACCTTGACTGCCTGCCAGCTCATCTGCCTGTTGGTCAGGTCCCTATAGTGAACTTTGAGGAGAAGGAGGTTCCTGGGTCAGGGACAATCACTGTCCTCTACCTAGCAGCTAACATAGGACCTGGCACATGAAAAACACTCAATAAATGATTGAGTCAATGTCAAATGAAGAGTGATGAAATGATCGACCAAATGAGGAAGTGACTGTGGAGACTAGCTAGATATGGATTAAATAGAGGATATTGCAGGACTGAAGCTTGTGCTTGGGAAAATAAAGACTGTTGGGTTTTGGAAAAGAAGAAATTCCTGCAGGCTGATGTACCTAAAGGGCAGGTTCCGCAAGATGGCCCATCTGTTATCCTGATTGATTCTCACACTGTCAGTGCTCCAAGTCAAATATCTAGGCTTTTGTAGGACCCCACACTAGAGGGTGTGTGAGTGGAGAATAGAAGGTAATACATTTTGAGGTTTTCCAATATGTTGGGCACTGTTCCAAGCTCTTTGCATTTGAATCCATGCAATAGTTCTTTAATGGAAGTCATATTATTATCCTTATTTTTTAAATGGGGAAAACTGAGGCATGGAGGGGAGGGGAAGTACATTGCTTACTGTACACAGCTTCTGTATAGTACAGCCAGGATTTGAATTTAGGTGGTCTATTTCCAGAGCCCATACTCTTAACTAATGTACTAAATCAAGTTAATGCTTTAATCCTTACCCATGCAGAATTTTTGGTATTTAATTATAATTTTTGCACCCCTGACTCTTGAAAATACCTTCACTTGATTGAAATACCTTCTTTACCATATTCTACATGAGATCAATGCTTGACTCATTATTCCTTTGCAAAATTGGACTATTTAATTTTGTCTGTTTTTCTGAATACCCCTAAGTGTAGATGTCAAATTTTAGAAAAAATCAAATACCATTTTGATTATGTTTATATTTTAGAGAAAATTAAGAAATTTATAAGAGATGGTCTTTTAGAAATAGGGAATGTTTCCATTCAAGTTTCATTTGTTTATAAAATACTTGTAGTTTCTTTATGTATTGTCTATACATTTAGCTTTATTTAAAGATTGCAAATTTTTTGGTTATTTTGAGCAAAATTTGTTTAGATTATATTTCCAGAATGGAAATTTCTGTGGTGAAATTGAGCTACTAATTACATTCTGAATTCTTATTTCAGAGAGATTTTTTCATTGATTCTCATATAGCAAACATATTCCTCCTTCATAAAAATTCATAAAGTATCCATTCTTCTGATAGTTAAACTTCTTTTCTAAAGACATAATTTGACTTGTTTTCTCAGTTTAACAGTTTTAATAGTTAAAAATATTTAGATAAAATTGATAATACAAAACCCCAGCAACAATTCTACTACTAATTCCAGATAGCACTTCTGATACCATGATGGTGTGTCCTTTCACATATTTTATAAAACTGTGACTATATTGTTCATAGTGTTTTATGGTTTGCCTTTTTAACTTGATAATATAGCATGAAGCTTTTTTCCAACTTATTAGATTGTTGCAACTCATTAGTTCAATAAATATTTCTTTTTAAAATATATTTAAAAAATTTAAAAATATATTGAGGTGGCATTGATTAGTGAAAACTACAGAGGTCCCAGCTGTACAATTCTACATTACATATTCTATGTGTTGTATTATGTGCTCATTACCCAGAGTTAGTTCTTTTTCCATCACCATATTTTTGTGTTCCTGTCCCTTTTCCCCCATCACCTACCTCCTTACCCTCAGGTAACTACTAAATTATTGACTATGTCCATGAGTTTTGTTTCTTTGTTGCTTTAAATTCTATATTAACACTCAAACTAAATTTCTCCATCCCTTTTCTTTATTCCACCCACTCTCCCATCCCTCTTCCAATCTTAGAGAAGTCCCTCTAACATTCTTGATAGTATTGGTTTGGTGGTGATATATTTCTTTAACTTTTCCTTATCTGAGAAGCTCTTTATCTGTCCTTCAATTTTGAATGCTTGCTAGATAAATTATTCTTGGTTGTAGATCCTTGGTTTTCAGCATGTTGAATATTTTCTGCTAATCCCTTCTGGCCTGTAAAGTTTCTGGTGAGAAATTAGCTGAGAATTGAATGCGTGTCCCTTTATAAGTTACTACTTGTATTTCTCTTGCTGTTTTTAGAATTTTCTCCTTTTCTTTAACTTTTGCCATTTTAATTGTGATGTGTCTTGGTGTCTTCTTGTTTGGGATCATCTTGTTTGGGATTCTGTGTGCATCCTGGACTTGTATGTCTATTACCTTTCAAGGGTTAGGAAAATTTTCATTTATTATTTCTTCAAATAATTTCCTGACTCCTTGATTTTCCTCTGTCCCTTCCAGCACATCTATTATTCTGATATTCTTCTGATTAAAATTGCCCCAGAGGAATCTCAAACCATCCTCACTTTTCTGGATTCTCATACTTATCTGTCCTAAATGGTTGATTTCTGCTGGCTTTTCCTGGAAATCACTACTTTGCTATTTTATTGTGTCAAGTTTGGTGACTTTTATTCCATTCTTCAATTTGGTTAGTGTAGCCACTATTTCTCTCTGGTCCTTTTTAATGGTTTGTAAGTCCTATCATTGAGCTCCTTAAAGCATTTTTATAATCATTGCTTTGAGCTCTGTTTCTGATGGGTCACCTGTCCTCATCTCTTTAATTTCTAGCTTCCCATATTTGCAGCATCTCTGGATCCTCCTAGCTGTAATTTCTTTGGTGTTTACTTCTGATTCTAGGAGGGTAGAGGTCTGTGGGGGAGGGGCATTTGTGGCTTTGTTTTCTTCCTGTGGCTCTGGGGGTTATTCAGGAAGTTTGGGAGTGATGGTACCTTTCTTTTTAACCCCACACCTGGATTCTTCCCTGAGCCTTGGAATCAGTCCTGTATGCTTGTCTTTCAGATCGTCCTGGTTGTATGCTGAGAAACATGCGCATGCAGACCCCTCTCTCCTTCTCCTTCCCGTCCAAAGCATTCGTGCTGTGGCTCCTCACCACCCATTTCCTTCCCCTCCTCTAGGAGCTCCAGTGAAGTCCAGCCACTGCGTTTTGCAGACTGGCTGCACTTCTTGGAGGCAAAGTGAGATTGTTGCGGTATCTTATGCCCCGCCTGCGGTCCTCCTTTCCTCTGTCCTGCGGACCGAGTGAGGCCTGGAACACTCTCCCACTGCCATCTTTCTCCTTTCATGCTCAGTGGTAGAGTTCCAAGTAGGGAACCTTGCAGTCACATCCCCACTCTTCCCTTTATTTCTCCTTTGACTTTAATGCCATGAGTGGGTTTCTTAGCTGTGATTGTGCATTGTGTAGAGGGTCCTTGGTTGAGGTATAGGTGTTTTATTAGTTGTAACTTCCAGAGGAGTTTTTCAAAGGTTTCTTTCATCTGCCATTTTGTGCACCTTCAATAAATATTTCTTGATCACCTATTATATGTCATCAACTGTGCTTGGTGCTACAAATACAATGGTGAACAAGATGGGTATGGTTCCTGCTCTAAGGAGTCTACAAAATAGTGGAGATAACAGACCTCAAACAAACAAGAAATAGAAGTAATAGAAAACACAGAAGACTCACAAAAACTAGGCACTGTTCTATAAGCTTATGCATATTAACTCACCTTATAGGCTTCTTATAACAATCCTATAAGGCAGATACTGTTAGTAAACCCATTTTACAAATGAGTAAAGTAAGCCATAGGAATGTTAAATGTCTAGTATTAGGCAATTCCTCTGGAATAGTGGCTCTGTCTTCATTTTATAATGACAAAAAAAAAAAACATGGTTGGTAAATGGTGGAGCCAGAGCAGGAATTTGAACCAGTGTTTCTAGAGGTCACACTCAATCTCTATTCTATATTACTTTCCATCACATTAAAAAATATTGAATTATAATACATTTTATGCAAGAAAGAAGGTAATTTACTAGTGTATATGAGGGGAGCAAGGACTATTTATAGAGGAGTGGTTAGCATATATATTTCTGGAAGAAATATTTATGCCAAAACTTGAAGGATGAAAGGAAGCCAGACACTCAATGAGCTTGGAGAAACATGTTTCAAGCAGATGTGGAAGTATAAAAAAGGATGCTGAGTTTGGATAGAGTTTGATACATTGGATGAAAAAGGAGAGAAGACTAGTGTGTTGAGGCACAGAAAAAAGTTTATTTTCCTTCAAACTTTCTAAATCCCTCTGGCTAGATTAATAAATTAACATGAAGCAGAGTAACAGGAGAAAAATGACCAAATTTATCATCTATTTTGGGTTCCTAAGACGAAGACCAAAGGACATATGAGCAGTTGAGGCTTATATGTCATTTTGGACTAAGGAGAGAGAAGCAGGGGTCTGAGATTTCAAAGAGAAAGTAGGCAATTTACAGGTAGATGAGAAACAGTGAACATGTGGTAAACAAATTCTTACTGGGCCACGTTAATAATGTGACACTGAAAGGAGTCCAACAGATTTTGTTGATTCATATCTATCTGCTTCATATAGTTTATATTATGTTAAGGTGGTAATTCCCTCCCTTTAATCAGTTTTTTTTCTTTTTTTGTCTAAATTCCTTTAGGCAGTTCAGGTGCCTTCTGAATCTTTAGTTTCTTAAAAGTAACCAGCTTAAAAATAATTAATATACTGAATAAGCACATTTTGGGGTAGCAAATTCTACTTCCTGTCATTATCCAGAATGCAGACAGAATGACAGGGGGAGTGCTTCAAGGTGAGTGCAAGATCACACAGGGCTTTGTAGCCCATGCATAGAGTACGAATTTGACATTCATTTTATGTGTAGCATGAATGAGAGGGTGGCAAGGGTGGAAGCCATGTCCAGTCAGAAGACCTCTGCAGTGATTCTAGAGAAAGATGGTGTTACCCTTACAGTAGAGTTCTCCACAAGGGCATGTGACAAGAAGTGGAAAACTGAAAACATGTTTTGGAGATAGAATTTATAAAGCTTTCTGATAAGATGGGATATGCAAGATTAAGGGAAGGGAGAATTGAGGATTTATTGATGGATTGATTGATAGACTGATTCAGCTAATATTAATTGAACACCTTCATAGGCTAGGTGCTGGAGGTAAAAGGTGTTCCAGACTCAAAGTCCTGCCTTCACTGAGTTAACAGAGAGGGAGGACAAGCACACTGTATTGTACTCTACATCCTGTACATTCTGTAGAGTACAACACAGAAAATATAGTCAGTGGTATTGAAGTAACTATGTAAGATATCAAATGGGAAATAGACCTGAGAGGTTATCATGATATAAGGGCTACAAATGTCTAAGCATTATGTTCTCTTGTATATGTGAAACTAATAAAAAAAAATGCCACGGGCGGGTAGGGGTGGAGAGAAAGGGTAAGCAGACGTATCCACAAGTGAACTCTTTTTGGGTGATAATCAGGAAGAACATTGCTAAAGAGAGCATTTAAGCAGAGATTAGATGAATGAAAGGAGTTAAATAAGTGAAGATTAGGAGCAAGAGTTTCCAGATAAGAAGGGCATCGATTGAAAAGCTGGCAGGAGCTTGGTGTGATATAGGAACACAAGAAGTCTGCTGTGACTGTGTATCTACTCAGGAGATGGGGTCAGGGAGGCGGCTATGGGCCAGATTATTAGGGCATTTCAGTCTTGGTAAGGCATTTAGATTTAATTCAAGTATAGTAGGAAGATCTTTGGTGATTTTAGGTAATGAGGTGAAGTTAATTGAGGTACATTTTTAAAAGATCTCATTTGCTACTTGTAGTATATGCATTGATAGTGGTTTTTCTTTATTTGTAGTATGAGTGCCTGACTTAAGCTTTGATTTTCCAAATATCCACTTTAAATACTGCTATCTCCAAAAGAACACATTGCCAACCACATGACTAGATAAAGAGCCAGGATACCTCACTCCCCTCTGATAATCGCTTTGTTTTAGAGATCATAGTCCATTTTCATAACTGGCCATTTGGGCAGCTTGTTTTTCTCTTCTTAAATTTAAATTCCTGCTCTTATGTTTTAAGTTCACCAATAAAGAGTAAACTAACAAAACCCTAGGCCCCACCCTTGATGCCCCCAAAATAGAAACCCCAAGTCTTCAGCATACTCTCTCTCTCTACCTGTGACCTCACTGTTTGGTCCCAAATGTGCTATGTAACTTCCAGGAGTTATAAGTAATAAGCCTTGTCTCTTTCACAGTTTTCTGATGGTTTTTACTCAGGGTGTCTTGCAATCCTAATTAAGAATCACAGGGCCAGTCCAGCCACACATTGTTATTGATTGGCTGAGGCCACAGTGACTCTAATAGGCCAAAAAAGGAAGCAGTAAAAACAACTAGCAGGCTATTTCAGTATTGAAACTATTGTGGTGATAAGATTCATAATCTATTTTGAATAAAAAGTCCATAATGCTTCCTGATAAATTAGATATATAAAGAGACGAATCAAGAATGATTCCTGTGTTTTGGGCCTGAATAACTTGTTAAATGATTTATTAGAAGAGGGTAAGGAACTGGAGGGAATGACAAGTTTGAGAATCTATTCTGACATTGTTTTAGTGGTAAATTTAGCTGGGATTCAGAAGACTATAGGAGAAACAGGTTTGTGAAGAAGACAGTTGTTTATTCACTGTTATATTTATTGTACTTATTATGACAGCAAAGGATTCTAATATATTCTTGTTTACATTCATGAATAAAAATAACCTAAAAAAAAGGCCAAAGTGAGAGAGTGGCAACAAGCATTTATTCGGCATCAGAAAAATTTCAATTCTGGGAAGCACTGATTCAGGCAAAAACCAAAATAGTGTTTCCATAGAAAATGAAGATAATGGGTATTTATGAGAAAGGGAAGGGGAACAGATACATAAATAAAAGGAAGGGATTTTGATTGATGTTAATAACCCAAGGAAGGAATTTCTATTGGTGCAACTAAGCTAAATTATTCTTTAGCTATACGATGTAGTGCTAATTCTAAAGAATGACTCTCATTTTCAACCCTGTAGTCAGGGTTCCTGCTCTCCTATTAGCTTTACAAACAGTTGTTTGAAATACATGTTGCTTTACTCCAGTCCAAAGGTTATTTTTCTCAGTTCAAATACTCCAAAGATTTGAGGAATAAGACATGCAATTTCTCTGGGATGGCAGCCCCGACTCCAATGTATAATGGTAAAAGCCTAAAATGGGCTGATATATTCATCTTCACAGTAAAAAATATATATAATTACTGCAGAAATTAGAGGCTTTACCTTAGGGCTCCACCTTCCTGGAGTGGTCAAAATAGTGCCCGAGAAGAACTAAACAGACACTTCTCCCACGAAGAAAAACAAATGGCCAGCAGACATATGAAAAAATGCTCATCCTCATTAGCTATCAGGGAAATGCAAATCAAAACCACAATGAGATACCACCTCACACCAGTTAGAATGGCTGTTATCAACAAGACAAGGAATAACAAGTGCTGGAGAGGATGTGGAGAAAAAGGAACTCTGGTACACTGCTGGTGGAGTGCGAACTGGTACAACCACTGTGGAAGGCAGTGTGGAGTTTCCTCAGAAAATTGGGAATGGAGTTACCATTTGACCCAGCAATCCCCTTTCTGGGGATCTACCCAAAAGACTTGAAAACCTTTGTCTGCAAAGACTTAAGTACCCCAATGTTCATTGCAGCACTGTTCACAGTGACCAAAACATGGGAACAACCAAAGTGCCCTGCGACAGATGACTGGATAAAGAAGCTGTGGTGCATACACACAATGGAATATTACTCAGCTGTAAGAAAAGATGAAATATTGCCATTTGCAACAAAATGGATGGACCTGGAGATCATCATGCTTAGTGAAATAAGACAGAAAAAACAAGGAACTCTTTGACTTCACTCATATGTGGAATATAAAACTGAAAGCAACAAAGAGAAAAGAATTGTACAAACAAACAAACAACCAATGGACACAATCAATAGTTCAATGTTTATTTGGGAACCAGTGGGTTAGGGAGGGGAGAAAGGGGAGGGGGTGGGAGAGGAGGGGGGGAAGCTAAATATAAGGTGATGGAAAGAGAACTCACACTGGGTGGTGAACTTATACAACAAGTTGACAATGCCCTGTAGAAATGTATTCCTGAAACCTATATAATCCTTGCTAACAGATGTCACCCCAATAAGTCTAACAATAAAAATGAATTAAAAAAAATAGTGCCTGAGAGAGTCTTAGTTTACTGTTTTTAACAGCTGAAATATGTCCCCTCCCATGTGATCTCTTTGTCAAATATACCTCAAATCTAATCATTGTTAAATCATTAAGACTTAAAGTCAGACTTACTTTCTTATAATTTCTTTTGCCTCAGGTATGATCCTCTGAGTTGAAATTGTAGTTTATCTTTCTGGGAGCAACTTTATTTAAAGTTTTTGGGAAACATGATACTCTTTTTCTTAGAACCATGTAGATGGGTTACTCAGACTGATGGGCCTCAAAGATGCAAGCTGCCTACAAAACCCAGTGAAGCTGACTGGATGAATTACACATATCTTTATTCTGTTCATGCAGAAATGGGAACCTGTGATCTTGACTAGGTTCATGGTCTGTAGACAGTAATTTAGTGGAAGATAGGTGACTAGAATCAGCACTTTATAAGAGTTCTATAGCTGCCTATTCTACTCAACTATATTCATAGATCAAACTCAAGTAATGTAGTTTTTAACTGTGAAATAAGCTGGTTCAAAACATGTTTCTAGATAAGAATAGTAAACTTTCTTTGTATAGCTATTTAACAAGTTATAAAGAGAGCCAACCTCAAGCAGATGGTAGAGACCACTGCCCTTCCCCCATTCAGTCCCAATTGTGATCTCCTCACTGACATCATACCCCTTAAGGTTGACCTTGCCAAAGGGCAGCTGCCATCTCTATCGGAGCCAGGTGATTGCAGGGCTACACTGGGAGGTGGCATCTGTAGGATGAGGGTGAGAGGGCGTCATTGGACACCTTCCAGTCCTTGTCCCCAGGTGTGCTAAGTGCTACATCTAGACTTCTACAGGTCCTTAGGTGGCCCTGCATCTGCTCTTGAAAAAATATGGCACAGGCTAGGGAAGAAGCAGGTTACAGCCACCTGGTGTCTTGTTGGGAACTATCATCACATATCATCAGAGTGCCAAGACCCTGCAGGACTGCCAGGAATTTCTGCTGGCAGAAAATAGTAGTGTTTGGTACTTTAAGAAACAGATCTCTAAACACTTTCACTGTGACACTGACTGACTGGTGCTCATCTTCACTGGAAAAATCCTCCAGGATCAAGTCGTACTGAGCCAATGTGGCATCCTTGATGGAACCACAGTCCACTTGGTGGTCAGGACCATTCTGAAAGGAACTCTACCCAATCCCAAAACTCTGCCAGAACCCATTCACCACTGCACTCATCATTCTGAACCCTCCACATCAGAGAGTGCTGGGATGATAGCCAGACTGGACCGACTTGCCCAGAGCTCACCTAATCTGATTGACTTTCTTGCCCAACTGGCTCAACAACTAATGGCTGTGCCTGAGTCTGTGGTGCAGTTCTTGGAAGATCCTTTGGTTCAAATCTTGGCAAGTGAGAAACCAGCCAAAACTAGCCATGTTCCTGAAATCTCAAGGCCGATACAAAAACTTGAGCCAGCTCTAAAGGCCATGGAAATCTTGTATAACCCACCCAGCAACAGGAGCTCCTGCAAGCAGATAACTGAGGGGTAGAGGCCTTGAAGGCAGTGCCAGATGGTGATAATGCTATGCACCTGGTCAGCTCTGATATCCAGCAGCTCATGCTCTTCACTCTGCCCCCATTGATTGCTTCCAAAAGCCATAACCCACATTTAGATCTTTGCGGAGGGGAGACCAATGCTCAAAGCAGTGCTGACACCACTACTCTTATTCCCACAGCCTCTGCCCCTGCTAGGCCATTGCACAAAAGGTCAGTGCAGGAGATGTTGCCCAGGCCAGGGGCATGGCCTCAGATCAGGTCAATTCAGAGTGTAGGACTGGTATACCAGACTCATACTCATGCCAGGATCTTTCCTACCAGGATGGCCAGCAGTCCATAGGAAAAGTTACTCTAATCAGTCAGTTGAGACCCTCACCCTCTGCTTTGCATAGAGCCTTGCACGTTCTCCAGGAAAATCCAGCTCTGTTATATCAGCTGGCCACTAGCAACCTTCTGCAATATCATATACCACTACTTCCCATGTTCACCAACCCACAAGTACTGCAGGCATTGATACAGATAGAAAAGGGCCTGCAGATACTATCCAGGGAAGTACCTGGGCTGGGACCTTTTTTTATGGAGTCCAGGTAGGCAATATAGGGTTATGGGAACTCCTGAAACTAGGGGTGAAGGACAGGGTCACAGAGCAGACTCTGTGCAAGCTGCCTTAGCTGTTCTTCAGCTCCTTTGTGTACTGGCTAATGCCTGCTCTGCGTCTATCTAATCATCATTATCCTTACCCCCACTCACTGAAGACTGCTACCAGAAAGAACTGGAGCATCTGAAGGCCATGGACTTTGCTAATCATGATGCCAACTTGCAGGCCCTGACAGGCACAGGTGGAGAGATCTATGCTGCCACTGAGAGGCTACTGGGGGAACCAGAGGTCTAGGTCCCTTCAGCTCATGCTCAGAATACACCACCCCATGGAAAGAGAAGAAAAGGAAGGGGAATGGGAGGGGAGGAGTAGAGGCTTATTTTGGAAATTCCTCCTACTCAGATCATGTGCACAATAGAACAGCCCCTCCCCCACTGCCCAAGCCTGTTCTACATTAAAAAAAGATTGCCTGTGTGATGTCAATTTGGGGGTAGGTGAGCAAAGAGAATGTTTTTTTTTTTTTTTTTTTTTTTTTTTTTTTTTTTTTTTTTTTTGTGGGGAGAGATTCATCTTATTAAAAGGTCTTGCTTGGATCTAGGCTTTTTTGCATTATCCTTAGTCTCAAAGTATTTTCCAAATTTGAACATGAAATAGGGAAATCCTGAGTTTTATTTCAGCATTTTTTACTCCTGCTTAAATGGCAAAGCAATTCCTCACCAATATTACCATCATCAACATGAGTCACCTCTATTCCAACTTCAGAGTGACTCTGAAGGAATCCTGAGTTTTGCTCCCCCAGAAGACCTTTCTTTATGGCCTCTGGAAGCCACCCACTCTTTGACCATGTTTCTCTATAGGTCCAGTCTCTTGTTATTGCAGAAAAGATGCTTAACTTCTTTCTTAGCTAGGACTCTTCCTTTGATATTTGCCTGTGTCAGGATCCTGTTCTTTTGTGGTCTCCCTCCATTATTTCTGAAACTCCATCCTCTCCTCCTATGCAGGCTTTATCCCTTTTGCTGCAAAAGACATGACCCTGCTGCCTTATCAGTTACTGAACTTTATCTCTCCTTTTATATCTAAATATTTTGAAAGTGTCTGCCTTTCCAGTGATCATGTTTCACCATCATCTGCAGAGATTTATCCCTAATATGGTGCAGAAGCTTTCTCAAAACTGTTTCTTCTCATCTTCCTAAATTTTTCTATGGAATTTCATAGACTGATCTTTAAGCTGCTTTATTTAATCTGTTTTCTTATCCATTGTCTTGTAGTGTGGTGCTTTCTGAAAGTATATTATTTCGATTCTTTCTTTGTTCATCTTTCAAAGAGTTTGGCCATTTCCTTGGTTCTTGCTTTTACATGTATGTACTTGGCTTCTAAATCTAAGCCTATTTGTACTTTCCACAGGTTTCTAGGCTTCCCTTTGGGTGTCCCAGAGGAAACTCTGGCTTATCATGTCCAAATATAGCTTAGCATCTTTCCCCTGACCTCCATTCCTACTCTAAGTTCTGTGTTCCCTATGTCTTAGTGAAAGTAAATGATACTTTCCTAATTCACATATTCTCTTCTGTAAACCTCTATCAGTGAGGTGACTCATAATGTTGGCATATGGAGCATGTCCCATCAGGTTTGTAATTTTCCCAATCAAAGTTACACAGTTTGTGATGGACAGGGATGAAGAAATCTATTTGATTCCAAAGTTTGTGCTCTTAACTTTATACTGCTGCACAACCAGAATCAATCAGTTTCCATGAAGTTATTACCAAATAAAGGCAGTGAATTCCATGACTCATATGCAAAGAAGCCAAAGTCTGAGGCAACAGGTATTTGTAGAGAGATTTATTCCTCAGGCAGCCAAAGGAGGAAATCCAAGACAAGGTTCAGTTCAATCTGCCCTGTACAAAAGCTTGGAGTAAATTTAAAGGATGAGGTTAAGAAGGAGATACGAGTATACATACTTATTCATTCTAATTCAAGGGTTAGGCTTGGATAGTTTTGTAACTAAGTCATGTAAGATAAGGAATGTGGAGAAGGCAAGAAAGAACAAAAAAATTCCAGCCTGGTAGAATTTGATTAATCAAGCCTATTTGTATCCAAATGTGGTCTCTGCCCTGGATCTTCCTTATTGATGGACCCTTGGCTTCTTAATGGGCTCCTAGTGGTAAAAGTAGCATCTCTGCTAGTTGAGTTCTGTGACTCTTGGTTCCACCGTGCTCTTGAAGTTAGCTCACAGTCATTTAGCTACTAACAGCACTAAGTCTCTGGGACCAATCTGGTCTGGGTTGGTCTGGTGGTCTCCAGAACACTGAGAGGAGGCCTGTTGTTATTTTTCGAAAGACACTAAAGAAACTAGAGGAAAGAGAAAAAAATGGCTACCAGGGTCTGGTTTCAGTGCCAAGGCTTGGTTTCAAAGTCAGTGAGCAAAAGGTACGTCCTGTGCTGCCCATGCATAGAGAAAACGACAAATAGATTCTCCAACTTTTTAGAGTGTAGAATTTTATTTGGAGAGGTAAATCTCAGAAATTAATCCAAATCACCATAAATAAATTACTTATGCCTATCTATGAATATAATAGGCACAAAACGAATGTCTTCCTGCTTGCTGCTATGTGTTATTAGCATATCAAAATCAGATAATGTGTCATTCCAGTAGGAGGCAGAGAGAGGTGGTAGGGAGAGTTTTCTTGAGGCTCATGTTATCTGTATAGAAATCTGGCTGTTTGCCACTTATAAACCAATAATTGAGAGCTAAGACTGGTGAAAAGAAAAGCGTGCTTGTTCAAAATTTCAGCATTTTGGGAGAATGGCGGGACTCCTGTATCCAAAGGCCATCTTCCCATTTTTAGGACAGCTAGAAGGTTTTATAAGTACATAGAAAGAAGAACAAAGGGAAAGGTGAGTTAGTTATGCAAATCATCTGGGAGAACATCTTCTGGGGTCCAGTTGGTTCCATAGTGATTGTCTCAAACCTGGTCTTTGGGATGATTCATACTCACATGCCATCTGATAGAGAATCTGTCTAGAATTGCAGTCCAGTGGCTGGGCTGACTCAGTTTCTTGCAAGTTAGTGTTCTGCTGATTAACTAGAACAACATGGCATGTATGTAGCCTTGGAAAAACAGGCCCATTAAGGCCAGCAGGAGGGTAGGAAAGCAAAGTAAAAAGTTTTAAAAAGTTTTAAGCTAAATTGCATTGCTGAATCGAACTAAACTTAGAGTGTTAAATCCTGAAAATGGAAAATACAGTGTCAGCCTTACACTCAGAGGGGCAAAGATTGTTTTTCTTTTTTAAATCCTACACATATAAGAAAGTGTGTGTGTGTGTGTGTGTGTGTGTGCGCGCGCGCGTGCACGTGTGTGTGTTTTATAAGAGAAACAGACAGACAGACAGTCTTGGGAATAGTGGGGTGGGTGAATTCTAGTCCTAGAAATGGGCTATAGCATTGGGGAGAACTCAGCAGGGTGGATACTCAGGGCCTTCCAGGGCTGAATCACTTAAAATCCAGATCAAAGGATCTCAGCACAGGGGTTCCCTGGTGGTGTAGTGGCTAGTTTTTGGAGCTCTCAACGCTTTGGCCTGGGTTCAATTTCCAGTAAGGGAACTACCCCCCCACCAAAAAGAAAAACAAAAACCAAAAACCAAAAAACATGTAAACTAGCCATGTCACTTTGGGGTTTCCTGGTGGTGTAGTGGCTAGCCCTCAGAGTGGCCTGCGTTTGATTCTCGATTCACAGCCAGGAAACTACTCAGGAAAAAAAAAAAGGAAAAAAGCAGCGGTTCTTAACTTGTGGGTCATGACCCCTTTGGGGGTGGATGACCCTTTCACAGGGGTTACCTAAGACTATCATAAAACACATAATGTACTTATGCAGACCAGTCACACATGTGTAGAGAGCAGCTACCAATAATTTTATGGTTTGGGGTCACCACAACATAAGGAACTGTATTAAAGGGTCACAGCATTAGGAAGGTTGAGAACCACTGGAAAAAGATCTCAGCACAAATTAAAAGAGCTAGACTCAGGACAAAAAGAAACAAGAATCTCCAATAGCGCAAGATTCCATTGTTAGGCTCAAAGCAAACTCTTCTCTGCAATTTGTCAATTGCACCCCTACGCAAAAGTGTGAAACTTCTCCAAGTGAGCTATGAGAAGAGTTCTTTAAGTTCTAGCAGGACCAGGCTCATAGAGCAGCCTGAGCCATTTACACATGCATGATGATTTGTCATTTCTATCTATCCTCAAAAGTTCAATTCCTTGTTCGTGTGTACTTAGGAATGGATAATACTGAACGTTGTGTTGTGGTGATCGAGCAAGTATCACCTTGGGAAATCTTGCTATTTTCCATTAACCACTAACTTCATTCTTGAGTTAAAACTGAAGATTCTTCACACACACACACACACACACGGACACAAGGAAACTTTCATAGGTCATGAGTATGTTTTAATACCTTGATTGTAGTGGTAGCATCACAGGAGTATGCCTATGTCCAAACTCATCAAATTGTGTACACTAAATGTATACAGTGTTTGTATATCAGTTTTACCTCAATAAAGCTGTTAAACAACTGACTGAGCTTGATCTATCACTGTTTCAATACAAATGGATTCATAAAACTTGTAAGGGCTGCACATATTTTTTATCTTGGTCTGGCTTTTGAGGTCCCTAGGGATTTAATCTCATCTGGTTTACTCAAGCTCATCCAGCAATCCTATTTGTTTGCTGCTTCTTGCACAGTTGTCCTGCCCCTCTTTCTCCTTTGGTTTCTGCTCTACCCCTTTGCTCCTTCTCCTCAGCTCCCCTGAGACCACATACATGACTGGCTTGACCCATGACAGCTCCTGTGTGTGAATGTGCCTCTACAAATATGGAGGTTTTCATGGCTGGACTGATACTGCTTTTGTCATTAGGACTTTGTGATACTCTTTCCTCTAATTGTATTCCTCAGTAAAACCAAAACCAACCAAACAAAAAACCTCCCTTTCCTCTATCTTTGTGGATGTGCCTTCATCTGATCAGTCCAGTGTAATATGAATTAAACAAAAATCAAATTATTAAATGCTTACTATGTGCCAGACACTATGCTTGACACTTGACATATATTGTCATTACTTGTCACAACAGCACAATAAAAACATCATTAATCTATTTATTAATTAAACAAACAATATGACATATATCTATATGGTTCATAACATTTTTCCCATAATATTTAATGAGTGTTTATTAATCATATGTAAGAAACAAATGAGACTCCTGCTGTGATGAAGTTTTAGAAGGATAATGAATAAATTCATCAAGCAATAAATATTACAGATTATTTTCAGTCATGCAAATATAATAAAACATAACATACTTTTTAAATGCAATGATTATTAATCAAATACTATCACCTACCACCAATGTTTATGGGTGCTTTGTTTATATCTGGCACAATTATAAGCACTTTACTAAAGCTGGGGTTGATTAAGTGGTATGCCATAATTTATATAAGTACTGGTAGATAAAAATGTCAAGATTTAAGCCTAATGTTATTTGGATACAGATATTACATTTTTTTCTATTATAAAACTCTGGGTAATATATGACTATTAGCC
Organism: Lyroderma lyra; assembly: GCA_004026885.1. NCBI lineage: Eukaryota > Metazoa > Chordata > Mammalia > Chiroptera > Megadermatidae > Lyroderma > Lyroderma lyra. Next base: position 242,658 of record PVJL010001419.1, read on the forward strand.
ATATAAATGCATAACCTTAAAACTATTAGCATCTCTTAATGTCAGTCTCTTAATTCAAAATGCAGATAATAAAAACCATATTTTTGAGTCATAGGAAGGAGAGTTGGTGGACTTGTGTGTTTTATTTTATTTTAATATTTTTAGTTTTCAGTTACAGCTGATATTTATTCTATTAATTTCAGGTACAGCATGGTGGTTAAACATTTGTATAATTTACCAAGTTATCTTTTTAATTAGTCTAGTACCCACTTGGCCCTATACATAGTTATTAAAGTATTATTTGCCTATTTAAAAAGGTACTTGGACTCTGAACATGCTTCCCTCAGTCCTTAATAAGGAAAAAAAAAAGACTTCAAAATGGAAGACCAGAAAGGTAGAGAAAATATAGTTTTAATGAGCACTGTTTATATCCCAAGCATTGTCTAAATATTTTAGAGTTGTTATATAACACAGTCATCATGATAACCCTATGAAGTGATATAATGTAAAACAACTCTAAGTAAATTATAACTTTCCTAATAATATTTAGAGAGGTTACATAGTTTTCTCATTGATTCTATTTATTGATTGAGCATGTTACTTGTTAGGTGCTGTCTTAAGTTTTTTATATTTATTAATTAATTTATTTCTCACCACAGCATTAAGAGTTAGAAATTATCTTTCATTTAACAGTTTGCCAAACTGAGTCATAGGAAGATTTAGCAACATGCTTAAAGCCACAGAACTAGTAAGCAGAGAAACCAGGGTTCAAATACAAGCACTCTGACTTTAGATCTGTGTGCTTAATGACTACTCAAATTATTGGAACTCAGATTAAATTTAATTCAAATGTTCTTTCTCTTTTTCACTTAGACTTGCAATAGAATATCTCTACCCTGAAACTGTGACTCCTTTCAAGAACAAGAACTGACTTGCTCTTTAGTAAATTCGAGACAAAATTAGAAATATTATTACCTCTCTGGGCTATTCAGAGTTGCTCAAGGAGCCTTAGGAATAAGATATTTTAATGTGATTATTATATCTCTAATTTATCTGGCCTTTCCTTTTCTTTCTAGAACTTCCTCCCATGTAAACACATTCTCCTCATATCATAACTCTCCATCCATGTAAATGCATCTAGACAACTACCATACACATTTATTCTTCTTATTTTTGCCCTCTGCTCGGAATCCATATTGAAATTTTCCTTAAGCAAAACAGTCTTAGAAGTCGACTCCGAATCTCCTTGGTTCTAGCCCCATAGATGATCGGGTTGAGCACAGGAGGCACAAGCACATAGAGATTAGCCAGGAAAATGTGCACATGCTTGGGGACTCGCTGTTGGCCAAAACGGTGGGTGAGGAAAGAGAAGAAGGCAGGAATGTAGAAGACCAGGATGACCCCAAGGTGGGAGCCACAAGTGTTCAGAGCTTTGTGCTGGGCATCGCGGGATGGAAGACGAAAGACAGCATGGAGGATAAAGCCATAGGAGACAGTAATGAGAACAGAATCCAGACCCATGGCCAGTAGGGCCACAGTTAGCCCATAGACTATATTGACAGTAATGTTGGCACAGGCCAGTCGAGCAATGCCCATATGTTCACAGTATGTGTGTGTCATGACATGGTGCTGACAGTAGGGCAGTCTTCTCAGCAAAAAGATGAAGGGCGAGACAATGGCCACACTACGGAATATTCCAACAAGGCCAATTCTACCTATGATGGTATGGTTGAGGATGACTGTGTATCTCAGTGGGTTGCAGATAGCCACATATCGATCAAAGGCCATTGCAAGAAGAATTGAGGACTCCAGAGCATAGATAGAATGGACACAAAACATTTGAGCCAGGCATCCACCAAAGGAAATCTTGCCAGCATGGAGCCACATAATGGCCAGCATTTTGGGCACAGTGGTGGAGCTGAGAGCCAGGTCGGTGAGTGAGAGCAGGCAAAGGAAGAGGTACATGGGTGCATGAAGTGCACTGTCCATGGTAATGACCAAAATGAGGGCAGCATTCCCAGTCAGTGCTACCAGATACATGGCACAAAAGGGGACAGCAATCCAGACGTGAGCCCACTCCAGCCCTGGGATCCCTGTCAGGAAAAGAGTGTCTGGAAGATTGTCATCACTGATGTTAGAAGCTGACATTCTCCTTTACCCAAAGGGTGATGGTACTCCTGTCCTATAAAATCAGGTGTTTGGTTCATTCACATACAATGTGACCAATCTGTGAATAATCTATTTTAGACTGAGAAAAATATTTATGATTAACTTGTTCAAGAATCTTAAAACATACAATTACATATATAACATTTTAATCATCTGCCATTTTCTATATTCAAAATTCATGTTTTGAGTTCTGTGTTCCAAGCATCAAGCTAAGAATTTAAGCATTTGCCCTGTCTAACCCTTCCAGACTTATTACCCACCACATCCTGCACATCATTCACTCTTTTTTGTCCACATACATTTAGAAAAATTTCTTGCCTCTTTCTTTAGATTATGCTATTCCATATTTCCAAGGAGTCTTTTTTCTTTATTTTTTTACCTCTTTATTTTTTAAATATCAGGCAAATGGCTGAGCCTCTCAGAAACCTTTCATCTCTAATCTCATCCTTAGTCATCTTTATATATATATTTTTTTATTGATCCACAACTTTGCAAAATTCTATTGAGATGGGAAGTATGTTTTTAAACAATTACAGCCATCACACAACATGGATGTGTCTATATCACAAAATTTTGATCACTATTTACCAAAAGAATTAATTTAGATAACTCTTATTAACATACTATTCTTGCCTTAATGCCATAATGTTTTATTTACTAAATCTGTGTTTGTAACATATCTACTCAGATATACAACAAATGGCTTATTTTTATTATCTTGCCTAAAATGCCTTTAAAGAGTCTAGGCAACCTGAATATCCTCAAATGATTCATGATGATTCATGATTGGATAGCCACAGTGTTTTGAGCATACAAGTGGGTACAGTAGAAGAAAGTTAGAGATGCACCAGATATGCTAGTTGGGGAGACAGCACTGCTAACTATAACAAAACCAGCTTTGAGTACTGTATGCCCACCAGTGTAATGACCTAATCAGAATGTCAAATGCTGATAAAGGCAGATTGAGGAAATGAGTGGAGTGTCCTGGAGTTCACCAACAGTAAACACCGTGGAAGAATAAAAAATTTTTTTGTTGTTATAGAGAGCTAGTACTACGTACATCCTCCCTCAGTACCATTGTACACTCAAAAGAATTCTTTGTAAGACATCTAAAGTCCGAATTTTTGTCCTGATTCTGTCACAAGAGTATTAAATGAACTTGAGAAAATTCTTTCCTTTGTCTGAGAAGTCTAGATTTATAAAGAGCGACAACTCTGGAATCCTAGACTCAATTTTTTACCTATTCACTATTTAGCATTGGACAAATCTCACAACTTTTTTTGAGACTTAATTTTATCATTTATAAATTGGAAATGGCACCATTCAGCATTGTTATCTCACATGGTTTTTGCAGTTGAAGAAGTAAAGTCTATGAAATTGAAAAGTTTAGACCTCAAAAAGAATGTCATTCACATTTTTACAAGCTCTTTGTCCCATAGTCTCATATGGGAGTGATATAGACTGTAATAATCATTCTCTGTCTTGCCAAGCAGAAGTTCAAGTTCAGAGAAGTGAACTGATATAATTTATATCACAAAACATGTTACTGTCAGAACTAAAATTATGTCTCAGCTCTCCTGATTCAATACTTGAATTCCTATCTTTTTCTTGCCAGGTACTCTAATGTCAGAATCTAATGCTGTAATCACATTAGATTTACTTATCTGACTTCCAAAGAAACATATAAAAGTGGAGAGCCCCTCTGACTTGCCTGGAGACTTTCATTGATGGCTCCAGCCACTAGATGAAAGAAGCTTGGGTGGTGAAGAGTGAAGAGCTGGAGTCACTAGCATCTTTTTTTTTTTCATTTCCCCCCAGCCTATCCTGCAAAGGAAGATCTCAAATGTTTATTAAAAGGACACTTCTACTTTGTGAGCATCTGTAATGTGAGTACCAGAAAGATTAGATACAAGCAAGGTTGTTTTCCAGGGAAATGAATAAGGAAAAGACAGTGAGCTGGTGCACTGTTCTGGGTAGAATGGGGTATCCTCCCAAAGTTGTTTCACTTAGCCATATCTTTTGGTCACTATGATGACCAGATTCCTAAGATCTCCTTCTGAGACCTAGACTTCAATAAGTGAACTCTAAGTTCTTTCTTTCAACACAAAGTTTTGGGGAATTTGATTTTCAAGAACATACCTATGTGAGTGACATGTGTTTACAAGTTGAGCACACTGAGGCTGGAGCTCTGTGATGGGTGTCATACGTGAGTGTGAGGCTATGTGGGAGAGTATATGGTGGAGCAATAGCTTGTGCAAGTGACCTATGCTAGATGCAATGGTTTGTTTATGGATGCGAAGACCATGTTTTTGTGCAGGTCGTATAGGCATGATTTGGAAGATAATGAGGCCTGAGTATTGAAATGCCTGGGTTGAAATGGGGTCTGAGTTGAAATGTGTAATCTGTCCTCAATTTTGTGAGTTCAATGGGTGTCTTCAGTTTATCCCTGGGTTCTAGCTTCCTCTGATCAAGTTGCTTGGTAAGTGAGACTATTGACTTTCTGTTATACTCAGGTATAAGAACTCAGGGTTCCTTCTCTAAGAATTTGAGCCATGGTGCTCATTCTTAGGGAGAGAACAAGCAGGACTGAAAACGAGAGGAAGAAATGAGAAAGAAAAATTTTCCATACAGAATTTTCAAGAAAAGTGGAAATAAAATCTAGTAACTTTTATGTTTTTCTTCCCTTCTCTTACTTTCTCCCCTCTTCTCATTTTTTTCTGTTTTTTTCCCTCTTTAATACTGTGCATCTCACTGAATTTCCATATGTCATTGGTCCATGGTATTTTGTGTACAGTTTATCTATCTATCTATCTATATGCAAATAGTGCAAGAAATGGCCATGGGCTTTCTTATGATTCACTGTCCCATTAGCCTTGATTTCACAAGACATAAGTTCAAAAATAAATTATTAAGAATTTCAAAAACATGTCAGCAGAACATTGAACCAAACACAGGACACTTCTGAACATGGACCTTATGCTAACACCCATGTTTCATGCCCACATAGCTAGCCTGGGGAGTGAACATCAGTCTTTTAGCCAGATCCCCTTATGTCCTTTGACATCAGCCATATTTCAAGCCTTTGCACCAAGGATTCCTTCAATCAAAGCCTTCAAAGTACTACACTCTTTTCCCTTTTACATACAATAGTCCTTCTTATTCACAGAGGATCTATTTCAAGACCCTCCATAGATGCCTGAAATCACAAATAGTACTGAACTCTATATATATTACATTTTTTTCCTGTATATACTTACCTGTGATAAAGCTTAAACTGCTGTTGAGATTTGGAGCCATTATTAAGTAAAATAAGGGTTATTTGAACACAAGCACTGTGATAGTGCTACAGTTTATCTGATAACAGATGCCTACAAAGTGTCCAATGGGCAGGTATTGTATATATCATGAAAGTGCTAAACAAAGGGATAATTTGGATCCCCAGTGAAACAGCGTGAGATGGTGCAAGATTTCATCATGCTACTCAGAACAGTGTGCAATTTTATACTTATGAATTGTTTATTTCTGAAAATTTTTAAAAAATATTTTTAGGTCACAGTTGATTACATGTAACTGAAACCTCAGATATTAATTCAAACCAGTGGTCTTCAAAAATTTTTGCCTGGGTATTCTCTAAAATAATTTTGAAATAGTATATGCCCCCTCAAAAACCTTAAGTTGACATCTAAAAATTTTCATTTAATATTTAAATAAGAGAAAAAGATATAATATTTAATATACTGCAAATTTGATATTTTAAAATAAAACTGCCACCTAAGACTTTTAATTGTATTCCATGGAGCTTTTTTTAGAATGATGAAAATATTCTGAAATTAGATATTGATGATGATTGCACAATATTGTAAATACACTAAAAATCCCTGAATGATACACTTAACTGAATTTTATGGTATGTGAATTATATATTAATAACAAATTTAAAAAATCATCAAATCATATAGTCATTGAAACTTTAAAAGTGCAACTCCTTAGGACCCATCTATCTATATGATGCTATAGATAAAGTAGATGTAAGCCCTGAGTCTGAGTGGGAGGTACAGAGAAAGGGTTCAAGTTTGTCTCCCAGATTTTAACTGGTGACCTTATAGGAAAGTCAGAAGTTCAAAGTAACAAGGATGAGAGAGATTGATTTTAGCTTCTTCTTCTTTTTTTTTCTTTTATTTTCTCTGTTTTTGAGGGAGGTTTCAGAGAGAGAGAGAGAGAGGCAAAGGCAGAGAGACAAGCCATTAAATAGGACAAAAAAAAGGATAGACAGAAAGAAAAGACACAGTTGGTAATGATTAATAAGTAGATGAGGCATGTTCCAAGGCCTTTGCTGGCTAAGATTTATTAGGTTTTTTGAAAATGTTTAGTTAATAAATGAATGGTCTATGTTTGAATGCAGCTCTGCCACTCAGTACTGTTATAACTTCGAATTGAATTTGACCTTCTGAGGACTCATTTTTCTTATCTGTAGAATAAGTAGGGAGTATTTCCCTCTAAATTTCATTGTTAAGCTTGAAAGAGATAATTCCTACAAAATTCTTGGTGAAGTTGAGGCAACATTGTAAACACTGAGTATCATTGATGATTATTATGTTTCTATCACATTCATTTCTAACCAAGCCTACATTCTGTCTTCTGGAAGTTTCTTAAAAGGACCCTGGAGTGGTAACTTGGCTTAAGGAAATGAAACCCTGGAACTGAAGGTCAAGAAAAATGAATTATATTCCTGGCTTACTATTTACTAGCACTGGGCCCCTTGGCACTCATCATCTGCCAGAGGGTCCTTAGGACCCATCCTTGAGAGGATCTCAGGAGGAGGAAGACATGGTGTGAGTCCAGATAAGCCCTGTTCAACTGAGAAGAGAAGAGAGAAGGTGTTGCTTGGGCCACTGCAGGCAGATCTGAACCACCCATGGGAATAGATAGAAAGAGGTATCCACTGGAATCCCACTGTTAGGAGTCTATTCCTGACAGTGTTTGGCTGGAAGATGATGGCTTACCACAGGAGGAGGGCAGACCTGTGGGCTAAGCCCTTACCTGTGGGATCTGACGCCACCTCCAGGTAGTGTCAGAATTTATTTGAATGTAAGAAACCCAGTTGGTGTCTGAGAATTGCTTGAATATGTGAGGAAACTTTCCCTCTCAACCCTTCAGCACACACAAATGGGGGAATTGATACCAGACTGTTAGGGTGCTTTGTGTAGTGTATGGAATTGGAAAGTTTCTCTACAAACAGTTGGAAAAAGAGAGGGGAATGTATGTATAGAAATGAAAAAAATGGCATCTAATTAGAAAAAAAAACTTCCTAAAATAAAGTGTGAAAGAGAATGTTCCTCAGCAAACATATATGAAAAGTGAAAAAAAAAAAAAGAAAAAAAGAAAAGAAAACTACATGATCCAGGAAATGAGATACCCACCCAGAAAAGTGGTAGGATGAATTCCTTAATGCCAGCTGCATTAAGGTGGGAAGCAACAGATTCAGACAGAAGCAAGAGAACAGAGGGCTTCAGGAAGAATTTACCAAAAAAATTAAAAAGCATTTAATAAAATGCATGCACTGAGCTATTGTGTTTCCTTAGGAGTCTCTTGAATTAGAATATTAATTATTATACTTATTCATCTACACACTCCCCTGACTAATGAGAATTTATGACTCAATTTATAGTTACTTTTGCTAACATACACCTTACACAATAAATACTTAGGGTAGAGATTTTAACCTTGTCATACAAGAAAAGACAATATATTTTTTCATATGGGAAAATTTAAAGAGATCTACTTATGAAAAAGGAACAATAGACATAAAATTCAGATAAATCCATGTGTATTGATCAAAGCTTGGGTGTTTTTTTACTTTTCCCATGACAATCAGTGTGAGCTCTATATATGTATTAGGTAATGCACTAAATCTTTTGGTCTGGCTTATGAATGAGTGAAATTGTTGAAAAGCTACTGCACTTTCAGCCTGGTTAGTCTCAGACAAATGTTAGGTATCTGAGAAGTTATTTTTAAACCCAATTTCTTTTACTAGCCTCCCCAATCTGTTTAAGTATGTGTTTTCTTTTATTAATAACTATTCTTTTCAGCTATATCTGCTAGTGTTTTCCTAGAAATGATTTACTGAAATTATTCAAGAAGTTATTATTTTGTACACTTAGGTCAATATCCATTCCCAATTATTTTACTTTCAGAGTCCAATATTTGGGATTTAAACACAATCATTACTCTTTGTTAAGTGGTATATGGCAGCTAATAGGCTAAATGCCTTGCATGCCTAATGTTGTTTAGTATGACTATATCTTATTTTATAGGTGATGAAATGAGACTGTGTGGGGGTTAGAAAATTTCTCAAGGCACATGATGAATCCTAGACTCAAGCTTAGGTTCATCTCGCTCAAAACTTTATCAGCTAATCCTTATTACTTATGTGGTGTTCAATAAATGTATGTGAAGAAAGTACTATAGTGCCATGCTCTCAACACCTTCCTAACCAGGGCAAAACCTTTTTGTAGTTTGACTTAGAATTACACTGTATGCACGGTCAACCACAGTGTACCAGTGCTTCTTAAACTTGCCTGGGTCAATTTCATGGATGATGCAGGTATTAGAATTTTACATACTGTAATACATTCAAGTGTTGAAATTAATTTATATATGGCTTAAGCACTGTTCATAGGATTAAGCTTTTCCATGGTTACCATTCTGAAAGGCCATAACCTAAATTACAAGACATAGATTTAAATATTTTGCCAAAGCTGTGTAAATTTGAGGTTTCTCTTTTTCTTTCTAGGCTCTAACGACCTTTTCTATAAAATGAGGGGTTAGATAAAATATTCTTGCAGGTCCTTTCCAGTTGTAATCATTCCTATTCCTATATATGAGTGATGAAATACAAAGCCAGAGAGTGTGGAGCGATGTTGATGCTCCATATTCCCAGAAGTTCACAAGCTTCTGAGTTATTAAAAGCTCAAGGGACTTCCTGGATGCAGTCTTATATTGCTCAGGCCAGGCAGTTGACAAAGTAACTGGAGGCAATGGGCAGGGCATGCAGGACCTCCATTACTGCTTTTCCTTCCTTTGTACCTTCCATGCATAGAGCTCTCCCAGGTAGGTGAGTTGAAATGTAACACCCTCCAAAATTAGGTCCTATGGCAGTCTGCCTCTAGTTTAGAAATCTTGAGTACTATCATATGAGAATCTAAAGGAAAAAATGTTGTTTTGTTTGTTTGTTTGTTTTTCTTTTTTCTGCATGCTTTCATCTTTATCATTTTTCCAGATCTATATTTTCTATCTATTGCTCTTGTTTTCTGAAATCCTGCCATGCTTTCTGCTTCAGAGATTACTTTCCCAGCAGAGACACTCCATCAAGTTATACAAAGATTGTCCAGAAGAAATCTATCCATAAATGCCTCTATTTTTCATATTACATGGCTGGACAACACTTTTACTATGGATGTAGATGCCTTGGTGTGACTAAGTACTCCACACTTTTCTCAGAATAATGTGGTATAAGCAGAGTATATAAAGAGACATTGGCTGCTTTGGAAATCACTTGGCAGAACCTTACTTAGCGCTGAAGTACTCCAAATTAAGGGTGTCTGCATATTGCATCCAGAGGCAAACAAAAATGTTTATGAAGCATTTTCAGGTAAGAAAAACAAAGAGGTCCTAAGAATATGCAATGTAGAAAAAATTGCATTCTGAGAAGAAAGGATAGAGGAATCCTGATGCAGATGGAGGAGCAAAGGCAGATGAAAGGCTAGAGGTGAGATTTTAGAGTGGGCTTTAGAACTCAGAGTTGCAAAGTCTTTGGTCCTAAGACTTTTCACAACTGTCTACTTTAGGATCTTCACAACCTCTTTGTGAAACTAAGTTTCTTAACATATCCAGTTTATAACAAAGACAGCCAAAACTCAGATGGGATCAGTGACTTTCTGAGTATCTCTTCTTTAAGACCTTGCACTAAGTATGGCAGGCACTGAAATAATAGTTTAAGAGTCAGTGCTGAGTTCTTGGAGCTAGTGAGTGAGTCAGGAGGAAAAATAAGATTCACGCAGCTATAATGAAGGGCAGGCAGAGACACAGGTACAGAAAGAGACGTAAACCTATAGCTGTGAGAGTGGTGGGACAGAATTTACCTTTGCTGGTAATGACCAGCCAAATTTCCGTGGAGGAGGTCATCATTGATCCTGGGGGCTAGAAGAAGGATTGAATAGGCATATTCACACATCTGGGCAACCTCCAGGAGCTAGGGACTTGTTGTTCATGTTTGGATAACAGAAAATAGACCTATGTGGATATCTTGAGGTACAGAAATAAAATTTTGAGAGTTGAGGCCAGAAACATTGATTTAAATACTGACTACAGAGGGCTTTTAATTCTAGGTTAATGAGTTTGGATTTGATATTTTGGTAATGGGGGAGAATTCAAGGTTTCTAATTAGAACAGTGCCACTTAAAGTTTGCCTTTAGAAAATATTATTTCTACTCCAGATTAGAGAATGAAATAGAAAGAAGCATAAGATTTATTAGGAGGCTGCTATTATGATACAAGAGTGCAATTTCTTGGGTCTGCAGTGTGAGACACAGGTCGAAGGAAATGGAAAAAGGTGCTGACAGAGACACTTGGGGGTCAGCATTTTTATTGGTTCTTACCTGGTTTAATGTAAAAGATAATGGAAAGAATGTGTAAAAGTGATATTTGGATTTTGAATGCCAATCTTAGGCATAATGATGGCATTATTCACAGAAATGGAGAACACATATGAGAAGCAATTCTGTGGTATAGAGAAATTCTTCTTAATCTAATGACTTCCAGGAGTGAGGTGCTATTCAGTTCTGAAGAAATGTTTAAAAAAAATGACTTGCAGTAAATTAAATTATACAGGGAGAACAGTGATATCATAAGTTAAATGCATAGAAGAATGAAAAGATGAGTGGAAATATGAGAATTGAGTGATTTTTGATAAATGTCTGGAAGGTCATTTTTATGTATGGATATCTTTCTCTTTATTTATCTTCTGTCTGCATGAATGTATGGAATAACTGAGAGACTTTGTGACAGCTGGGGAGTCATAACAAGGTAGTAAATGTTTAGGTGCATGAGCGGGTGGAAAGAGGAAGTTTATGGTTCAATGAGTAAGTGGAATGCTTAGAAAAAGGGCAGAAAAGTCAAGAAAGTAGTGATGAGGAGAGTTTTGTCTGAGATCTTGAAAAAAATGATGCCCATAGATTGGTAAAGAAAAGAGTTCATAGCTTTAAATGTGATAAAAACCATGGTGGCAATAGACAACATAACTTGTGTAGCCAACTAGATAAACTGAGCCAAGTCAGACAAATTCTGAAATCTAGGTGACAATGAGAAGGAAGGATGAGTGATTTGGCGAACAAATTGACTATATGCCATAAACTGAGGAGCTGGATGGTATATAAGAGTCTTAAAATATTAGGTCTAAACCATGGATAAAACTTTCTTTGTCTCCTTTACAGGATGTGGTCCTATGATGTAAACATTGGTCCCAGCATGGATGATAACCCCCACAACAGCTCAGAGTTCCCTCCTTTCATCCTGACAGGGATCCCAGGGCTGCAGACTTCTCAACATTGGGTATTTCTGCTCCTTGGTACCCTCTACATTGTCTCCATTGTGGGCAATGCTCTTATCCTTTTCATTATCAAGGAGAAGCAGAGCTTGCATCAGCCTATGTACTATTTCCTATCCTTGCTTTCAGTCAATGACCTAGGTGTGTCTTTTTCCACATTGCCCTCGGTGCTAGCCACATTTTGCTTTCACTTACAGAAGATCAGCTTTGATTCTTGCATGGCTCAAATGTTTTTTATCCACCTCTTCTCCTTCACAGAGTCGGGGATCCTGCTGATTATGAGCTTTGACCGCTATGTAGCCATCTGTAATCCGTTGCGCTATGCCACAGTGCTCACTGATGCTCATGTGGCATGCATGGGCATGTTTGCTACCATCCGTAGTTTCTGCATGGTTTTCCCACTGCCTTTCCTTTTAAAGCGGTTACCTTTTTGCAAGGCCAATGTACTCTCCCATGCCTACTGCCTGCATCCAGATCTGATCCGCCTGCCCTGTGGTGATGTCACCATCAATAATATTTTTGGCCTGTTCATTGTCATCTCTACCTTTGGCCTGGACTCTGCACTCATTCTCCTCTCCTATGTGCTCATACTACGTTCTGTACTTGCCATTGCATCTTGGAAGGAACGGTTAAAGACACTCAACACATGTGTGTCACACATGTCTGCTGTGCTCATCTTCTATGTCCCCATGGTTGCTGTGTCCATGGTGGCTCGCTATGGGAGGCATGCCCCACAATATGTGCACACACTCATGTCCCTTATTTATCTCTTTGTTCCTCCAATGCTCAACCCTATCATCTATTCCATCAAAAGCAAAGAGATTCGTTGGAAGCTTTGCAAAATATTACTGGGAACCAAGTTTTAAGCAGGAATCACGTTGAGAAGTTGAGATTCAGAGGATATTTACTGTTATTTTTTGTATTTGAGTTTTTAATACCTGTTTTAATCAGGCTTTTAAAACTCCCTGTGGGGCATTAACTTACTATTTGATTTTCTGCCACCAGGTGTTTAATGACATCATGGAACTAGTTAGGGCTCCAGTTAAGAGGTTTTAGAAAGGTAAACTGGATTTTGGTAAATATAAGTTAGCAAAATATTGTTCAATTTTTCTCTTTTTAATCCAACAATGTACATTCTCATAATCAGTTCCTAAATTTGTCACAATGTTTCTATTATCCTTGTTTAAAGTGAATTATCACAAAGGAAATTACTTACCATCATGGAAATAGTGCCACAATTGGTAAAGGATTCTTTTTCCAAATATTATGGCAAAGGTATTTCTATTTTTAATTCTTTGAGGAATCTCCATGCTATTTCCTATAGTAGATGCACTGTTTACATTCCCCTTAACATTGGACAGGGTCCAGATTCCTCCGTCCTTGCCAACATTTGTTGTATTTTTTTTCTTGATAATGGCTATCTTGACTGGTATGAAGTTAAATTATTGTGGTTTCAATATGCATTTTCTTGATAATCAGAGATATTGAACATTTTTTTTCATAAATCTGTTGGCCATTTGTATGTCTTCCTTGAAGACATATAGCCATTCAACTCCATGGCCCATTTTAAAAATCAATTTACTTATATTTTTTTTTTTGCTATAATTTGTATAAGTTTCTTATATGTTTTGGAGAATAACCTTTTATCAGATATATGACTTGCAATATTTTCTTCAATTTCACAGATTGCCTTTATACTCTGTTGATTATTTTCTTGGATGTGCAGAAACTTTTCAGTTTGATGTAGTCCTGTAACAGAGTGAAGAAGGGAGGGGTTGTAGAAGGAGGAGCCTGCTCAGGGCTGCAATAAAGAAGTGTGCAAAGCACCTGATGGATCTCCCTCTCTTCTGGGTGGAAGCTGTGGGGTCTTATGGGTGTAGGCAAAATTGGTGCTAACTGACCATATTTGATAAGAATGGAAGCACTGCTGGCTGGTAGATGTGGGCATAATTGGTGGTAATAAGCCATAATTGATAGGGGAAGAGTGACCCTCCTGCTGCATTCTGGGTTGGGATATAAACACAGAAGAAGGGTGGAAAACCGGCTCTTGGTTCCCAGGGAGCAGCCGGTTCACCTGATAGGTGCAGCATCAGGTCTGGTGCCGGGCTCTTGGTAGCATGAGAGCACAAGCTCAGCGCTGGGATCACTCGGCTGGCAGACCAGAGCCGGATTCTCTGTTCGCTTCGGCAGAGGTCTGAAGTTCTCCTGGAGGACTGCGCACCAGTTGTTTGTGCTTCCTAAAGGACGGTAATCGGAGCAAAGGCAGAGATGGCCCTTTCCTTTCCACTTGGGATTTTTGGACTTTGCTTGGGCTTTTTGGACTTTACTTTCCACTACCTCGAAGACGCGAATGGAGGATCATTCTGTAGCCGCTTGTGTTCTCCAAAGGATGGTATTGCTAAAAGGGAGAAGGGCTCCCGCTGCAGCCTTGGACAGGTTTGGTTTGGCAGAGGGTGGCAGGGTTAAGTTTAAAAGTAGTGTAGTTTTGAAATAAAGACTCCTTTCCTATTTTCCACTGGGCCTCTGCTTGTGAAATTTGCATATAAGGGTGGGCAGCGTGACCCCCCTCTTGCTGTTTGGTAACAGTCCCACTTGTATTTGTTGCTTGTGCTTTTGATGTCCTAATCATATGATCCAGTAATCTCATTTTTGAGTATTTACACAAAAGAATTGAAATCAGTATCTCAGAGAAATATTAGCTCTCATATGTTCATTGCAGTACTATTCACAATAGCCAGAATGTGGAAACAACTTATATGTTCATCAACTCATAAATGGATAAGGAAAATGTGGTATGTATATACAATAGAATACTATTCAACCTTAAAAAAGGAGAAAATTCTGGAAAACACAACAACATGGATGGATCTTGAGAATGTCATGCTAACTGAAATAAGCCAGTCACAGAAAGACAAATACTGCATGATTTTTCTTATACGAGGTACAGAAAATGGTCAAATTCATAGAATCAAAGAATGAAATGATTGCCAGGGGTTTGGAGGAGGAGCAAATGAGGAGTTACTAATCAATGGGCTTAAAGTTTCAGTTCTGTGATGAGGAGAAGCTGTTGACATCTACTGTACACCATGGTACCCACAGCAAACGACACTGTACTGTGCACGTGAACTTTTGTTAAAAAAGTAGCTTTCATGTTGTGTTCTTGTCACAAGAAAAAAATAAAATAATTATATTAAAAGAATGTTAGTTAAAATAACATATATGGTACAATAGCTATAGCTATGCATGTCAGTATTTATTTCAAGTTAGACACTGTCCACCCAGCTTTCAGGATAAGATAAATGTAATTGCATATGAACTGTATTAAACAACTTTCAGTAATAATAACATTTGGTAAATTTGGGTGATATTTTTATAAAGGACAAATGAGAGGAAGTTAAATTAACGATTCAATTTAGGATATTACAAAAGAATAAAATACTATATAAAGTAATTGAATATAATTAAACTAAAATAAGTGAGTGAATATAAATGGGAAAGAGTGAAAGTAATCCAAAATTAATCCTTTAACAAGCTAACTAAACAAGCCAACCTCTGGGAAATCTAGTCAAATGGAAAATTAAATGTAAGAATCATACGTAATAATAGATTAGAGTTATTTTTCAAATGACAATAGAATGTTCTACAAGTAATTTGAAATCTTGAATAAATTGGTATTTTGGGAAAATTATAAAATGTAAAAAGATAAAAAAATTAACTGGTAATTCAGGAAGAAATTAAGTTAGTTATATTCCCATCATCTCCAACATTATAGTACAAAATATTTTCTCCTACTTTCCCACAAAATTTCAAGAAACAATATATGATCTTGTATATTTTAGATCATAAATAAAATAAGAAAGCTATGCAAAAAGGTAAATGTAATCTGTATAAGCAATATAAAAAAATTTATATCAGCAAAGAATTCTATCGATTAAGTACACTAATGGAAATATATGTGTAAATACTAAAAGTTGGGAATATAATTAAGCAATACAAAGAATAATTGACACATATCTTTAGGATTAAAAAATTCATTTTTCAGAAAATTTTCAATATAATTCATCATATTAATAAGCAAAATAATGAAAAAATATATAAATTCCAGAAAATATATCTAATGAAACAAAAATCCATCCTACATTAAAATAAATAAATATATTTATTTATATATTATTAATGTGCTAGATCGTATACTTTTTGGTTAAAATAAGGAAAAACAATTTTGCGATTTTTGGCTATTATTATTTATGATGGTTTAGAAAAATCTTCAAGTAATGCAACAAAACTTGAGATAGGAATGAGGTATTTTTTCTAACCCTTTTATCAGTAATTGGATACTAAATCCTGACAACTCTAATTAGACTGTGGCATAGTCAATCTCTGTCTCTACCTTATCAATGTTGCCACCTTATTTTGGTCCTTCATTATCACTCCTCACTTCACCTTGGCTGTATCTCCCAACTGATCTGATTTTTCAGCATTCTTTTCTCTCATTTTTTCATGCTGCAACCAGAATGATCTTCTAAAGAATATATCTGATTATAAAACACCCATAGCCTCAAATAACTTAAAGTCCAAAACCATAAACATGTCTCTTAATAATATTACCACTCAATCTATCTCTTATGTCTTCCTACCTCACCCCTATCCTCCTAAAATATTGCTCCAAACATACATATAATTCTTGAATCAACTGGCTGACTTATGCCTCTATATCTTTGTTCTTACAGCTTTTACTTAGAATATCTTGTCCATGTTTACATGCCTGGAAACTGTGTATCATTTTAATTATTCATCTAAAAATATTTATTACACATATACCATGAACCAGACACTGCATTTCTAGCACTTCCTTTACTGCCTGTCCTCCATCTACCTGGTCCTCTCAGCTCCAACAGTGGTATAACAGATGTTTTATTACTTTTTTATATTTGTAATGTATTTGTGTAGAGGTATGTAACAGTGCCATTCTGCCCTTCTCTGTACCAGAGATGCCAAAAAAAGTGTACATATTTTAAGAGATGTTATCTATTAGTTTTCTAAGTTGAATTGAGTTACAGTAGCAATGCATACTATGACATTAGCTCAAAAGATGGTATTAATCAAATAAATGCTAACATAACCATGCGGGACAGTCAAAGAAAATGGCAGAAACACTGTTGTTTGAGGAGCACAAGACCATATTGAAGTGGTATTTGAAACTCGAGAACATTTGAGTTTCTCTCATGTTCTCCTGACTTAATACTCCTTGACTTCTACCTTTGGGGGACCTTAAAGAATGTGGTGTACTGTAGAAAACTGGCTACACTGGTGATACTTTGGGAAGAAATTGAAACAGTATGCACAGAGATACAGGTGGACACTTTGGTGAGTATTGCTCCAGCAGTAGTTCACCATAATCAGAAGTATCTGGATGCTCATGGTAACCACTTTGAGCACCTCTTGTAATTGCAGAAGTCAAATGTGACTTGTATTCATCTCTTGTTATTGATACATATATTGAGTATTACAATTTTAATACAGATTTTTTTCCTTCCTTAAAATGTGTATACACTTTTTTGGCATTCTCTGTATATAGCTCTCTTTTAGAATCATAAGCTTCTTGAAAGAATGGATGTTTGTTAGTAGAAAGAGTGTGAACTTTGTGCAAGGTAGATCATGGCTTTGGAAAAATGCCAATCTCTCTGAATCTCAATTTATCCATTTGTAAAATTGCTACAAAAATAAACATATTGGTGAATTTTGATAAAACTTAGAGATATGTAAGATAATTATGTAATGTGGTTGGTACATTGCTTGGCATAAAATAAGCATTCAATAAGGAAAACTTACTTATATGGCAACTAAATTATTATTAGAACATAAAAATATTCAAATTGTATAGTAGAATTCAATACTTATGGGTTGGATAAATGAATGAATTCAACCATATTTGCAAGTGATGTAATTTGTGGATCAAGAAAAAAGAAATGCTTGAAGGGAAAGGTTACTAAAAATTGAGAAAATGTTCCAAATATAACATAATAATATAAAACCAATGATCTTAAAGAAATAATAAATATTTTAATACCAAATATTTAAATTATTAAACTTAAAAAATTAATGCATCTCAGTAATATCCTAATGAGAGATTTTATGGAATAAAATTTTAAGTATTATTCTTTTTTTATTGTTAAGTTTATTGGGCTGACATTGGTTCAAGTATTATTGATAAGTTAGAAATAAACTTAAATAAATGGATACAAAAGAATGTGCCTTGGAGTTTCCCTGGTGGTGTAGTGGTTAGGCTTTGGCGCTCTCACCACTGCAGGCTGGGTTCGATTTCCAGCCAGGGAACTACCGAAAAAAAAGAAAGAAAGAATGTGCCTTGGTGAAAGATTAAATAAATAATTAAGGTATCATTTTTTTCCAAATTCAGTTCACTTAATTCTGAATATTTTTCAAAATACAACAACATGATTTTAAAGTTAACTTAAAATTACTGTACAATTAAGATTATCCTCAAGGTTAGAAATGGGACAGTGATAACATAGAACTCTCAAATGTTAAAACATAGAGAGAAAAACAAAAACAGCTACACTAATTAAAATAGAAGGTATGGCTACAAGAGATTTCTAGCATAGGATAGTTTAGTAGAATGTATAAACCACTGTAAAGCAGTATTTTAAATAAAACATTTTCCAAATAGTTTTCTAGTGTGCTGACAATTTTTATCATGGTAAAAACACTAACATGTAATATTATTTTGAAACATTCCTACTTTTGCATAAACAAGTATTTGGAAGTATTATCAGAAATTTTACTAGTAGTTGTCTAGTTAGTGAGAATTGGGAAGATTTCATTTTCTATTTACATGTATTTCCTATTTTTCTATAAAACATACACATTCTATTTTAAATAAAATGGGAGTGGGGAAGAGAAATGCAGGCAAATAAGAATAGTGTAAGCAGTTCCAGAAGGTGAGCCTCACAGGAGAGAAGTTTGAATGTTGTTACTCTAGCTAGCTCCCCACAGAGGTGATTTTCAAAGGCTCAACTCAAGGGATAAGCACTTCCTTTTCCTAGGGGAGCCATTCCCTTCTAGGTGTGGCTGTGAGCTAGAGAGGGCCAATATCATTGCCTATGGGGACTTGATTCTGGACCCCAAGAGACTCATCCCATCTAGTGCATGTTAGGAACACATCAAACTTTCACTCTAACATCCCACTTCACCAGAAGTCTGTACCAATCAGAATGTTTATCTTGTAATCAAAGGATAATGTCATATAATTAGTTTAAAACAAAATGACAGGATATTTATCTATGGCAAACATGATGCCAGGTCTAGTCCCACTTGACTTATTCATTCAATGGGGTTAACTAGACCAGTCATTTATCTCTGATGCTCATTTTACTAGCTGCAAAGTAATACTAATGATAACATTTCTTGATGGGTTTAATATGTGCCAAAGTTCAAAGTTTATTTTACTATTAAAAACATTATCAGCTCCTATCAGCAGGCCTATGATGTAGTCAAAATTAATACTTTTTGTTTTATGGGTGAAGACATTGAGGTACACATATAGTAAGTGGAGGATCAGGAGGTGAACCCAGGAAGCCTTCCTCCAAAAATTCAAGACTAGTGTGATTTTGAGCTGTTGACATAACTTTGAAAACTTTTGCAATTCTTTTCTTTTGTCTCTCTTATTGCCTTCTACAGACAAACATATTTAACAATGATGACTTTAGTTTGGACTAGAGAGCTGTAAGATACTACATCATAAAGGAGGGTCATTCATTTTATTCAGTAGTTATTTATTGAGTACCCATTGATGTGCCAGGCCCCATGTCAGACACTGAAGGAATTTATAAAGAATAAGGCAGAAAGTCACATGCTCTTTTATCTCACAATATTGACATGCAGCATAATGGTTAAGAGTATCTAGATTCAAATGCTAATTCTACTCCTTAGATTTTTTGTAACTTTGGAAAACTTATTTAACTCACTGTGCCTCAGTTTTCTTATATACAAAATATAGATAATAGAGATACCCACCTCATGAGGCTACTGTAAAGTTAATTAGTGTTGACCAATACATAAAATGCTCAATGAGTATAAATGAATGTTATTACTGAAGGGAAATAGTTACAATCCATTAAGATAAGGTGCCATGATTACTATCTATGATAGCCCAGAGAAGGGGCTTCTAATTAGATCTAGGGAGGGGCCAAAGATTTCTCTACTGAACATTGGCTCAGATTGATTAAGGTAGAAAAGTGAGTCAGGAACTTCACATAGATTATGTATAGTTAGGAATGAAAAGACAGTTTAGATTGGAAAAAAATTGTAAAAAACATTTTAAGTGAACACCCAAGTGTGGGCCATTCTGCCCAATGGGATTGATAGGTATCTAGACACCTTGATAAAAAAGCATAGATTGAATAGATGTGCTCATATCATATACACTAACGTGATTCACCAAATACCATGATAACCCATTTTGCAGACACTTATAGCAAGAATGCTGATGCTGTTGTGTTAATGGTGGTAGATGTGACAAAATGTTGTGTGTAGTAATTAATATTTGCTAAACATTGTACTGAATGATTTAAGTATATAAAAGAATAATAAAGACATAGTCTCATCTTTCTTGGAACTAATAATGTAAATGAAGAGAGGCATAGAATAAATAATTTATTGTTTATATTAGGTCACTTAATTACAACATTGCAAGGTACTAGAAAAGAACAAAGGAGAATGTTATATAAGCATTTATTAGGCTAGATGATTAGGGGAATCATCCATAAGGCAGTTTAAGCTAAGAGCTAATGAGCAAGAAGTTGGCCAGAAGAAGAAAATGTGAATGGGGAAAAGCTTCCAAGACAGGGGAAACAGCATTAGTGAAAATTATGAGAAAGGAGTTAACTGTGCATATTAAAGGAACTAAAAAATCATTATGGTTTCAATAGAAAGAACAAAAGGGAAATGGTTCAAGATATAGTTTAAAAGGAAAGCAGTGTCACATAACACAGGGTCCTGTGGGCCATATAGAAATTTGGACTTTATTGTAATGGTAATGGAAATAACATGATGTAATTGTACTTAAAATATTTTTGTAATTTGGAAAGTGAATTGAAAGAGTTGTGATATGACAACTGTCTTTTTTTTTTTAACTTGCTATGAGAGTCAGAGGGTATGGGATTCAATTGAACTCTGTTTTTAACTTACTGATGAGTTATTTCTGGGCCTCATGACCTTTTCTATACAGTGAAGGACAATCCAGTTCTAATTCAACATCTTTGAAACCCTTCTATGCGTAAACTTATGATTGGGTATCTGCCATTAGTTGTATGGTATAACCTGGTTGTAACACATAACTCAAAACATCAAGCCACTTACATTGTAATTAAACATGTCACAGGTTGACACAAATAAATTCTCTCAGACCTAAAAAAAAAGTGGGTCTTCAATTACACACTTTTAATTGTCCCAATATACTAGTAATATCTATGCTTTCACGTAAATCTCAAAAACAGACACTTAGCATGATGTTCTTCAGAAATAAGACAGAAAAAAACCAAGAACCATATGTGTTCACTTATGTGTGGAATATAAAACTGAAAGCAGGGACTGCGACACGGGAAGGAGGCAGTCCTGAGGCGATTGAAGAACGGTGTCTGAAGCCAAAGTGGAGATTCCCTGGTGGCACAAAACACTGGAGACAAACAGATCACCCTATCAGATAATGTTGGAAGACTAACCCATGGTCAAAGACAGAAAAACAAGATCACGCTGCCTGGTATTTGGAAGACTGGATCAAAATGGGAAACTAAAGGCTGTTTTAAGTTATTCAGCTTCCCCAACAAACTGCAGGAAGTGGAGAGACCACGGACAGCTGCACCTGCCTCCAAACACTGCTGGAGACCAGAGATACGGTTTAAACACTTCCTGCTCTCCCAAAACTTGCCCCCCAGAACCACCTAGTGTCTCTACAGCAAGACACCACAAAAATACAAATCAGAGAAATAAAGTGATCTCCTGAGCTCTGCTGGAAATAAAGCTCTTATGCCAGGGAAGAAGAACACAACAGGCAATATGAATACTGTAGGATTTAAAGCCTCTCAGAAAGATGAAAAATCTTCAGAAAAGGATCTTATAGATCTAGAAATTTATGAACTAACTGACAGAGAATATAAAATAGCTGTTCTAAAGACTCTCAGAGCAATTAAAATATACAGTCAAAAAGTCTTAGCTCTGCTTAAGGATATCAGAAAGGACATCTGTGAATGAAATGAACAGTTTGACAAAGAAATTCAAACTGTAAGGAAGAATGAGATAAATAATACAGTAAAAGAAGTGAGAAAAGAAATAACTGCCATAGAAAACAGGGCCAACCAGATGCAGGAAAGAATTAGTAATATTGAAGATCGGTACATGGAAACAGCTAAGAAAGAGGAAGAGAGGGAATATAGAACGAACAGGATTTAAAGAACTCTGCAAGAACTATCTGACTCCATGAGACAAAACAACATCAGGATAATAGGAGTGGAAGAAGGAGCAGAGCACTCTACAGAGAACATACTCAAACAAATAGTAGACGAGAACTTTCCAAACCTATGGAAAGATCTGGAACCCCAAATTCAAGGAGAAAATAGGTCCCCTAGATACCTGGACCCTAGCAGATCTTCTCCAAGACACATAGTCCTGAAGATGTCAAAAATCAAAGACAAAGAGACAATTCTCAAGGCAGCCAGGGAAAAAGAATTATAACCTTTAGAGGTAAACCCATCAGGCTGGTGTCAGACATCTCAGCAGAAACTCTGCAAGCCAGGAGGGAGTGGAATCAAATATTTAAAATATTAAAAGAAAGTAACTTCCAGCCAAGAATAAATTATCTAGCAAAATTATCCTTCAGATATGAAGGTGGAATAAAGACCTTCTCAGACACACAGAAGCTGAGGGAATTTGCTAGCACGAGGCTGGCACTTCAAGAAATATTGAAGGAGACTCTTCGACCTGAAACAAAACATCAGGACAAATGGAATAGAGTTGGGGCAATGAGAAAGAAACAAAAATGAAACAAAACAACAATTAAAAAGTAATGGCCACAGGAAATCCTCACATATCAATCATCACTCTAAATGTTAATGGAACTGAACTCACCAAAAAAAAAAGACAATACCAGACTGGATTAAAAAACACCATCCATATGCTGTCTCCAGGAGGACAAATATGGACTCAGTGAAAGGATGGAAAACAATACTCCAAGCAAATGGTAACCAGAGAAAAGCAGCAGTTGCCATACTGATATCTGATGAAACAAACTTCAGGTTAAAAACCCTTTAAGACTCACTTTTTTGGAAAAACTCTTTGACCTTTATCTTCCTCCTCAAGTTAAGTGACGTTCTTTCACCAGCTGGGCTCCTACAGCCCTTTGCATGTAACCCTAGATGATTCCAAGAGGAATCATTTTATACTGTGACTGACTGTTTACATATCAGTCTCTGTCACTGTCCCTAGAAATGAACTCCTTGAGGGTTGTGATATTGTATATTTCTGTTTTGTTTTGTTTTTTTTCTTCATGTGGGTGGTTCCCTGGCTGGGAATTGAACCCAGGCTGCAGTGTTGACAGTGCCGAATTCTTAAACTCTACACCACCAGGGAACTCCTGTATATTTCTTTTGTATCCTCACCCCTAGCATGATAACTGGTTTATGATAGATCCTTAGTAAATGTTACTGATAATTGACAAAAAAAAGAACACAGTTTTTTAAAGCTGTTTTATTATTATTATTGTTTTCATGAAGTTCAAAAGTTCCTGGAAAACCTTCTCTCCATGTTTATGCTTTTAGTCTGCCTTTGTTGAACTTTTAAGGAAAAGTAGGGAGGTACAATAGAATACCTAGTACACTTGTAATTAGAACTCAGTTTGGGTCTTAATTTTGCTAC